>LR990671.1:8145002-8745002 GCA_905147715.2 Xestia xanthographa
ATCCTTTACAGATGGTGATTGTGATAATGATTGTGATAATGATGGTGGTTGTGATAGTGATAATGATTGTGATAATGATGGTGGTTGTGATAGTGATGGTGGTTGTGATAGTGATGGTGACTGTGATGATAAAAATAAACTGTGATGATTATGAAATTTGGCATATCGATAGTTTATAACCTGGATTAACATGTAGGACACTATTTATCCCTTTAGTATAATTCAGTGGGACAGTTACCGAACTGCACGCGGGCGAAGCCGCGGGCATTAGCTAGTGATGTATAAACAGTAAACATCCAAGCGATTGCAACATTCACGGCACATTTGCCGTCTATTTTTGAAGTGTTCCATTGTACATCTCCGAAGATCAGCATCAGATGTTCACAAAATTAAAATGGGACCACACGGGAAGCACCACCTTTCAAATAAAAAAAAAACATCATAATTGGTTCACCCAGTCGAAAGTTCTGAGGTAACAAACAAAAAATATACAGTCGAAATGAGAACCTCCTCTTTTTGGAAGTCGGTTGAAAAGAGACTATGACCTCTTGAGTTTGTTTCAGCTGTTTCTTCTCAGAGTAGTCAGGTACGAAACACCGGCACCATCTAGTTTTCAAAAATGACGTGTAAAAGTGTTTGTAAAAACCTACTTGCAAAATAAACATAATTTATCATAGTGTATACTAATGACTAACTAACACAGATCTCCAAAACAAAAACATAAAAAGTAAACAACTAAACTTTCAAGTTAAACTTTTACGTTCATACCAATTAGGCATAAATTATTTTATGTGTTCAACGCAACTCCATACCTCGTGTAGTAAAGTGCGAAGAAGCAAAAGGAAACTTACACAAAACGATGTCACAGAATAATAACTAGTAACTAGCGACGATGTGGTTCGTAAAGCAATAACGGGAATAAGTAGGTACTTGATTTGTTGCCTATTAAGTTTGATTTCACAATATTAGGTTGTTAAACTTATGTCTTTTCATTTCGTGACAGGAGTAACTTCGTATGTTCGTTTTTTGTTACGAATGATCTCTAATATATGACACGAATGGAGATATCTGATGAGATGACGACCAGGGAAGTATGGAAGAACCTTTGATTATATAATGTCTAGATGGACCGTCAAATGCGCGCAATCGTGTCAAAAAATATCAGCCAACTGTTGGCTTATGCTAAACCTTATGCCGGCTCTACACGCTGGCTGTTTGTCACAAACACCAAACACAACAAACAACGTCCCAAACACCGATCACAATCACCCAACACAAACAAGCATCCTCAAGCTCGGCGAATGTGTTAGTATATTCCGGATCAGCAAACATGGCGGACGACGAGCTTGTTGCAGCTATAACTGAAATAAAAAAAATAATAAATACATAAATAATTTTTTTTTTTATATATTTCTTTTAATTCCACATTTTCTATTTGATAATGTATTTTGACATTTATTTATTCTGAATTGATTGTGTATTTTTTCTTCTGACTTTTTATTTTTATCAAGTTTAATTCATAAATGTTTCTATTGTAATTCTGACATTTCAATTATTTATGTATTTGTATTTGTGTCTTTCTATTTTTGTTTTTAAATAATGTCTCGAATGTAATCATAATGTAATTTTGCAATTTTAATTATATGTGTTTGTATTTTTGTTTCGGACCTGAAATAAATGATTTTATTTATTTATTTTATAACTTTCGGGTTGTCCTATTTTTATTTTAAATTCAAGCAAAATCAAGTTAAAAGAAAAAGAACAAAACGCAGACGATGGTGGATCATCAAAATACACAGAAATCTTCATAAGCAAGAAATAAAAATATATAATAATAATATATATAAATATAATAATTTCATAAGTACGCCGCTTTGCGCGCGAAAAACTGCTGCAAACAAATAAGAAACGTCCGCCGCGTGCAAGCTCGCGCGCCGTACTGATTGCTACCAAGCGTCTGGATACATCGCAAACTGTTTGCCGAACATCCTTTGATTTGTGAAGAAAAACCGACACCGACGCCGAACACAGGCGAACACAAACACAAACAGGCGAACATAAGCAAACACCCATCTACATGTTGGTGTTTGTTGATTTGTGTTTGCTGTTCGCCATTGTTCGCCAAGCGTGTGGAGCCGGCATTACCCGCCGATGGCGTCGATTAGTGTAGATCGTGCCGCTTTGGCGTCACTACGTATTACGTGCGATAAGTAATAAACAAATAACAGCGATAAAATGACGGTATGTGCTATTAAACTGTGCCGGAATTATACAGGAAGGGTAAAAAATACCAAGCACATCACCTATCATCGGTAAGTAACCAAAAAACTATATATTTATATTTTGTTTTTATACACAAAATTACGCCATATTTTATCAGTGTTGCCAGTTTCTTTTTTTCTTTCTCCCAACTTTACTAACGTCATTTTTGTAGTCTATATTATTTAGTACATATGTCTACTTTATTTATCGACTTTAAAAAAAGGTGGAGTTTAGTTAATATAAATGGTATATTAACTCTTTCTTTAAATGATTTTGAAGTCGATGCCAAGTAAAAATTGTTAGTATACTAGCTAGGTAAATAATTTACTTGATACCGACTTCATGTTCACATTTGATTAAATTAACAACTGGCACTGATTAATAGTAATAGAACGGTGATTTAACCTCCATTTTTATTCCTTGGATAAAAGTTAGTTAGACTAATGAATAATCAGCCCGTATCAAACATAATTATTGAATGAGTAAAATATGGTGATCAACATAACATCTTATTTTTTAGAATACCCAATAATCCTATTATCAGGAAATGATGCATAGATTGCATTCGAAAAAGCCGCGGTGATGACACGTGGACACCAACAAAAACTACTGTAGTTTGTTCCGATCACTTCCACAGCAAAGATATGTACACAGTCAGCAAAACAGGGCGCCGCCGTAGACTTACAAAGGAAGCAGTGACAAGCAAGGTAAATTTTCCTATAAACTTATAAAATTATATTGTTTTTAGGGTTCCGTACCCAAAGGGTAAAAACGGAACCCTATTACTAGACTTCGCTGTCTGTCCGTCTGTCTGTCCGTCTGTCTGTCACCAGGCTGTATCTCATAAACCGTGACAGCTAGTCAGTTGAAATTTTCACAGATGATGTATTTCTGTTGCCGCTATAACAACAAATAAAAACAGAATAAAATTAATATTAGGGGGCTCCCATACAAGAAACGTGATTTTTTTATAAGAATTGGTACGGAACCCTTCGTGCGCGAGTCCGACTCGCACTTGGCCGGTTTTTATTTATTGAAGACAGTAACTACATACTTAATAAAAATACACTACTAAAACTGAATAATACCTACTACATACATACACCTAAAACTTATTTAATTAGTCATTTTTTTAATATGTGACTTATGGGAGAATTGTAGTACCTAGCTGGTATCATTATTCACGCAAACAGAGACATAGAAGGACAGTGTAAAACACCGCCTGCACGCACACAGGCTTGAAATTGTTGGCTCGTTTTTTATGTTTTGATTCTAGAGCGACGCTCCATCTAGAGATTATATAATCAAAGGGAAAAAGACCGAAAAAAATTGGGAAAAGGGCAAGAGAAAATCGATTATTTTATTGAACCTATTTTGTATAACTTTCATGTCTGACCTTGGGAAAGGGCAAATGTGTCCCCGCCGCCCGCCCGCACTGCTCCCTCTGCCTCAGTGCATACATAGCAGGGATGTTACGGAGGTGGTTTTATAGGAACCGGAATCAGAGTCGGAGTTTTTAAATTTGGTTTGTCGGAGTCGGAGTCGGAACCGGAACCGCAATCGGAGTCGGAGTCGGAGGTGGAGTCGGAAATGGTGGCAGAAGAAAAATGTGTTAAGGCTGATGCTCAAGGGTAGCCCGCGAAATTCAAATTTTTTCACGGTTTTGCAATTTGCAGGCCAGTGTTAGGTTGTATGTTGATTAAAATATTGTTTGCGACTATAAGACGTGTGTAGTTACAGAATTATAATGATCAAAATCACCAATACAACCCTCCAAGTTCATAAAGGTGCAGGGATTTTGACCTTGATAAAGTCATTTTTACACCTTTATGAACTTTGAGGGTTGTATTGATGATTTTGATGAACATAAATCTATAACTACATACGTCTTACAACCGCGAATAATATTTTAATCAACATACAACCTAGCACTGGCCTGTAAATTGCAAAAAACGTAAGAAAATTTGAATTTCGCGGACTACCCTGGAGCATTCACCAATCATATTGAATTATGAATCGATGACAGAACGCGTGCTGTGTTCCCCAGGCTACATGCATAAACCTGTTCGTACACGTTGACCAAAGCCACCGCAGGTAGTCGCCGCCGTCGCCGCCGGCGCCGCACAGTGGATCGAAAATTGAGTTTCATAGACATCGACCACTTACAATTTTTTTTCCCGTTTACTGGCTGGAAACCAATGCAGACCAGTTAAGGAAGCCCCAAAATTATCATATTTTTACACCTGAGGTGATTCTGTCTGACGCGAAAATATTTTTTTTCAACAAAAAATGTATGGCCGAAAACAGATAAATCCATTTTAATCGAGACTCGTGAGAGTGCGCAATATATCCTTTAGTACGATTTTTGTCCTTATTTTTTGACATATCGCACGACCCTCGCACAGGCACTCGACGGACTTTGGGTGAAAAAAAAACAAACGTTTTTTTTTATCGAAGAATTCGGAAGTCATGGGGAGAGGCCTTTGCCCAGCAGTGGGGTGGCACAGGCTAACAGTAACAGTAATACTAATGACCATACGTCATTAATCTAGACAATGAGCTCGACAGATGTTGTTCTTACTCGGTTTATCATTGTTGATAAGTAATTTAGTATTCTAAACGTGCGTATTAATAGGTTCCTGTTACTACCTGTACTTTTCGCTGCTTTCCATCTTTTTATCCTTTCCTTGACTCGACTGAATCTTCGAGAAAATTCATGAAGAATGTCTCGATCTCCTTCTAACAAAGTGACAACCAACTGTGATTGAACAGTTCCGAACATTCTTAAGTAATTTCCAAGCTTACCAGACTCTTTCATGATTACAAATAGGTCCAAGTTAGTTTTTAAAACTGATATTTCCATTTTCAGAGCTATTCAGGCACAATGTTTCACAGAAAGTAGTAAGCAATGGGGGCTATCGCGCGTGAATTTGCCGCTAGAGGCGCTTGTGTAGACTAAGGTCCTCCAAAATGTCAGATGTCATACAGTTTTGGCGCGTTGCGTGATTTTTTATCACGTATTTATACTAATACTCATGATTGTGTTCTAGATTGAGCCATTCCTGATTAATTTTGACTTGAAGATTTTAAGTAGCAACTTAGGACCATAATATTGTTAGTACTTGGAGGTAGAATGATTTTTAAATGTTTCATGCTTACTAATTTTAGGAAGAATATTGTAAATATATATCTAAAGCTTACACTGTGTCGGTATAAGTAATAAAATAAACTTTTCTATGAAGTTATTGGTGCTTTAAAATATAAAATAGAATTATTGACAGGACCTTACTCGACAGTGCGCCATCTGGTGAGCTCAAAAACGATAGCCCCCATTAACTAAAGTAAATTTCAAGTGCTCTCCGTATTTATACTTTATCCTGTATTAATGAGCACTAATTAGTAGAATAAATGAAACAATTAATAATAAGTCTATGGGAACAATAAATATCTAACTGCAACTGTGTTCAAAGGTATTGCATTATAAAATCGCCACAAAGTTATTAGGATTAACAGGAACCTATTAATAAGCACGTTTAAAATACTAAATTATTTAGCAACAATGATAAACCGAGTGAGAACAACATCTGTCGAGCACATTGTCTAGATTAATCACGTATGGTCATTAGTAAGGGATTCAATATTAAGTCCATTATAAAATGGTGGATTAGCAGGTAAACTGTCATTAGGAAGGCAGTAGTACGCTTCAGGCAACAGGCCGAGTGTCAAATACCACTTAAAGGTCGTTACATACTGTAAATACTCGGAATAAGAAGACATAATAATTAAAAAAAAACGTTTGTGTTTTTTTCACCCAAAGTCCGTCGAGTGCGACGGTCGAGCGATATGTCAAAAAATAGAAAAAAATAAAGACAAAAATCATACCAAAGGATATATTGCGCACTCTCACGAGTCTCGATTAAAATGGATTTATCTGTTTTCGGCCATACATTTTTTATTGAAAAAAAAAATATTTTCGCGTCAGAATCGCCTCAGGTGTAAAAATATGATAATTTTGGGGCTTCTTTAACTGGTCTGCATTGGTTTTCAGCCAGAAAACGGGAAAAAAAAGTTGTAAGTAGTCTATGTCTGTTGAACTCGATTTTCGATCCACAGTGCGCCGCCCGCCGCTATCTGCTATGCTTCAACCTCCGGATTAAAACTTCCGATTTAAAAGTATCGGAACCGAAGTCGGAACCGGAGGTGTAAAATCAATCGGAAGTTCCGACGTATCGGAGTCGGAGTTGAAGCTTCGCGTAACATCCCTGATATATATAGTGACGTAACACACTTATACAGCGAGTGAGTACGTACAATGATATGGTAATGTGTTACTACTCGGAAGGCGCCAGGCGGTAATAATGGCGAAGTAGCAAAGCGAAAGTACCAAATACCAAAAGTAATGAAAGGTGCTCTGATCAACAGATCAAAGAAATAGGCAGATAGAGCGCTCAGAACACGCGAGTGGTTCCACCAAAGCAAATACAAAATCAAAAGCAAATACACAGCGTTGCCAGACCGTACCAAAAAGTACGGTTTTCCGTACTATTCAGTACCGTTCCGTACTATTTAGTAGAACGTATTTATTTTTCACTACAAAGGGTAAAAAAAATGAAAAAAATATCACCTTCTCCTGCTTTTCTCAACATTCTGAATTTGCGTTTAAAAAACTTTTTTCTTCCAACCAAATAAGTTTTGGCTGTTTGGGTTACATTTAGGGTTGCCAGATCGATTCTTCCTGTTATCGGGATCAATAACCGATTTTTCGGGATTTTAGGGCTTTGGTCGGGAAAAATAAAAAAATAAGTTAATAATACTAATTATACATAATATAATAAGTAAACAAACATATTTTTGCATTGCAAAAAAAAACATAGTAGGTATTTGTGACACATAAGAACCGAATGAGCATGTTTATTGTTTTTGTTCTTGCCATAAGTAATTGTCATTTTTTTTTACCGCGTTTAACAACTTTTGAGCTATATCGCTATTCAAAAAGGTCTTAAAATTTAAACAACTTTCGTCAAAATTCAAACGAATTATTAATTCCGCCTTTATTAAATCCATGCTCATTCGGTTCCTTTCTTTTGAGTATAAAATAGTAAGTATACTAAAAACGCGTTCGCAGTAAGCGTTACTTACTGGAATTGAAAATATGAAACATACAATTATGGTTAAATTTTTAACTTCAACGCAGTCTCTTATAAAATATGCCCATAGCTTATCATTTGTCATTTTAGTTTTTTCTTCTGGAAGGCGATTTAAACTAAAAACTTCTTTTAAAATTATCGAACTGGTTTTTCGGGAGATTATTTGCTTTGTCGGGAGTCGGGAGGACATACAAAAATTTGGGAGAATCCCGCCAATTCCCGACCGTCTGGCAACCCTAGTTACATTGCCTTTCTTCCTTCCTCAGGAGCGATGAATTAAAAAAAAACCAGAACAGTTTTAAAGTTGCTTGACAGTGACAGCTCTGTGGCGCGAAAAACACGTTGAACGTAATCGTAAAAAAAGCGTTCAAAAGTTGCAAAAATGCCTTCGGGACTGCTACATTATTGCATAAATATTTTTTAGGAACACATCGAAGAGCAAAGGAAAAACTTTCCATAAGTGAGTAACTAGATATTTAATTATAATCGGCGCCATGTTTCCAAATTCGAATCATTTGTCATAGACTAAAAATATAGAGATATGACACCTACACTTTGTAGGTAGAATTGACCGATGTTTCGTATCATAGCAGAAAATTTAATTAGTATAGTCTATTAAAAGTACTAATATTTAGTTAGTAACATTTATTTAAATAACCGGCTATGTGCATATCGAGAGTCGGGACACGGACATAATATGGTACCGTAGTTCCCATCACAAAATCGATCAGAATATTAATTCTACACGTAAGCGGCAGAAGTTAACAAAACTAATATTAAATAATATTAATTAAATAGTCGAATTTTATTGTTCGTAAGGCAGTTTGATAATTTCAATAATATGATCCCTAGCAATACCACCAACATTTTTTTTTCTTCTTCGAGTTGGCTGTCTGCGACAATAGGGTCAAAAAAATAATAATTTGCAGAAGTATCCCGAATTCCCGACCCAACCGAACCTTGAAGTTAAAAACCGTACCTTTTCAGAAAGTCAACCGTACTTTTTTGGGAAATCATACTGGCAACACTGAATACAAACTCGCGACAATACCAAGCTACGCATCGTCTCGCTCACACGTCACTAGTGATTTGTCATTTTAGGTTAAAACATGCCGTCTTGTGTGTTTAAACACTGCAAAAGTTGTTCACAAAAACTAAGAAAACAAGATGAAATATCTTTCCACAGGTAACACTAACTTGTTATTTTTATTGTTTTGGTATTTATTTTCCATCAAATATTTTCGGCTCACTTGAAACACAAAACCTTAACAGTAAGTCGTCTGTGTTGCTAGTTTATGACGGGAAAATTACCCTGAATTAGGGGAGTGTGTATTGTGCATAAAAAATATCGATTAATTTATACATACGTAATTGCGTATAAGGAAATATTGTATCTAAAGGGTGCATTTAAATTCATGACGAATATTTTAACCTCCGGCATTACTAACGATACTTATTGTACTACTCAACTCAAAAACATTATTAAATTATTAATGCATATTAGTATGCAGTATTTAAAACCTCACAACAGCTGACTAACACATACTACATCACAGTAACAGTCCACTAACACTGCGATCCAAATTATCACTACGAGTGGCGCGAGCGCCGATCACGTCACGGGACAAATCAGATGCGTCAATACACCTGCGCAGTCGTAATGACACGCTCTATATATTACTTTACTCTTTGACACGAGGTCACTAGTTAGTTCCGTCCGGGTCGTAAAGACTTCGGGTCTCGGGAGGGCACCCCCGCGCGCGGGGCTGTATTCGTATTTTTGCGTGAGAAAGAGGGACGGAGAGCATGCCTTTAAACTATTTGGTACTTGTAAGGATATGCCGCGCTCGCGCCGCTGGATTATTTTAATATTTGATGTTCGTTTACTTTTCGTTCCGCGCGCGGTGTACTGCCCTTTAAAATTTTAATATTTCAAGACTTATTGGGGTTTATGAAGTATTTTATTATTACTTTTAGTGTTTAATTGCAACAATTAGCCTTTGCCATGTGACATACTACATTTTAAAGGTTTCCATACTTGCATTAGTGATATTTTTAATTTTCGAATTATTAGTTGCAATGCCATCAGTATCGTGAGTAGAGCCTTTTCTATTGGCCGATAAATCGTTTTAATTTTGTACATAGTGTAACGTGCCAGCCCCCCCCCCCACACCCTTCTAGATTAGGTCTTACTACGCCACTGGTATACTACAATTATTTGAATTATGTTTTTGCAGATTGCCGACGGATCTGGTTTTACGCGATAAATGGGTCACTATTATTCGCCAAAGCAGGCAGGATAATGAATGGCTTCCTTCAAAATTTTGCGTTGTATGCTCATTGCATTTTAAAGAGAATGACGTTTACTTTACCGAAAAAGGTCGTCGGTTACTTAAAAAAACATCAAAACCGACAAGAAACTTATGCGCGATGCCTTCATCATCGGAAAAATCAAATATTGCTGTAAGTTTAACGAGCCAAATTGTTTAACAGGACCAAGCTGGTCCTTCAAACTTACTCGAAGTAAGTCTACTGACTTACTTCGAGTAAGTTTGAATCCATTAGTGATAATTCCGTAGTACCTGAAATTAGAGATTCGGACCACGATTCCATATTCGATACACCTAGAAAAAGCCAATTAAGAAAAGATTTAAGGAAACAAAAGTTGTTACGGTTTTCTACTCAACGTAAGTTAAAAACATTACAACGAAAACATCGCCGTCTGCAAAAAAGGAACGATTCACTGAAGAATATTTTAAAGGAATTAAAAGATTAGAATTTTATAAATTGTGACACTCAACTTACTAAGTGAGAATAATATAGCAACTGAACTTTTTCACAACTTATACATGCGTCGCTCCGGTAAATAAATATGTAAATATTCACCGGCCATCAGAAAATTTTGCTTGTCATTAAATTATTACTCTCCAAAGGGCTATGACTACGTCAGAAAAACCTTCTATAGTTACTTGCCTCACCCTAAAACGTTGTCAAAATGGTACACCCACATTATTTTTATTAAACAAATTACCAAAAAGCGTTATAAAGTGTTATCTTGTCTGATATAAATTAATTAAATAGTATGTAATTACGCATATTTAACTTTTATTCCCTTATTATTATTCTGTTCAAATACTACGCGCTTTTGCTATATAGGTATAACCGTAAAGTAAAATCGCGTTTCCAATTTTAAAAATTAGTAGTACAATATTTGGTGCAGAACAAAGGCTGTTAAGGTTTAATGTGTGTAAAATAATTATTATTGTAATACTTAAATATGTTGATTGTTATAACAAATTGTTTATCTTTTTTAATTAAAATACATTTGTATAAATAGTTTATTAAACAAAAAAAAAACAAAAAGCGTTATAAAGTGTTATCTTGTCTGACATAAATTAATTAAATAGTAAATAATTACGCATATTTAACTTTACTTCCCTTATTATTGTTCTGTTCAAATACTACACGCTTTTGTTATCTGGGTATAACCATAAAGCAAAATCGCGTTTCCAATTTAAAAAAATAGTAGTACAATATTTGGGAACAATTTAACTGAACAAAAATATGGGAGTATTTCTCAATATCTGGCAACCGTAAACGCACACAGACGCGCGTGTCCCTACACGGCCCCTCTTGTTTGCCGCGCAAAAATAAATAAAAACCGGCGTCACCTTGTTTGTCGCGCACGTTCTATTTCTTTGATCTGAGTACCTACTTATCCAACTTTTGCCCATTAGTGAAATACCTTCAAATTCAAATAACTTTTTAAATAAAATAGTTATTTGGGAAGATCATACATCGCGTAGCATCCAAACAGAATCCATGCAAATTCCGTTTATCTACTCATGTGACCATTGCACATCGATCAAAAAACTAGATACATAGACAATCAGTGACAATAAATGGCCTCGCCGAATGAGCGCCCTCTCGAACATTTGGGTACGCTTTTAAATTTTTAATCTAGTAGCGTTTGAACGCTCCGACGGTAAACATGCCTCAGTGCTCGTTTAAAAAGTGTAAAAATCACACATCAAGGACGCTAAAAAAGGATGGAATTTCATATTTTCGGTAAGTATTAATATTATCTTTATTTAATAATTGTTATCACTGTATTGTAAATACTGATATTTTGTCAAGAAATCATCGTAAAAACATTTTTTTAATTAAGTCGCAATAAATAGCAGGAGTTAGGGCATCTCAATTGTAAAGACCCTTACTAAACGCATTTAATCATATAATCGCATGCCCACTGAAATTGTTCGAGTTATGTGCGTTGATTCTGTTCTATTTGTTGGAGACGCTATTGTTTTTTATTTTTTTATTAATAAAGTATGATTGTTCTTTTTTGTTTTGTTTAATGAGACTTCTTTACTGTTTCTCTAAATACCTATTAAAGTAACATTATTATAATATTTAGAGAAACAGATTAGATTTAATTTTGAATATGTGTACATATGTAATTAAATGATTGACGTGAGATTTTTTTTTAGCTTTCCTCGTGATCCAGTGAGATGTGGAGAATGGATATCAGTTATAGCGCGTCAAAGATCCGGAGAATTTTTCAAGCCGACCCAAGGAAGCGTCGTATGTTCGAAGCATTTTTTAGAAAGTGATGAATATGTGACTACGAAAGGCATCAAAAGACTACACAAAGCAGCTGTACCTCGAATAGTATGTAAAATATTAATACATGGGTTCAGTTATTTACGCACATAAATTATTATTAAAGTGTTTTGTTAAGCCATTAGGATTTATATATCAGGATATAGAAGATGAGTCTTCTTTTGATAAAAATGCGATTGAACAATGTTGCTTGCAACCACAAGTAAGTAGTTGAACTTATATTGTTACTTACGGGATATCTTCCGTGATTATTATTTGTTTTGAACTCCCGATATTGAGCGATTGAGCGTCGAAATATCGGGAGCTCAAAACAAATAGTACTTAATCACGGAAGATATCCCGTAAATGACAATATAAGTTTAGTTTTAAACCGTGAAAGCTTAAGAAAGTAAGTAGTTGTTAATATAACAATGATATTTTTATTGGTAATATTTTTACATTGTATGTTGATCAATTCAAACGTCAATTCAAAAAGAATTTCACAGGCTTGAAGGAAAATCCTTAAATTTAACTTGTTTTGTTTACTACATGCTATTTTTTAACCGACTTCCAAAAGGAGGAGGTTCTCAATTCGATTGTTTTTTTTTATGTATGTACACCGATTACGCTGACATTTATGATCAGATTTACGTGATTCTTCTTTAGTTTGATGCGGAATAGTTGCCATTTGGTCCCATAAAAATTTAACATAGTGTGGCCCAGTAGTTTTCATTTTATGAACATTTTACTTCAGTTGTGTGGTATAATTTCATGTAATTTCACCGATTTCTCGTCCATTTGTGGAGCGCTTCTCAAAACTCTTTTTTTATTTGAAAGAATATACTCCTAAGATGGTCGCATTTAAATTTGGTGAAGATCTGATGCTGATCTTCGGAGATATACAATGGAACTCTTCAAAACTAGATGGTAAATCGGTCGTGATTGCTGCAATCGCTTGGATTTTTATTGTTTATACAACATCATGACGTAACATCACGCCTGTATGCTCTTAGGGGTACCCAGATGTGTACAATACACCCATATTTCGACAGTTTAGGTATGTTAAGTTCCATTTATTGGGGATAAGCCTATTACCATGATATGTATTGTTAACAACAACTGAAATTGGAAAAATAAAAACTTTTTTGCAAAAAAATAAAACCGACTTCAAGTGAAAAATAACTTTAGCTTCAGAAGTCGGTGACAAAAAAAAAAGAATCAAACAAAGGTCACCGACTTTTGAAGCTAAAGTTATTTTTCACTTTTTTGTGTTTTTTGAAGTCGGTTTTATTTTTATGCAAAAAGTTTTTTGATAATTTTAAAATGTGATTATATAAATACTTAATAACAAAATTATATTTTATCTCGTGTTTTATTAGTTTAGTTTCATTTCAGCTAAATATTGAACCAAGAGTTGCTTAAGTTTCTAGCCCAACTTCATCACTAACTATCGGCTCAATTCTGGATACGCCAAAAAAAGTTGTTATGAAGAAGGAACTTCTTGCTTGCAAAAGACTTTTATCAGTGAAAAACCACAAAATATCGAACTTACGAAAACAAATTATTAGACTAAAGAAAAAGTACTATCATTTGAAGGGTGTTCTGGGGGTCTAAAATGGCCGCTTTAGCAGAATCCACGCAGAATCTTAGTCTGAATCACGTTAAGAATTTTAAATTTTTAACGTGATTCATATTACGATTCTGGTAAAGCGGCCATTTTAGACCCCCAGTCTCTATTAAATAAACGTCAAACAGTAGATCAGTCATTACCTACTTCATGACCTATCTAAACATATAGAAGTCACAGACACATTTAATGCTATTTATTTAAAAAGAAGAAGTTATTTGTCAAGTAATATCTTTAAATTTTTGACACAAAATAAAGAATAAATAAATAATTATGACTATTTCAATTACTTTCATTATTATATGAATGTTGTGCCCTATCCAGAAACACATTTACATTCAGGTAAATTAAATTATAGCCATTACACTTAAACACCATAGAATATAATAGAATATGCTTCAATACACCCATATTTTAGAACAAGTTTAACAATTTTTTTTTAAATTAAAGTTACAGTAACAAAAAATATTGGGCAGTTAGACTCCATTCATTCCTTGTCCAAGAGACGAGTCTCGGTCGTAAAATTTTATTGCTTTTTACCAGCACTTTGTAATTCTGTCTTAAAAACATGCGTGTAAGGTTGAATTTGTTTTGATATAGGCTTACCAGGCAGTATCGGTCGTTTTATTGCTTTTTTGTGAATACAACTTTAAGCAATGTGTTGAATTTACTTTATTACAACTAGAACTACGTCAAAACATTTGGCGACAGTTTTCATTGTGTAGTTTTAAGTGAAATAGTATACTAAACCTGCAATAAAGCCCATTTAATTTGTTCTTCATTTATCTTAATATAAATGACGAAGTAATAATATTTTTCATTACTCATACTCTGAAAGTAGGTCTGAAGTTGCCTGAGGAGCGGGTTGAAAGTAATACTTTTCAGCCCTAGGGAGAATCGTTTTCAACTGACAGCTGTCAAATTATTTAAAAAAATGGTTCATTTTTCTATTGAACTATGTTCCAACTTTCTATACAGCCACGATGTAAAATTGAAATAACATAAAGTTAAGTATTAATTAAAGAATATATATATTTTAAATATCTTTATTATAATTAAGTTTCAACAATTTCTTTAAAATAACATAGATTTGGGAAAAATATTTACCATTTTTCGAGGATGAAAATGAAAAATAGGTATTGGCTGAATAGCTGGCCGGCCACAGAAAAAAAAACAAAATAGGTGGGAAAGCGGCAATAGGGTAGATGACACCATAAAATAATAATTCCATTCTCTAAAAAAACACTTTATTTTGGGCCTGAAAACCCGATTTATTTTAAATTAATTGCCAAATTCGATTTTTAGTTGCTTTGAAATCAATAAATAGTCGAGTCATTGAGTTGAATAAACAGTGACGTCACAGTAGGCTATTGCCATACAAAGTCTATTAGAGAACCGCGTTTTGATAGCTCTTAAAAAGTATCTCAATTGATTGGTGTGTCATCTACTCCATTCGAATTCCGATCTTCATTAGTTTTTTCGAGTTGTATGTTTTTTTTTTACTTTCCTTGTATTCGTAATGAAAAGCACAGTGTTTACCTCGGGTTAAAGACTTATTTAGTCCCTCGAACTATTAGCGCCCTCGCTTCGCTCGGGCACCAAACCCCGTCTCGGGACTAAATAAGTTACTTTCACCCCTAGGGTAACAATGTACTATTTCCCGTCCGCTTTAAAACTTGCGCGCGGCGCGCGGCCGTTCAACTACCTCATGACGTCACAAGTCCCGCCACTCGCTAGAGTCGGTCGAGTAGTCATCGATGCGATGCGCGGTCACCTCAGATGGTTACTACTTTTGGCACAGTTTTACAATCCATAGTTGCGCAACGAATGTACTTACATACTTCCGTGGAGCAACGGCGGGGATCTTGCGGGGGGTTGGGTGACGCGGTACGCGGTCTACGATCTCGCGCAGTTCATAGACTTGGACGTTTAGTGCAGACGCGTCTGTGTAAATCGTTGCTTGAATATAATGGTGAACACTTGTTCCGTATACGGGTGTGCCTCGACGTGCACCAATAAGGATAAAAATATAAAATTTCATAGATTTCCCCGTGACGAGAGGTAAGTTTATCTTCCTATAAATTCGAATTAGCTACCTAACCAAATAACCATCTAGTACCTACTATTACTATTTCCGTTTAAATTAGTAATACCTACCCGTCGTATATCTAGTACTAAAACGCCAAGTAGGTACGTAAAGTCAGACCTTATGCCTTAGCCCTCCTATACCTACATCTATAGCTCTGCCGGCCAACTCTACTGCGCTAATTGTGAACGTAGATATCAAAAGAATTGTTACGCGTTTCATACATGTTCGATAATTACGAGAGCAATTTGAAAATGTGATTTTTTGTTTGTTGAGATACCTTGACGATTTTGGTACCAAATGAAAGGTCTATCTAGGTCTAAAACCATTTTATCCGTTTGAATCATGTAAATCAGTCCACGCGTTTAGGAGATAATAATGAGTACCATACCGTAGGTATAGTAAAAATATTATAAAAAACCAGAATGTTTGATGATTTAGTTCTACGAAGTTTTTTAATTTTAATTAATGTAAAACAACATTAAACAAAGAGGTAGATTATTTTTGTCATTACTTATAATTATGGTCATGATGATAATGATGAGTGTTGCACATAGTTTATGTTTATTTATTGGATGGGTTTTTTTCCAGGTGCAAGTTATGGATAGACGCTTGTCGAAGACCTGAATTAAAAGATAAAACCATTGAAAAATTAAATAACATGTTCGTATGTAGCTTACACTTTGAAGGATGGATGTATATGAAAAAAAAATTAAAAAGTGCTGCTATTCCCGTGTCAAACTTACCACCTGCATCAATACATGACATGACTACTCAAACTGAAGCCCCAAAAACAGAGATTTTAAGAGATTTGCATAGCAGTGGTGTTCAAAACCAGATTGAAGTTACTTCTGTAGGCGTCTCTGTTACGGCATCTACTAGTGTCCAAACATCGCAGACTACAAAAGAATTGACAGATCATACACCAGGAAAGAGAAAACTTGGAAAGGAACTCTTCGGTTGTGTCAAAAAGTTGAAGCTAATGGAAGACTCCCAGTGCATGGATGTCAGCCGTCAACAATTCTTACAGGGATGTGACAAGCTCTTACCACCCAATTTAAGTAATATTGTCAAAACTCAGGTCAGTTTCAAACCTCATTCTAGAAATAACAGATATTCAAAAGAATTTAAATTATTTTGTTTAAACATTTATTACTCAAGTCCAATTGCCTAGAAGTTTTTATCAAAAACCTTATGTTTGCCCTCTAAACGTACTTTGGCGACATTGGCCATACCTGTGGGTACAAAAATTAGTGGTTATATCTGGGGAGTTTTGTCACAGTCACAGGTAAGTAATTAAACACTTGTCACCTTTTGAAAGGGAATGTACATTTTGTATGAATGAAATGAGCTTAAAATGTTCACTTTTTATGACATACATAGGGACAAAATAATAGGTCTACACGAAACAGATGACATTCAAGGTCCTTATGTAGCTGGATATGCCTTCACAATTTTGTTAAGAGGTATAATATTAGGCAATTGGAAACAAGTAATTGGTTATGCTTTTATCACAACGAGTAATACAACTCAAAACAGAGTGAGGTGTTGGTGTTTACGGCACCTAAACAACAGCCCCGTCGTGTACCTCCAGTATATCTCAACGGCGTTGTACTCAATGTGGTGAGTAGTTTTAAATACCTTGGGCATGTTGTCACCAGTGACTTCCGTGATGATGGCGACATAGAGCGTGAGCGCAGGGCGTTGGCGGTGAGGAGCAATATGCTCGCCTGTAAGTTTGCTCGCTGCACGGCAGACTTTGATCAATAATAGAAGACGGCAGACGTCAGTCCTTCTACATGAGCGGCCTGTGGGTGTCATATTTAGGGCTTTCAATACCGGTATTCCGGGATCCCGTAATACCGTGATCACGGATTTTATTTTGGCCTTTTACAATAGGTACTGGTATTGACGCCCCAATACCGTGATTACGGTATTACAAACATTAGATCTGAAAATTATGTGTTCTTATTCTCACACTTGTTTTCTCCAGCGCAAGCGTCCCGCTGTTATCTTAAGCTCACCCTGCCGCGTCCCGCCTGAGACAATGCCTGAAATCGAGCTGTACTTATGTGTCGTTTTTGTTGTTGTCAGTCAGTTTCGCAAAGGCGACGGGATAACGCGTCTATAGACTTTGTTATTGTGTAGTGTTAACTTGTGACTGTGAAGTTGTGATCTACTAGCGCGTATTTTTGCTAGTTTAATTAGATTACCGTCGTTGCTGCCTCTTCGTGTCTTACCCAAAACGTTCTTCAGGTCTGCCTGGTGCATGGAATTCAACTAGTGGTTAAAGACGTGTTGTATAAATACCAGTTTCAACAGATTTTTTCTGCTGTTCCCTCTATCTCAATCGCCTCACCGCTAAATACTGACATTGAGTTTGAGACAGCAAAGACGACAACGCTGATCAGACTAACCAAGGCGAAGACGATGCTTTGAATTATGTGGAAATACAACCGCTCGAAACAGAGAAACCTGAGTTTATTTACAAAAACCTTAAATAAAGGGAGAAAATTTGTCAAACTTTTTCGCAAGACCCCTACAAAGAATGATTTATTACAAAAATATGTTGTTGAAATGTATAAAAAGGAAATGACGCTAATACTAGATTATAGGACAAGATGGAGCAGAATGGCCAACATGATTGGGCGCTTTTTGAAACTAAAGGATTGTGTATCAAAAGTTTTAATCGATCTAAAATTAAACTCTGATTTCTCATTAAATGAATTGGAAACTCTAAACAATAATTTACAAGACCCTTTCTGTGGTCAAAGCAACAGTACTGTAATTTTGCAAACCAACTTGATGCCAACTTATTGAAAGCTGATGTTGCTCTAAAATTTATGTTGAAAAAGTTAGATGATGACATTTAGATAATAGTAAGAACTTTTTTTTTTATATTGTACAAACAAAGTCTATGTGAAATGCCTTCCTGCAAAAAGAGTAGATTAAGTTTAAGTTTTCATTATGTTCCTAATTCCTAGTCCTACCTAAATAATCAACCAATACCAAATTATTATAATAATATAAGAAAGCTATGTTTAAAACGTATTTATTTTATTATTTTCAATATATAAGAACAATAAAGACTGATTTGAAAATATAAAAAGGCGTATTTTATTGGTTTTATTAAAGTCCTAATTGAACTTGCGTTCTATACCGGACTACCGGTATTGATACCGGGATCACGGTATTGACATTTCCAATACCGGTATTGACACCGGTATTGAAAAAGTCCGGTAAGTATTTGAAAGCCCTAGTCATATTACGAGCCGAGCCTACAACGTCCTGCGCGTACAATACAGCAACGCTTTCAGGATGCTGTTGCGGTTGCCGCGACGTTGCAATGCATCAGGAATGTTTGCTGCAGCTCATACGGATGGCTTTCACGCCATCATGCGTAAGAAAGCGGCTTCCTTACTGCAACGCTTGCGTAGCACTCGGAACAGCATCCTAAGAATGATTGTTGGCAGAGTGGACTGCCCCATCCAAAATAAGTATAGATTTATGTTAAATTGAATTAAGGACTACTAGGGTACTTCTCTGATTTTGTGCAAATCACATGTCAAATGATAAATGATAAATGATGTTTATTTTGCAAGTAGGTTTTTACAAACACTTTTACACGTCATTTTTTTAAACTAGATGGGGCCGGTGTTTCGTACCTGACTACTCTGAGAAGAAACAGCCGAAACAAACTCAGAGGTCATAGTCTCTTTTAAAGTCCAGACAATCTTGCTCAATTCACATGAGGACTATGCAGATTAGTGTCTGAGATGGTCTTTTGAAGAAAGAACCATACAGATTTGAGTGGACCTGTCCAGTCAGTGCAAGCATTTGTCAGTTAACGTGTAGCTCGACTTATAACTCAAGGAGCTCAACGAAACGACGAACAATACCAAAGAAAGGACATTTGGGTAGGTCGCTTAGAGTACTCAAACTGCCAGACAGTTGTGGGAAAAAATAAACAAAAAAATATAAATGTGACCCACATGGTCCCCACATTCACAATAATCATATAAAATTCATAACAAGTTCTATTCAAAAGAATGTAAATAAAAATCACAAAAATCATTAAGTCACAATGATGATAAAAAAAAAAGTAGAATACTTAACAAAATAAGTATTCATGTCAAATCAGTAAATGTCAAATAAAATAATAAAAAAAGTAAAAAATAATAAAATACATGTCAAAACATTAAATGTCGGAGTGTATAAAAAATAATAAAATACATGTCAAAACATTAAATGTCAGATTGTATAAAAAAGGAAAAAAAATATAAAAGGAAAAAAAAAATAAAAAAGGATAAGAAAGGAATAAATAATAAACGTCCGTGAATATTTTGGCGAATCTAAACATCCTAAAAGCCCACCAATATTTTTTATCTATAATTGGGTAGCCTAAATGCCAAGAAGAATTAAAATTAAGCAGGACGAGTTAATGACTCAAAATAATATTTTAGTTGCTTAAATTTCATTACCCTCAGTGTCTTTGATGCGACGAGTTAGAAAAACATTTTTATTTAATTATACGTAGAGGTTTATGGTGCGAATTGTTACTTGAGGAACCTCAAGTAGGTACATCGCAGTGTTAGACGCCAAAACAACCATGAATTAGCCTTACCAAGCTCAAAATTAACTATGTTCCATTCAGGACCTTTAGCCATGTGCATGAAAATTTATAATAAGCTTCCAAATTCAATGAAGGACATCTATGTCCTTAATTGAATTTGGAAGCTTATTATTGCTTGTATACGAAAATAAATTTAAAAACAGTCTCCATTTAATACCTTATATTAAAATCGTATTACACCATAAAGAATTCTTTGACGATAAGTAAACTTTGACATTCATACCTGTACAAAATACTCACAACACCTACAATTTAGACCTACCTATTATTATTATTTTATTATGATTATCGCTATTTGCTTTGTTTTGATTTGCATTTTATTTTTGTGAATGTAAATGATGACCACTAAATTGTTCATAACCTATTTAATTATTTATTATATTATGACAGCTACTTATTTAAATTACAAATGTTATACACCTGTTAGACATGTTAATATTGGTATTTTTGTTTAGTGGTTTGTTATTTTTGTGACACTGTAGCACTTTAAACTATTTATATTGTTGTGCCCTAGCAGGGTTCATGTATGAAACTATAACTTTGTAACAACTTGTAAACTACATGAATGCAATAAATAATGATTATGATTATTATTTTAATACATTGTGATAAAAACAATTTGTCGTAAAAAATATTACATTACCTTCAGCCTATCTTGAAATATCAAACATCGTGCTGGCCTGTATATTACATCGTCCCTGGATCGAGCACCCCCTCCCGCCTCCCCGCACTTGCCGGTCAGTCGGCCAGCAACAACAAATGGGGCAGGACGCGCGCCATTTTTTTCGCGACCGTTAAAAAAGTTCGACAACTACGCGCTTCAACCAATTTCGGTTTCATTACATTCAGCGGATTTTTGACGTAAGTAGTTGTGTTTTTTTCATACTTTTAGTCTTAAGGCAATTGTTATAATGTATGTTCATGTTTATTATTATCATTATGTACCGTAATCGATTAATTGCAGAGTAAAATATAAAACAGTTTAAAAAATTCATTACCCTCACTTTCATTACCATCGATTACCTTCAGCTTTGAAGGTGAGGGTAATGAGACTAAAATGAAGGTAATGAATTTTTCATATTATTCTATGTGATATTCTATTCAACCCTATTATACTTAGAATTCGTCCGCTTAGAATTTTACAGTTTGATATAAGATTTCATTATAGGGTTTCTAACAAATATTATTCTTTTCAGGAAACAAGTAAGTATGGCTAAAACTAAAACTAAAAAAACTCGCGAAGAAAAGCTTGCTCAAGCAAGGTTGCATAAACGGAAAAAGTACGAGGAAATTAAAAACGATCCCGAGCAATATGCAATTCAGAAGGAAAAAGAGAGACAGAGATACTTGAAACGAAAAGAACAAAATAAAATAAAATCTGTTGCTAAAATGACACCAAGGGAAAAAAGATTTCAAAGAAAAAAATGGAACGGAAATAGTAAACGTTATTTAGAGAAAAAGAAAAAGGAAAGGGTAATACAACAGATGCTGGTTGATAATTCACCTCCAACAAGTGATAGAGAAGAAAATGTAGTTTTTTTCATTACCTTAGTCCCCAATTTCATTACCAACTCCACGTTTTCATTACCATCAGCAGTACATAATTTCATCGGTCAATATCTACTTATGTATAATGTTGTAAAAATACATAAATAGTTTATATTCTTGGTACCAATTCTCGTGAAAGTTGAAAATAAGGAATTGAAAATTTACTCACATTTCTGTCAGAATTGCATTATATCACAGAAATACTCACTAATAACACTAACATAACACATAAGCACAATAATTGTTACTAACCACTAACAACTTATGGACTGTTATAGGTCTGAAATAAAGATATTTTATTTTATTTATTTAATTTTGGAAATTAATAAAATGGAAACTTACTTTAAGATATTAGAGCGCTTTCAGCGTAGCACCAAACATGCAGCGTCTAGCGATGCCAAGTAGAATAAAGCTATGGAAATGGTGTAATGCGGCTCGCTTAAAACTTCGCGACCCAAAGGTCGTAACCGGCGTGGAATACACGTCACTTACGCCTTTTGGCCAAAACATCAATTCGTTACGTTACGGTCGGGTTTTCTGACATGGTACCCCGTATATGGTACTGATTTTAAAGAGGTTTTCACGTCAAAACGTATCTACCCAAAGTTTCAGGCTGACAATCTTTTTATTATTGTTTCAGGAGCTGGCCAATGACGACGCGGACGTCGGCGCCGTGGACATGCCTTGCACATCATCTGCAAGTCCGGTAAGTCAACAGTTTATTATCTTACTAGCTTATGTATGCTAGCGGCTTCGCCCGCGTGGTGTACGACGATAATATTGTCCCACAGGATCATACTATCGATATAAAAAATTATAAACTAACTGTGTGCTAATATCAACATCCGTTCAGTAGTTTTTAAACTAAATACGTTTTTCCCATCACAATAATCGTAGAAAATTTAAAAAAGTAGGGTCAGAAATCAGAATAGGTACCATTTTAGGTAAATTTACAGCATATTTTATCTTCAAAATTATAATAAATTGCGGTATATATAGTCCATTATTGGTTCAGTTATTTTTTTTGTATCAAAATCAACATGTTTTCCAATTATTAGCTGAAATAAAAACATTTGCCGATTTCTTCATACGTTTTGCACTCGCGGTGACGCGGTTCATCTTTCATCACTCCATTGATTATTGAATCCATTCCGCACTCAGAAGCGCTCGTGGAAGGACGGGTGTATCGCTGTCTCGCAAAAAATAAATACGATTTCATTACTAGAAAATATTGTAGTGTGAGTGTCGTCGTCGTATAGCGTAATTGGAAGAAGTTGATACTTTTTCGCACTCAAGTAAAAGTAAGTACGAGTTTTATACTTTTGTTATTAGAATGTGATTTAGAAATTATGGTCGGCAAGATCGAGATTTGTGAAATGAATGGGGTTAAGCAGCTATAATTAAATAAAGTGAGGATTTGGGTGGATAAGGTCAAGCTGTTGGCGGTGAGGTATGAAAGTGGATGGGCGGGAGGAGGGTTATGATTTTAACCGGTTTGTCTGTATGACGAATATAGAGGAATAACCATAATCCAAGATGGAGCCGATAAAAAATTGACAACTTTTTGTTTATGGGTGTCATTTTCATGGTTTTTGGGGTCGCTAGTATATCGGATGTATGATCATAACCAAAATCCAAGATGGCGCCGACAAAAATTTGACAACTTTTCTTCATGGGTGTCATTTTTATTGTTTTTGGGGTTGCTTATGTCGAATATGGGATCAAAGTCAAAATCCAAAATGGCGCCGACGAAAATTCGGCCTTTTTTCGTCATGGGTGATTTCATGTTTTAGTTTGTACTTCGTGAGTTCTGCCACCAAGTTTAGCATTTAGTTTTTCAGTTCAATTTAGTTCAAATGTTTATCTTTATTTTTTATATGCCCCGCATTCAGAAATTTGGATATAGATCAAAAAAACCTAAAAAAGCATTAAGTACAGTGTGGCAGGCGTCACAAAACTTAAATAGGAATTTGCGAAAAGCGACAACCAGTTCTGGAAGATTTAAGCTATCAAAGTTGTGCTGGTATATTTCGGAAACTTGTAACTTAAGAACATTGTGTCTCAGACAAAACTTGTTTGTATTGATGCCAGCTATCGATTGATACACGTTTTCTGCGTGTCTGATCAAATCAAAGTTGTACTGAAGATGCCATCAGTGAATGGACTTAAACTTTGGTAGTTCAAATCTCCGAAACGTGACACTTAAGAACATTTTGTCTCATACAAAACTTGTTTGTATTGATACCAGCTATCGATTAATATACAGGGTGTAAACCATCTCATCACGAAGCCGTCATCTAAGCATTCTGTACATCAAACTAAGTAACTTGATAAAAATTATTGCTGGGAAACGAAATTTTTTTTTGACGTGAAAAATCATGTTTTGTGGTAGAACTCAATGTAACAAACTCAAAACATTGTGCTGATGGATGGATTGAATTGTACGGGGGTCGTGGAGATGTTTAAAGTAAAAATCTTACATTAAAAACATGTATTTAAAAAAGTTGGAACTTTGACCCTCAATATCTCCGTAACTAGAAAGTATGGCGTAGAACCAAAAAATGATCGCAATGACGGGGAGAACAAGTGCTTTTCGGCTTCGTTAAGAGGTGTTTTACACCCTTTAGGTCTTATGCGTGACCGTTACTCTGAAAAAAAAAATCAAAATGGCAGAAGTTAATCCGGCCACGTTTCAAATAAAAATGTTCCAAGCCCGTTTTAATTTGATTTTATTTATAGTAACCAACAACGATACATAAAAATATTTTACAAAGTATGCTTGCGACAATTATTATGGCCAATTATAGGTTTCCCTTTGTAACTGGGATATAATGTATAATACATGCGAACGGACTAATGCTAGATATTTCCAAATTTTCCCTCTAAATGTTCCATGTGATAGCAAAATGTTCAAGTCGTTTTTTAATTCGTATGGCCGAAAATTATTTTATTTTAAGTAAGTACCTACTTATTTCACATAACCTTTTTTTTTAAAAAAAAACCACTTACCACAATAAAGTCTAAACGAATTTTCTTTTCGTTAATCGGTGTCGGTACCTGTTGTTTTTCATTTTTAGACATGTTACAGTTTTTTTTATATTTTCTTTTAGTTTTACTTGGTACAGCCACATATTGGATGTAGTACATCTGTTTGCCCCCTAAATCCCAACATGAGTGATTTTATGTTATGAAAATAGCGGAGACATCGGTCGAGCACCTTCTTTTTCTGAAGTCGGTTAGAACACTAACCTACCTAACACGACGACGGCGACGGTACTAAGTAACAGTTAAAAAATGCATTATCAAAGGTCCAAGTAATCTTCTGGAGTCAGTTTTAATAAAATTAAAATATAATATCAAGGACCTAGATTGTATAAGTGAAGTATAAACTAGAGCGCTCAGTGGTTTAATGTGTGCGTACGCGTGATGTTGCTGTGTGTGACTTTAGATACGTAAATTTAAGTTCATCGAAAATGTAACAACGTCCATAATCCATCGTCCATTTTCAACTCTATAGCTTAAGCATTAGGTTCAAAATTTGATTGCGAATTTGACAGTTTCGAGTAACTTGTGCGGACGGCTTCGATCAATAATATCGGAACAAAAATAAGTCGCTCAAGTGGCCACGTTTGCACACACGTAAACATCTACATTTCTTAGAAAAAAGTTTATTATTATTAACAACTACAATTTATTACAAACCTTAATGTAATAAAACGCCATAAAACAGTTGGGGTACACAGTTTTTTAAAACGAAAACCTCAGTTGCACATCTACAGTGCAACATAAAAGAGTAGAAATTAAATATTTGGGAACTAAAATTTTTCATTTTCTGGCAACATCTAAAATGAGTACCTATGCTGTCAATGGGGTGGGCACCTTGTGGAACTAATGGCGCTAGCACCGCATGAGCCAAACATCGTGATTGGTTGAAAATCTGTCAATGTCATTTTATATTTCAAAATAATTTGATCTCATTTTGGTCAGATTGGGTCTAAGCTATGAACGCGCCATCTACAATGAGCTTCGACCAGTCTTCCCCATTCTTCTCGATCGGTTTCGTTTTTCATCAATTTTGGTTTCTGTGTGTTATTTCTGAGTGTGGACAGGAAAACGGCGACGTATCATGAATAAGGTAATTCGTGGAGGTGCCCGTGAAATAATGTTTAAGTTTTCATGCGGTGTTTGACCGAATTACAAGCTGGGAAGCTGCTATCCTACTTCGAAGATGTTTGCCATCGTACAGCAGATTTAACTGGTAAGTAACTATTGAAAGTTGCAGTAAACGTAAATTACAAACGATTATTACATTCAGGGAGCAACATTTTCGATCTAAATAGTATTTACAAATTAGTTGTCTACCATTTTTGAGGTTATGCTAAGATAAACAAATACCATTGTAGTTATAGCGCGACTTAACAACGTTGATAGTAAGGCAAAAACATTTAATGAAATTTAATTGCGTATTACCAAATACGTTTTTTGCCATAGGTACCATATTTGTTGAAGCAACCGACTAGTAGAAAGAAACAATTTTAAAATATTTTCACGCTAAGAACATATGCGCGGGACTTTTTTCGTCGGACTGACAGCAGTTATATTATGAAGATAAAAGCACTAGTTTAAAGTTGTATTATAAGTTTATGTTAATACCATGCTTTGTTTGTTTTAGGTGTTTCTGTAAGCACAGTGCGCAGAATTGTGCAAAACGGCGGGTAATTCTCGACACCAGCTAAACACAGAAAGGGTCGTCTCTCGAAGTCCTTCTTATTATATTTGAGTGAACTTTAGTTTTATTACTATTACGTACCAAATCTATGATCTACGGGGAACTTATTGAAAGCAATGAATTAATAAACATATTTATTTAAAATAATTATTTACTTATCTTCTATCTTCTATAATATAAAAATGAATCACAAAATGTGTTGGTAAGCGCATAACTCAACAACGCCTGGACCAATGTGACCAATTTTTTTTTTTAAATGTTCGTTGGAGTTCAAGGATGGTTTTTACGGCGAGAAAAAGAAAAAAAAAGAAAGGTAGGTAGGTAGTAGGTAGGTAGTAGGTAGGTAGTAGGTAGGTAGTAGGTAGGTAGTAGGTAGGTAGTAGGTAGGTAGTAGGTAGGTAGTAGGTAGGTAGTAGGTAGGTAGTAGGTAGGTAGTAGGTAGGTAGTAGGTAGGTAGTAGGTAGGTAGTAGGTAGGTAGTAGGTAGGTAGTAGGTAGGTAGTAGGTAGGTAGTAGGTAGGTAGTAGGTAGTAGGTAGGTAGGTAGGTAGTAGGTAGGTAGTAGGTAGGTAGTAGGTAGGTAGTAGGTAGGTAGTAGGTAGGTAGTAGGTAGGTAGTAGGTAGGTAGTAGGTAGGTAGTAGGTAGGTAGTAGGTAGGTAGTAGGTAGGTAGTAGGTAGGTAGGTAGGTAGTAGGTAGGTAGTAGGTAGGTAGTAGGTAGGTAGTAGGTAGGTAGTAGGTAGGTAGTAGTAGGTAGGGTAGTAGGTAGGTAGTAGGTAGGTAGTAGGTAGGTAGTAGGTAGGTAGTAGGTAGGTAGTAGGTAGGTAGTAGGTAGGTAGTAGGTAGGTAGTAGGTAGGTAGGTAGGTAGGTGGTAGGTAGTAGGTAGGTAGTAGGTAGGTAGTAGGTAGGTAGTAGGTAGGTAGTAGGTAGGTAGTAGGTAGGTAGTAGGTAGGTAGTAGGTAGGTGGTAGGTAGGTGGTAGGTAGTAGGTAGGTAGTAGGTAGGTAAGGTAGGTGGTAGGTAGTAGGTAGGTAGTAGGTAGGTAGTAGGTAGGTAGTAGGTAGGTAGTAGGTAGGTAGTAGGTAGGTAGTAGGTAGGTAGTAGGTAGGTAGTAGGTAGGTAGTAGGTAGGTAGTAGGTAGGTAGTAGGTAGGTAGTAGGTAGGTAGTAGGTAGGTAGTAGGTAGGTAGTAGGTAGGTAGTAGGTAGGTAGTAGGTAGGTAGTAGGTAGGTAGTAGGTAGGTAGTAGGTAGGTAGTAGGTAGGTAGTAGGTAGGTAGTAGGTAGGTAGTAGGTAGGTAGTAGGTAGGTAGTAGGTAGGTAGTAGGTAGGTAGTAGGTAGGTAGTAGGTAGGTAGGTAGTAGGTAGGTAGTAGGTAGGTAGTAGGTAGGTAGTAGGTAGGTAGTAGGTAGGTAGTAGGTAGGTAGTAGGTAGGTAGTAGGTAGGTAGTAGGTAGGTAGTAGGTAGGTAGTAGGTAGGTAGTAGGTAGGTAGTAGGTAGGTAGTAGGTAGGTAGTAGGTAGGTAGTAGGTAGGTAGTAGGTAGGTAGTAGGTAGGTAGTAGGTAGGTAGTAGGTAGGTAGTAGGTAGGTAGTAGGTAGGTAGTAGGTAGGTAGTAGGTAGGTAGTAGGTAGGTAGTAGGTAGGTAGTAGGTAGGTAGTAGGTAGGTAGTAGGTAGGTAGTAGGTAGGTAGTAGGTAGGTAGTAGGTAGGTAGTAGGTAGGTAGTAGGTAGGTAGTAGGTAGGTAGTAGGTAGGTAGTAGGTAGGTAGTAGGTAGGTAGTAGGTAGGTAGTAGGTAGGTAGTAGGTAGGTAGTAGGTAGGTAGTAGGTAGGTAGTAGGTAGGTAGTAGGTAGGTAGTAGGTAGGTAGTAGGTAGCTTATGTGACGCAGACGAAGTTGCGTGGGTCAGCTAGTAAATAATAATTTTATTTCAGGCCTCTTGTACAAACAATCAATTAAAACCAAACAATCTAAAAAAACAATTAGGTACGTACGTAGCTAATTGATTTTCTTCTTTCATGATTTTACCTTACTTCAATTAATAACCACAGTCTATTCTTTTCTAAATGTGTAAGATTATTATTTTCGACTTTAAAAATATAGAGAATATAGAAAATAAATGAGGGCGCCACAATCGGTCAGGTGGCAACCCAGTTAGTACGACCTTGCTGATTTTGATACTTGAATAGTATTATTGGTTTATTATCTATTAATAACTAGCTGACCCACGCAACTTCGTCTGCGTCACATAAGCTACCTACTACCTACCTACTGCCTACCTACTGCCTACCTACTGCCTACCTACTGCCTACCTACTGCCTACCTACTGCCTACCTACTGCCTACCTACTGCCTACCTACTGCCTACCTACTGCCTACCTACTGCCTACCTACTACCTACCTACTACCTACCTACTGCCTACCTACTGCCTACCTACTGCCTACCTACTGCCTACCTACTGCCTACCTACTGCCTACCTACTGCCTACCTACTGCCTACCTACTGCCTACCTACTGCCTACCTACTGCCTACCTACTACCTACCTACTACCTACCTACTACCTACCTACTACCTACCTACTACCTACCTACTACCTACCTACTACCTACCTACTACCTACCTACTACCTACCTACTACCTACCTACTACCTACCTACTACCTACCTACTACCTACCTACTACCTACCTACTACCTACCTACTACCTACCTACTACCTACCTACCTACCTACTACCTACCTACTACCTACCTACTACCTACCTACTACCTACCTACTACCTACCTACTACCTACCTACTACCTACCTACTACCTACCTACTACCTACCTACTACCTACCTACTACCTACCTACTACCTACCTACTACCTACCTACTACCTACCTACTACCTACCTACTACCTACCTACTACCTACCTACTACCTACCTACTACCTACCTACTACCTACCTACTACCTACCTACTACCTACCTACTACCTACCTACTACCTACCTACTACCTACCTACTACCTACCTACTACCTACCTACTACCTACCTACTACCTACCTACTACCTACCTACTACCTACCTACTACCTACCTACTACCTACCTACTACCTACCTACTACCTACCTACTACCTACCTACTACCTACCTACTACCTACCTACTACCTACCTACTACCTACCTACTACCTACCTACTACCTACCTACTACCTACCTACTACCTACCTACTACCTACCTACTACCTACCTACTACCTACCTACTACCTACCTACTACCTACCTACTACCTACCTACTACCTACCTACTACCTACCTACTACCTACCTACTACCTACCTACTACCTACCTACTACCTACCTACTACCTACCTACTACCTACCTACTACCTACCTACTACCTACCTACTACCTACCTACTACCTACCTACTACCTACCTACTACCTACCTACTACCTACCTACTACCTACCTACTACCTACCTACTACCTACCTACTACCTACCTACTACCTACCTACTACCTACCTACTACCTACCTACTACCTACCTACTACCTACCTACTACCTACCTACTACCTACCTACTACCTACCTACTACCTACCTACTACCTACCTACTACCTACCTACTACCTACCTACTACCTACCTACTACCTACCTACTACCTACCTACTACCTACCTACTACCTACCTACTACCTACCTACTACCTACCTACTACCTACCTACCTACCTACCACCTACCTACTACCTACCTACTACCTACCTACTACCTACCTACTACCTACCTACTACCTACCTACTACCTACCTACTACCTACCTACTACCTACCTACTACCTACCTACTACCTACCTACTACCTACCTACTACCTACCTACTACCTACCTACTACCTACCTACTACCTACCTACTACCTACCTACTACCTACCTACTACCTACCTACTACCTACCTACTACCTACCTACTACCTACCTACTACCTACCTACTACCTACCTACTACCTACCTACTACCTACCTACTACCTACCTACTACCTACCTACTACCTACCTACTACCTACCTACTACCTACCTACTACCTACCTACTACCTACCTACTACCTACCTACTACCTACCTACTACCTACCTACTACCTACCTACTACCTACCTACTACCTACCTACTACCTACCTACTACCTACCTACTACCTACCTACTACCTACCTACTACCTACCTACTACCTACCTACTACCTACCTACTACCTACCTACTACCTACCTACCTTTCTTTTTTTTTCTTTTTCTCGCCGTAAAAACCATCCTTGAACTCCAACGACCATTTAAAAAAAAAAATTGGTCACATTGGTCCAGGCGTTGTTGAGTTATGCGCTTACCAACACATTTTGTGATTCATTTTTATATTATAGATTTAGGAATACAATACAATTTGTTTAAGAATGAGACTTCCCATAACCCTGACTGAACCAGTTAGTATAGGTAGGTATAAATGCCAGAATATATTATTTGTTCCGTAGAGTAAAGTCAGTTTATACCTAAAATAAATATTATAACAAAAATTGTAGGTAAGTCAAATAATGTGCACGTAAGGGGTACCCAATGAAATAGGGAGAATTAAAAAAAAAAAATTAGCCGCCCCCCGCGCGCCTCGCACTGCCGCGCTTGTTGCACAAATTTTGTTCGCGCTGTCTTCTCCATACGTAGTAGTAATATCTCAATGGTTTTAACTCTCGATCACCGTTACAAGAATAGAAGATAAAAAACCGGCCAAGTGCTTGTCGGGTCACACTCAGTGTAGGGTTCCGTAGTAGCCCGTTATATTTTAGATTTTGATTTTCAATGCAAGTCTTTACCCGTTGTAACCAATCAACTACCTACTTCATCTTAGTGACTAGAGGAATTAATTTTATTCTAAGGATTTTGTATTTGGTACAAAATTATCCAACACCAATGTCAACGACTATTACTGCTAAACTAATAAAGCTATCTTAACCGCTGTAGTTGTCCTCTAAAGTTCATGAAATGCACTATCACCATGAATTTTACGAGATTTTTCAAGCTAGGAGTTTAGCTTTTAGAGGGAGGGGGAGCCCTACTGGAATAAAAATTTGCACTTATAAGTTTAATATTTCGTAAATGGAGCATTAAATCGAAAAGTAGATTTAGCAACCCCTAAATCATTTTAAAAGACCTATTCAACGATACACCATATGATGGGGTAGCCGACGAAAAAAAAGTCATCTCCACTTCACTTACAGGGCACACCCTAAAAGAATATACCTATTTTCCGAAATTTTATTTTACCACTTTGTCGGCGTTATTGATAGACACATCTCTACAAATTACAGTTTTCTAGTAAGTACTAACGGTCTCTTAGCAAAACCTCTGACAGACAAACGGACATGACGAAACTGTAATTGTTCCTTGTCAGGACTAAATAGAAAAAACTGACTAAAACTTGATTAAATAACCTGTTTTCTGTGTATCTTGCGGCAAAATGAAACTAAACCCAAATTAAACTATAAATAAATGATATATTATAATAATTACCATTAATAGATTACTCTTTCACCTTCAAAATGGTAGCATCTTTTTATTCGATTTTTTTTGTTATTATTCATTGTGTTTACGTGTTTACTACTAAATATAGAGAAGTCGCCGGCCGCCGCCGCCCCATCACTCAGTGATCCGTTCATTCATTCGTTCAACCGTTCAACTGCGGTCGGCCAACGGCCATCCGCACCGCACGTGCCGCGGTTCACTCAGTCGCGAGTCGCTTCGCTTGCTCGGTGCTGGCTTGCTCGCTCTTGAGCGCTTATTTCTTGTTTGTTTTAAAGCATTAGAACGTGAAAACTCAACAAATATGCCCACGTGCGTGTTCCGATGTAGCACTAATAATTCAAGTAATACGGCAAAGTTCAAAGGAATAACTTTCCATCGGTAAGTAACTAGATAATCATTTTCAAACTAAATTCGAGCAAAATATTTAGCGGACACTGAGGTATTACTACTACGTATAGAGAAGTCAACGCGTTGCTCGATTTTGCGCCACACTTTGCGGTACACTACCGCAACCATCCAGTGAGTATCCAAATCCAACGCCCGTAGCCATTTTCCAGCGTCGATAGCGCCAAAAGCGTGTATTTTTTGCAACTAACCGCGTTGACCGCGCCAACGATTTGCGAATTATTCGCAAAAATTCGCAATTCTATAAAAACACTTGACGATCGCAAACTACAAGAGATATAGCTATATAAACTCTACAATGAATAGCTGAATAGATATGGAACCTATTTAACTAAAAATAAAGATAAATAATTATAATTTGATACCCTAAAAATAATGCAGAACTTGAAAAACAGCGATAAAAACGTACATTTCGCTAATAAATTATTAATTTGTGGAAAAACTATTAACTTTTTTACTATTTTTTTATACTTATATAAACTAGACTATATTTCCTTTCCAACAAGACCATACACGTGTAAATACCTTATCACCAACATAAAAAACAAATAATTAGAAACTAGGTACTCACTGTTTGTTTACATCCGCGGACTGACTCTGGCCTGCCGCTTGTGGGCGAAATGGTCCTCATACAAAACACAAAACACTTGTTTTTTGGTTTAAATAGTTGAACAATCTAATCATCTCACTAATTAAACACTAGTTTTCCCATTTCACACACGTTTTAATCACTAAATCACGTATTTTTTCACACTACGCAATCACTGTAGGTACATAAAACTACTGCATTTTCACAGGCGAAATACTGCAATTTTGCGATTCGGAACCTAATTTGTGTTCTCGTAATACGATAATACAACTTCTCACGAACATTTTAAGGTATGACACTGCATTCCAATAACAAATACGTAACTCGTAATTACTTGAAGTGTGACACTAACGCTAAAACGATGACGCAAAAAATGGCGCGCTCCGTTGACGTAAGTTTGTTACTTCATTGTGACACTTGTTGACGGATTATATCTATGGTTTTTGGTATGGAGTTAAGGAATATTGTAGAGATGGGAAGTAAATCAGCCTATTCACGAATAAAGCACGTTTAGTCGATTATTAAATGATTAATTGACGGGGTATTTTATAAATGTTAATGGGGAATTAAGGTACCCGGACGCGGTTGGGGGTACGCACCTCCTGGGTATGTAGGGTACCCGGACGCTGTTCAATGGGACTAGTCAGGTTAAAATTTAGTATCGTGCGGCACGCGGAGGTGGTAGGTGGGTTGGGGGGGAGGGAGGGGGGGGACCCTCCTGGCCCCTGGTACCACTCCCATGATTAGGAAATGTACGGTTCCTGAGAAAAACCGATTAATGTAACCTAACCTCAAAACACTATAGTCTCCTAAAAAGTGCTCAAAGTGGCGCGGTCGAGGGAAAGCCGGTCGACGGAGCCCCGCTCCGCGGGGCTCCTACTTCTGAGTGGTTTAAAAAAAAATTACCACGAAGGGTATGACGGGGTCTATTCGCTCGCTCATTCGACCCCGCCATACCCTTCTAACCTAATCTATCCGTGTCGGGGTGCCCCAAGTCTGGACTGGAGCGAAGCAAGCTCTGGAGCTTGCTTCGCTCGCTCTTACATCCAAATTATCCTAGTCGCATTCTCAGTTTCTAGTAACATTGCCTACGCAACTCGAGGAGAAACGGAATGAACAAACGACATGACAGTGACACAATAACATACTTTTTTTTTTAGAGGTGTAACTAATATATTCATAATAGGTACAGGTATTATAATACAAGCCACTTATATTCATATTAGGATACGCGAATGTAAAGTAATAGGTTACCAGGTATTAGTCAAATATTAGGGACGCGTAATAGCGAGGCTATAATCTGTGTGTGCGACTCACCTCGCTCGCTAGTCTATTACCTACTATTTGCCAACCGCCGCCGCCGTCATCTCACTCACTCACTCGCCAACGAGTGAGCGAGATGACAAGACTCACCTAAACCGACTCTAGGCGGGCGAGTGAGCGAGATGAATATTGTATTGTATGAATAGTATCTGGTCGCTTGCTTGTCGAATTATGCACGTAATGTGTGTATTGTAAAGATATAGTTATACACGTCGGGCTTCGTATGAAAGCTGCATGAGTTGGGAACAAAGTAAGTAAGCAATGAAAACCGTTTTTCAAATTTGGTCACTTGTTTCTGTCGCACTGTGTATTCGCTAATCTAACTAATACGAATATTAGCGGTGACCGAAGCTCACAGCAACTCCATATTATATTCAGATAGCACCATGCACGCAGTGTCGCAGTGATTGATAATATTTACGTAATACGTATTAAGTTAGTAGCTATTTTGTATTTATTTTTAGTGGAGGTTTTGGTTTGGTGATGGTTTTTCATTTTCATCATCATTTTCATTATTATCATTGGTAATAGGCATATTTCATATTCAGAGAATAAAAGCAGGTATCAATATTAGAATGAGTAGCTAATAATGAATCTGTTCACTAATATTTGACTAATACCCAGTAATAGGTATGGTATCATAATATGCGTTAACTAATATATTCAATAATATGATTACCTAAAAATGACCCTAATATAACATCTCTATTTTTTTTTACGTTCCGTTTTGCAGATTTTTCACGTCATTTTGCACCATAGACAATATGTGGAACAGATTTGGTTGTGTCAATCGCCCATTTTAACGTTCCGTTTTCGCTATGAAGCTGATTTGAGGTTAGAAAATTTTTCTCGAAAATATGCATTACCTAGTAATAGGAGTGATAGCATTATAATCCCCCACCCAATCCCTACCAGCTTTAACCCATTTTACGCCCCTCCGCGTGCCGCACGATTCTAAAGCGCAGCCACTAGTCGTGTTTGGCTCGCATAAATAACAACATCAAAATGCCTGGTTGTGTACTTAAAGACTGCCGTAAACACTCCAGAACATCAAAAAAAAGTGATGGTTTAACATTTCATCGGTAAGTAGACATTTAAGGTGGATGCTCAAGGGTAGCCCGCGAAATTCAAATTTTCTTACGTTTTTTGCAATTTGCAGGCCAGTGCTAGGTTGTATGTTGATTAAAATATTGTTTGCGACTGTAAGACGTATGTAGTAACACAATTATAATCATCAAAATCATCAATACAACCCTCCAAGTTCATAATGGTGCAAGAATGATTTTGACCTTGGAAAAGTAATTTTGACACCAATATGAACTTTGAGGGTTGTATTGATGAGTTTGATGAATATAATTCTGTAACTACATACGTCTTACAGTCGCAAACAAAATTTTAATCAACATACAACCTAGCACTGGCCTGCAAATTGCAAAAAACGTAAGAAAATTTGAATTTCGCGGGCTACGCTTGAGCATCCACCTTAAACGTTTAAAACTCTTTGATTTAAAGTTTTTCGATGTAACAATGCTCACGAGAATCAGGGTGCCGGCCGGGCGCCGCCATTTTTCAATACTAATCATAGAGTAATGAAAACAAAAGATGCAGATACGCAACATACATTTGTACCTATTTTGTGGTTCAGTTAGTCAATAGTATAAGTGTTATTTATTATTGTGTAGAATAGATGTTAAATAAGTAAATTGTGACTTTTACCTAAATAACCTAAATAATTTTGAAGGTTTCTACGGCCAGGTCATGAGAAAAGAGAAACTTGGATAAAATTGGTGCAAAATAATCGGAATGAAGAAACATGGCTTCCGACTCCTCATACATATTTCGTTGCACTTTAAGGATGAGGATAAGCATTATACAAATATATTAATTGTTTGTACAAGTAAAGGCCTGAAATAAAATTATCATTTATTTAGGAATACAATACAATTTGTTTAAGAATGAGACTTTCCATGACCCTGACTGAACCAGTTAGTTAGTATAGGTATAAATGCCAGAATATATTATTTGTACCGCAGAGTAAAGTCAGTTTATACCTAAAATCAATATTATAATAAAAATTGTAAGTCAAACAATGTGCACGTAAGGGGTACCCAATGAAATAGGCAGAATATAAACAAAGTGTCGCCTCTTATCGGTGACATCGCATCTATGACTCATTAGCCGCCCCCGCGCGCCCCGCACTGCTGCGCTTGTTGCACAGATTTTGTTCGCGCTGTCTTCTCTATATACGTAGTAGTAATAGCTCAATGTTAGCGGACGCCATTTTGCGTCATTTGTCATAGCCTAAAAATTTAAGAAGTGACATTGGTGTCGATTCTGTTGTGCACAAACTAAACCTAATTTAGGCTATTGCTATCTTTTACTAAAAGGCAGTGCAAGAAAAGGACGGCTATAGCTATGAACTAAGTTAGAGATGTCAAACTAGTTTACGCCTTGCACTTTACCGTGTTTTTAGTCGACATGTTTTTACGTGCACCCTTCATTTGTATAGAAATATTAGTTCCAACTAAAATTGACAGCTCTAAATTACGTCCGTCTCTTTCTCGTTTTATTAGAGAGAAAAAGGTAGCAATAGCCTAAATTAAATTTAGTTTGTGCACAACAGAATTGGCACCAATGGGTGCGTAACAAGACAGTAGATAGTATTAGCTGACGTATTATATTTTTGTAGTGGAAAATAATAATCTTACACATTTAGAAAAGAATAGACTGTGGTTATTAATTGAAGGAAGGAAAATCATGAATGATGAAAATCTATTAGCTACGTACCTAATTAACTTTTATTTTGGTTGGTTTTAATTGATTAATTGTTTGTATAAGTAAAGGCTACTGGCCTGAAATAAAATTATTATTTATTTATTGACATGATAACGTCTTTTTTTTTTTCTTCGTTCGCTTCCGTAGTGCACAGACGTGTATCGGACTAACTTTGCCCAAAGTACTCGTATTTTAAATTAAAAAAAAATCTCAAATTACGGAAATATCAGCCCTAATTCCAAAACATAAAGACGAAAACTACTTGGCATCTTAGCTAGTGAACGTTGATCACGCAGCGAGTAACTGATTCAGATAAGGAACTCAGTGCATAGTATACGCAAGATTTTCAGAATAAATGAACATGCAACGCTCGCCGACAAAAACCATTCACCAATCGCAACCGGAACTATCTACTTGTAATAAAGAAGACACTGAGTTTGTTAATTCTAGAAAAAGAAAAGTTCATCCGGATACTGAAGAAATCTCACACATTCGTGAAATGCTCTTGAGCTTGAAAAAAGATCAAGATCTGAAATTTCTTGACCTCCAGGAAATTGTTAAGGATATCAAGAACCAGAACGATGAAATTATCAATTCGAACTCGCTTTTAAAGAAAGCACTTGAAGATTCAACAGTAATGTATAAAGAGTTAAAACAAAGGTATGATTACATTATCCTAGAAAACAAAGAAGCACAGACCAAAATTGAGCAACTTGAGGATAAAGTTGAATCGTTAGAAAGACAACAGCGCAGTACTACAATTGAAATAAAGAACGTGCCCTTCACCGAAAATGAAAAGGTCCATGATATCGTGTCACAGATGCACAATGCCCTAGATGTACCTTTACCACCTCAAAATATTCGGCAAGCTTATAGGCAGAAGTCAGGACCGAAAAATCTGATTATTGTTGAATACCAGACGGTTCAAAATCGTATCAATATAATGAAAGCTCTGAAAACATTTAACAGAAATAACAAGGATGATAAATTTAACTCGAAAATTCTACAAGTTCTAGGTGAGAAACAACCAGTTTTTGTCTCAGAATCATTGACCCCCTCCGCACGAAAATTACACTACTTAGCTAGAGAAGTTCAAAGGAATCAAGGCTTTAAATATTGCTGGGTAGCTAATGGCCGAATCTTTCTAAAGAAGGCAGATGGACTACCATCAATTCTTGTAAAATCTTCCACTCAAATTGAAGCCATTACTACCGATATATTGAAGCCACACTCTAACATGGATCAATGACTAGCGTATATTGTACTCACTAAAAAAGTGTCATCTCAGCACATTACTAATGTCATTGTATTAATAGTCATAATTATAACTGATCTCGTATTATTTATTATAGTTACCATTTTAATTTTCTTGAAAAGCTTGAATTATTTAATAATTTTTTCATCTGTTTTTTTGAACACATTTGCACAACATAACACTTCACATAACATTTACACTGCTCGCACACATACACATTTAATAGCGTATTATTATCGTTCATTTTCTTGCACTGTTATCGTTTGCTGGTATTTTAGCTTCGCCCAAAAAAATACTTCACCTCACACTCATAAGAATTATGGTTGATTTAGTCAATATTTCTTCAGATATTGATAAAAACATCAACGCGGGTGAAGCTCATACCGTAAACTTCCCGGAGCAGTGCAAAACTATTTTAGATAAAAACAACACCTACAAGGTCTTAACGCAAAACATTAGAAGTCTGAATCGTAATTTTGACGACTTTTTAGTCCACCTGGCTAGGCTTAACACATCTTTTGACTTCATAATTCTAACAGAATGTTGGTTATCTAAGACCTCAAAATTGCCCAATATTACTTCATATCAGGTTTTTGCAACATGCAACCACTTGAATCAAAACGATGGTATAGTTGTTTACTGTAGGGATAGTTTAAAGGTTACTGTGACGGAGACAACTAGTGTTAGTGATGAAGTAAATTGTTTAGTTACTACTTTACAAAATGAACTAGCTATTATATCGCTATACAGGCCTCCCGCCTTCAAAAATATCGACAATTTTCTGACCGCGTTAGACGATACCATACATAAATATAAACACTATAAAAATATTATACTCATAGGTGACATAAATATCAATATAACAAATAACACGGACCCAAAGGTTTCCAATTATATGAACTTGCTAGCCTCACATGGACTCCTTACATCACATTTACTACCAACACGAGAAAACAGCTGCCTTGACCACTGTTTTGTCAAGACCAACTGTTCCACAAATACTGTAGTCTGCAACTCGACAGTCACGGACCACTGCAGTGTAATGATGTCACTTTTAAAAAAATCGGTAGCCACCGAACAAAATCATGGAACGTTTAAAAAAGTAGACTATAACGCGATTATAAACAATCTAAAACTCATAAATTGGAATGAAATGTTAAAATGTGATGACCCGAATGAAATAACAAATAAGTTCCTATCCATAATAAGTGATTGCATTAAAAAGTTTACTTATACCTACAAGCTTTCTAATAGAAAACGGAATATTAAACCATGGATAACACCCGGGTTACGTCGTTGCATGAGAAATAGGGATCGTTTACACCAAAAACTTCGTAAAGATCCTGACAATGTAACTCTTCAAATAACTTACAAAAGATACCGCAATACATGTAACAAATTATTAAAGAACTTAAAAAATAAATATTTTAGATCACAAATAAATCTCCACAAAAATAATTTAAATAAACAATGGTCCATTATCAAAGATATATGTCACTACAATACTAAGCCTCAAAATTATGACGACCTTCTTTTAACTAAAAGGAACCCACAAGAGTCCGTAAACTACATAAATCACTATTTTGCAAACGTGGGTAGCCAACTGGCTCAAAGTATTCAAATAAGGACACAAAAGAATGAACTTGAACTTGCTAGAACATCAAACTCAAACGGTACCTCTCTGAAGTCATTTGTTCTTTTAGCTACGGATGAAAGAGAAGTCAAAAGTACCATCTTGAACTTAAAACCTTCAAATTCCAGCGGTTGGGATGAAATTCCGACCACTTTATTAAAATTGGCTGTCGACACTCTCGCGATGCCTATTGCTAGGATCTGTAATTTGTGTTTCGCCAAAGGCGTCTTTCCCAACGCATTGAAACAGTCGGTCATTATTCCCATTCACAAGTCTGGGGACAGAGATGGTGTCTCAAATTATAGACCTATCTCATTATTGCCATCCCTTTCCAAAGTGATTGAACGGATTATGAACACGAGATTGAAAAAATTCCTTGAATCCAATCAGCTTCTCTCAGGAAACCAGTTTGGATTCAGAGAGAAAAAATCAACTGCTCATGCCATACACAAGCTTGTATCATTTACTGTCGATGGTTTGGATAGAGGAGATAAGACCCTAGGCATTTTTCTGGACTTGGCAAAGGCGTTCGACACAGTTTCCGTTCCCATACTCCTTAATAAGCTTGAACACCTTGGAATCCGTGGTATTGCATTGGACCTTATAAAAGATTACATGTCAAACAGAACTCAACGTGTTAGAATTAATGACTACACTAGTCAACAAGAAAATGTACAATTTGGCGTGCCTCAGGGCAGTATTTTGGGCCCTACATTATTCCTCGTTTACATTAATGACTTGAGTAGTCTCAATCTGAAACAAGGACAAATAATCTCCTTTGCTGATGATACGGTACTTTTGTTTCATGGGCGCACGTGGACTGAAGTGTTTGGCTTGGCTAATGAAGGATTTGAGTTAGTTACGTCTTGGCTCGATCACAATCTTCTCACATTGAATGCACAGAAAACAAAATATTTAACTTTCAGCATTAGAAATAACACGCAACCACCAAACAACTTGCAAATAAAGTTACATACTTGCAAAAGTACTGTAGCCTGTTCCTGCTATAGTCTCACAAAAGGATCCTCTATCAAATATCTAGGCTTGATAGTAGACCAAAACCTTAACTGGGGGGAACATATCGGTGCCGTAATAACTCGGGCTAGGAAAATGATCCACGTATTTAAAAATCTCCGTAATATATGTGACCCCAAACTACTTAGGACCATATATTTCTCTTTATGTCAATCGGTATTATCATATTGTATCACTGCTTGGGGAGGAGCATCAAAAACTACTATGATAAGTCTCGAAAGAGCTCAGCGAGCAATATTAAAAGTAATGACCTTCAGAAAATTTAGATATCCTACGCATCTATTATATAAGAATTTAGCTATGCTCACAGTTAGACAAATTTTCATAAACAATGCTGTTTTGCTTCAACACTCCAAGTTACCGGTAACTAATTTCAATACTAGACGAAGAAAAGATCTGGTGTACCCCATTCCTAAACGTAAGACGGTTTTTTCAGATAAATTTTTTGATCATCTCGGACCACATTTATATAACCAGTTATCTAAGTTCATCAATTTACGCAATTCGACTTTCTCTGTTTGCAGAAAAACTTTAAATAAATATCTAATCGAAATGAACTATAATAACACAGAAAAGCTATTAACATCCATATCATAAATACATTCACAGAAAGACGTACACACTCTCATTCCATGCAAACACACCTACACAACACGCGCATTCATATACATTTCACACACATACACCATTATTTTTTGTTTTTTTAATTCTTTATACTTATATTTACTTTTTGGTTGTTTCTGTAATGCCATTATTGGCAACTTTGATTGTTATCTTAATGTTCTAAGTTCATACCGTAACTCATAAAATCCTAAATTTTTCTTGTCTGAAAGGTTTGCATATACTTTAAATATTTTACAATTTACCCTCACAAATTGTTGTAATCAAGTTACCAAATGTCCAGATAATACCCACTGTATTGCAAACTCATAAATTAATCTATGTTTATCTAACAGTTAAATGCAAGTTATGTGTATTATTGTGAAAGTGTGCGAGTGTTTGTGAACGAGGAAGACTGATCTGCCGTGATACAGTTTTCACTAGTACGGAGGTCAGTGTGAATCAAGATCAAACAACCGTATAACCTACACAGGTATTTATAATAAGAAATTACAATTGTATATTAGCAGACACAAATCACAGGATTGTTGCGATTTGTATGTTAAGGTTGTTCTTTTATATGGTCAATAAACTTTTAAACTTTAAACTTTAAACTTTTAAATTGATGAAGCCAGCTGCACGCACGAAAAATGTCACGTGCGTCACATCACGTTTCGTAAGCGAGAGCGCAGAACAAGTGACGTTCGGCCTTATAAAGTTATGACGTTGAGTATGATGAGTCCGTCACGTAAAATTACTGTCCGAAAACACGTTGAGTATGACGAGTCCGTCACGTAAAATTACTGTCCGAAAACCGACTTTACAGACAACCACTTTTTTAGAGATAATTTGTTACATTTTGTTTATTCAAGGTTTCCACGTGGGGGCCGTAAAGATAGGGAAATGTGGATAAAATTCGTCCGAAAGAACCGCAGTGAAGAGACCTGGTTACCAAGCGATAATACTTATGTATGTTCTTTGCATTTTCGCGACGAGGATAAACATACCACTAAAAGGGGAAGGTGTTTTCTGAAGAATTCTGCTGTTCCTTGTATTGATGTACAAGTAAGTAATAGTAATGAAAATGGTACGGTCAGAGTAAAGTCTGCTTATACCTAAAATAAATATTATAATTAAAATTGTAAGTCAAACAATGGTGTCGATTCTGTTGTGCACAAACTAAACTTAATTTAAGCTGTTGCTATCTTTTACTAAAAGGCAATGCGAGAAAAGGACGGCTATAGCTATGAACTAAGTTAGAGATGTCAAACTAGTTTATGCCTTGCGCTTCACCGTGTTTTTAGTTGACATGTTTTTACGTGCACCCTTCATTTGTATGGAAATATTAGTTCCAACTGAATTTGACAGCTATAAATTACATCCGTTTCTTTCTCGTTTTTATTAGAGAGAAAAAGATAACAATAGCCTAAATTAAGTTTAGTTTGTGCACAACAGAATCGACACCAATGTGCAAGTAAGGAGTACCCAATGAAATAGGCAGAATATAAACTCAGTGTCGCCTCTATAACGGTGACATCGCATCTATGACTCTATCTTTAGCCGCCCTCCCCGCGCGTCCCGCACTGCCGCGCTTTTTGCACAGATTTTGTTCGCACTGTCTTCTCTATACGTAAGTAATACTCAATGGGTTTAAAATGTTTTGACAACCGCGAGGAGGGCGCGCGCTCGGGGTACAGAACCCGGCTAAACGCGAGCGCCGCGTCATAGTTTGTTGTATTGTCATTGACATATAATTATATTACTGCGTAAGGACTGGGTGGACCGCATGTTACAATGACGCCTCGAACGTGGTCCCAAAATGGTCTTCCTTAAAGCGAACAAGCGAACTAAACTAGAACGCGTTCGGCTGTCTTCGGGAGCTGTCGTAAATTTTACAAGCAAAAATGCCAAGTTGTGTCGTGAAGGGATGCGTGAACTACGACAAAAAGCACAATAAAATAAATGATAACATTTCTTATCACCGGTAAGTTAAAAAAAAATATTATATCAACTTCTAACATTATTTAAAACAATTTTCTTTCGTATTTGTCTCAACGTTTGGCAAAGACGACGCAAAGCCGCGTAAAAGTTAGACATAACTTTGCAGCGGCGCGCGTTTTAGCCGATGAAATGAAAAGATTTAATACCTAATTCATATCGTAAAATTAATTTTATATGTATAAAATATTTTTTATTGTTTATTACAAGAAAATTAAAATGTGTTTTTATGTACTTACTGGTAAAAATCTATAAGTACAGTGAAAATACGTATTTAATTTGCAGATTTCCTACTGATTCGGTGCGAAATGAAGCTTGGAGTCGTGTCATAAGACAGGAACGTGGTGAACCATATTTTAAGTCAAATAGCTATTTACGTGTTTGTTCCGCACACTTCAAAGCGGAGGATTTCTATACGTCGGGAACAAGAAGAATGTTGAAGAAAACGGCAATACCAAGTGTTAATGTTAGTATCTAGTTATTGTTGCATTTAAATCAGTAATTTGTGGGTCTTTCATGAATTGAGAACCTCCTCCTTTTGTTCAAGTCGGTTAAAAATACCCGCTCTTACAAGGTTACGTCTAGGGGCAGACCACGCCGATTGGCATCGTAGTTCATAGTAGTTCTAATAGATGGCGTTAGTGTTTCTGTATGGCGACCGCGTTCGGACGACCGTATCTTTACTATTTAAATCAATGTGTATTGTAGATAATGGTCGAAAATCATGAAATCATTATGCATGCGTAGATGCGTAGGTAAAAAAAAAAAAACCAAACTAAGGCAGCCTTTCCCAAAGTGGGCGATGATAACGCCCCCTTGTGGGCGCTACAGACCTAAAGGTGGGCAGTAAAAGACCCAGAAAAAAAAATGAAGGCGTTGTGTAGAGGCTTAGGGGCCGATTTGTAATTTCATCTTGGTAGACTCTTAAGACACCGACTGAGCCCTCGACTCGACTATGAATTTTGTTGTCTTTTAAACCCATCCATTGGAAACAACAAAACAGCCCTCCACAATTAACTAAAAATGTTTTTTTTAAAAACGGTCGTTAGACGGATTTTCCAGAGGATTGGGGCAAATCCGTCTAGTAGCAATTTTTCCTAGAATTACGCCGTTATATCAAATTATGCAATTTGTAAACAAGTACATGAACATGTTAAAGAAAAATGTTTTGTGACTTCATCATAAATATAAGGTTGAATTTATGTTTTATTCCCAAAAATGTTTTTTGGGGGCTAATCACGCCTATTTTTATAACCAGGGATTCTAAACCTTTCCAAAAAGTTTGAAAACTAAGGTTTAGATATTTTTACTTACAATCGTCAGTTTACTTTTGAAGTAGATACACTGAAACGTGCTTAATATTTATCTTATTATGAGATTGGTATATTTTCCGGGGGCTGCGGGACTGTTCGAAAGAGGTATCTCTTGGTGGTGTAAAAATAGGAAAAAAAAAGGTTGGTATATTTTGTATTGGCTTAAATAAAAAGGGCTACCCACTTTCAATTAATCGTTTAGACAAAAGAATATTACAATTTTAAACAACGCTGCACTCCACCCATTTCTCTAGAATCGAATAAGTAGATACCTACTTAAATAAAAATCAGTTTCCGAAAACAAATGTTTTATTCATAATGACAAAATATTGATTATGACTTAAGTACCTAATAATAGTGTTAAAAATGGAACATATTCAACAAAACATACTAAAAGTTGTAGGGTTCTTGATTTTTATATTGTACTAGGTCCGTAACACAATTAAATCTTTATTAGATGATTTCGATGATTATAATTCCGTAATTACATACGTCTTACAGCCGCGAATAATAGTTTAATCAACATACACCCTATTACTGGCCTGCAAATTGCTAAAAACGTAAGAAAATTTGAACTTCGCGGGCTACCTGTTCAAAGAAAACAAACTTCGTGGGGCTGTTTTTAATGTCTATTTTCGTTTGAAATTAAGTAGGTAAGGTACTCTTCCATGTTTTATCTAATTGCGTTCTGTGTGTGTTTAGTCGAGTCTTCAGATTCCTGCACGATCAAGAGCTCTGTTGAAGAAGACTATTGTACCTACTGTTTTTGTGTTAAAAGTTTTGATTGTGTAGAACGTTTTTACGACTACGGTCCATGTCCTCGGTGCAGTGCAGTAATCTCGCGATTGTAAAGAGTAGAGGATGTACCATAGTACATCCTCTTCCCAGTCGTCGTCAAATTGGGGAGGCAATGGATGTAATGGTCAGACTTTTATGATCCTAGGTTACTCCAGGTTAGTATCAATAATTTAAACGGGTTGGCTTTAGAGACGTGATGCCCTCGGAGGAGGGTAAAAGGGGTTAAAGCTGGTAGGGAACGGGTCCCCGATTATAACTAGACCATTCTTATTACAAGATAATGCATATTTTTCGAGAAATTAATGAAAAAAAATTCTAACCTCAAATCAGTTTTATGGCGAAAACAGAACGTTAAAATAGACGATAGATGCTCTGTGAATGGACGATTGACAACCAAATCTGTTCCACCTATTGTCTATAGTGCAAAATGACGAGAAAAATGTGTAAAACGGAACGTAAAAATGAAAAGAGGAATGTTACATAATTAGGCAAAAAGTGTGTAACTATCACAAAAAACCTATGAACTTTGTATACTCCAGTAATACAACAGTGGGCTCTTTTATTAAAAAAAGAAACAAAATTAAAAAAATAATAAAAGAGATCCTTTTGAGGAATTAATGATTAAATAAAATTTAAACGAAAAATTTATGAATGTATTGTCGTTTCATTTCTTTTAGCCCCATGTGTGTACAATGTTACTAGAATATGAGTATGCTACTGGGATAATTTGGATGCAAGAGCGAGTGACGCGAGCTCAGGACTTGGGGCACCCCGACACGGATAGATTAGGTTAGAAGGGTATGGTGGGGTCGAATGAGCGAGCGAAGCGAGCGAATAGACCCCGCCATACCCTTCGTGGTTATTTTTTTTTAAACCATTCAGAAGTAGGAGCCCCGCGAAGCGGGGCTCCGTCGGCCGGCTCTCACTAAACTGCGCCACTGTGAGTGTTATAGGATATAATAATAATATATTTTAACCCTAATACGTCTTAAAAGCGACTATAAAGTGTTTTAAGGTTAGGTTACATTAATCAATTTTTCTCAGGAACGGTACATTATCTTTTCATGGGAGTGGTACCAGGGGGCAGGGGAGACCCTCCCCCCTCCCCCCCCACCCCTCCCAGCCCCCTCCCCCCCCACCCCTCCCAGCCCCCTCCGCGGGCATCACGTCTCTAAATTTTTACCATTTAAACAGTTATTAAATATTTTTACTTAAGTACTTACTAGTTTTCTCAGAACAAAGTCTGACAACCAGTCTTACCAAGGGGTATCATATTAACCGGTTACTGGCTTGTGGAGGTCAGATAGGCAGTTGCTCCATGTAAAATACTGGTGGTATTCAGCTGCAACCGGTTAGACTGGAATGATGAAGACCACTTTTCTCAGAACGTACTTAAAGTTGTTTACGTTAGTTAGACCTTAGACTTATGTGCAAAGGTACATATTGTTATATTAAGCATAATATTGTATGGATTAATATTAATACATGATGATATTATGAAATGTTGGCTGAAGTTTCTGAAGGATTATTTAATTTTGTACTTTATTATTTACTTCTACTATTGATTTTATTTTGCTTTTGCCTGTCTGTGACGATTCGATGCTTATTTTTCATTTCACATATGCCTAGAATAATATTTTAACAGAATACATTTTATGTCTATTATATACATTTTTAGATTTCCGGTGAGGATTTTCTTTGTCTACAATGGTATGCAATACTTGAAAGAGAGTCTCTAAACTTGTCAAGTGCATCAACAGTTGTACGAGCTTAAGGATGATGGATCTTCCATACTAAGATCTAAGGCACACAGAGTACCAATTGATAGCCCTGAAAGAAACTTCATCCTATCGTGCATACCTACTCAACAGGTATCTATACTTCTATTATCACTTGCTGCATTAAAATAATGAAATACATTTCTCGTAATTTCTCAAAATGTACACAAATATTTTTGTACACTGAGCTGTGGAGCATGCTATTTCCAAGTTGATTGTGTGTATATTTTGTTTTTTATTAGGGATCCGAAACCCAAAGGGTAAATATTACTAAGGCTCCACTGTCCGTCTTTCTGTCACCAGGATTTATGAGAAATGGATGAATGAATGGGTGTATGGGATGTTGTGTGTGTGTGTATGGATGTGTGTGTGTGTGGTTGTATGGATGGATGTGTGTGTGTGTTTGTAACCATAATAGCTAGACAGTTGAAATTTTCACAGATGATGTATTTCTGTTGCCACTATAACAAAATAATAAAAATAAAGTTTAATTAAAAATTAAAGGCAGCTCCCCTACTACGATGGTACCCTGCATGAGCGAGTCCAACTCGCACTAAGCCAGCTTTCCACATATTGTCACAATTATTTTGGTCCTCCCTAAATAAATGTTATTCTAGCAAACCGTTATAATAGGTTTATTATTTTATTTTATGTTTTTAGGTACACGGACTTGAAGAGTTAGCCTTGCTTGTTGGAGTTATGCCTATAGAAATACAAATACATAGAAGTATAAGAAAGAAAGCAGACAACAGCAAATTTTTCATGAAGTAGCGGTTGCACCACAAGAGAACATAAACTATGATATGATGTTCTTAATCAAGATATGAAGCGGTCAGTGTATTGGAAACTTCTAAGCCTGCAAGGAATGGTTCAGTACCTACACCACCACAACCAATTCAGCAATATTTTGCATCAGGGTTAAAATATTGTACACCATCCTAAAATAATGTCACACATTTTAAAGGAGTGTTGTATCCTCGTGGCATTATATATTTGGTGAGTGTAGGAATACAGAACGTTTGTTGGTATCATCTGTTACAAAGAAAATGTTACTCTTTTTGGAGTTGTAAATGGGAGTATTTCGACAAGAATATTTCAACCGTGCATCATCACCTGATGTTAGATTTTACTAGTAATTTTATTGCATGAACTATGACTGTGCACTTATAAATAAGTTACATGCACCAATCAGAGGCCATATCTAAATCATAATCACACATCAAAAATCTCAGTTTATATGTGTGGTTTAGATATGGCCAAATTAAAAAAAATAACATGCCCGAGAAAGTTTGATTATTTCTCTAGAGAGTGCTTTAAATAAAAATCATTTTTTATTTAATTGTATACGTATTTGAGTGTTAGACTCATCTATAACACTCAAATACAAGAGAAAAATGTGATAGCCCTCTTAAGACGACTACAAGAAACTGAGTAGCTGATATCGCTATGATGATCGCAATAGCGGTCACCCACCTACATTTATTAAAGTTCTTAACTTTGAAATCCAAAAATAAGTCTTGAATCGTCATCTTTCGTGCTCTTCAACATTTTTTTTATTGAATCGACGATACATGGGTCATTTGTTTTGGTTCGTACGAAAAGATATTAGGGAAAGGGCAATGACTGCTATTGCGGTCTTAACTGGCAGCAAATATACCTATTATTGTAATTGTTTGGTTGGTAACTCATGCGATGGCTTGATTTAGGTCTGTTCATGGTCTAAAAAAACGAAATATATTATTATACCATGGGTCTGTTGAGCCGCTGGCTCCTGTTTGAGACGACATATTTTTATGAATGTGATGATAATATGGACGATTAAAACTATTTTATACATCAAGGATTTTTATTTTCTACTTCATACTTCATATACCTACCTACCTACAAAAATATAAATTAATTACCTACTGGGATCTTATTATCGGGATAAAAAGTAATCTATGTGTTAATCCAGGTGTATTAAACCATGAACTTGAATAAACGTTATTACAAAAAGAAGTTTATGATACCAAAGTTAGACCATTGTATCTCCTACACAGTGTGTTAATTTGCCGTAGTTCCGGACATGCCAATTATGTGTTAAAGCTAACAATTAAAAAAACACCAACAAGTTTAGTTTTAAACCGTGAAAGCTTAGCTGGTGCTCCAGGGTAACACGCGAAATTCAAATTTTCTTACGTTTTTTGCAATTTGCAGGCCAGTGCTTATTACAGCGGCGAATTATATTTTAATCAACATACAACCTAGCACTGGCCTGCGAATTGCAAAAAAACGTAAGAAAATTTGAATTTCGCGGGTTCGCTGTAGCGTTCACCCTAAAAGTGTTTAAAAAACACCTATTTTATCTCTAAATACTTAATTATTAATCTGTATTTTTACAAGAGGGTGAAACTTGCTGTTTTCAAGAAATAAAGACAAAAAACTTTTTCAAGAAGGTCAATGACATTTCACAATAATATTTGTACTTGTCTCCAAAACGAAGTGAAAATATCAAACGGGTATTTTTAGAATGACCTAATAAGGGTTTAACCATTGGTTTAAAATAGAGAAAAATAAACAACAGGAGAAGTGGCAAGGGGGCGTGTCGGTGTCCGCGCGACATGGTCTGTCAATTGACCATGTCGCGCGTCATAAGCAAATGGCCGTCTGACGTCTCTGCGAACTCTAGTGTGCTTTCGACCGCGGTCGTGACAACTTCTAACAATGCCGAATTGTGCAGTTGTTTTTTGTAGAAACCGAAGCGTGAAACAAAACTTTGTCAATCACGGAATTACTTATCATATGTAAGTACAAGTATTTTACTATACCTATTTGTCTCTAAAATCATGAAAAGTAACAAATCGTAAAATATTTTTTGCTTTCTGTTTTCAAATATTACGGCGACTGTACTATTTTTGCTATAAATACATTGCTCCTTAACCACTACTTAAGTTTGCCGCTAAGTGACTGGACAAGCAATGTAAAAATCGCAAAACGATATTTCACTAAGCGGATGCATCGCGTACGATCGCGTAGTACGGTCGCTGCTTCTTGCGACGAGTTAGTGATGCGCTTGTGCAGATCTACTAACGTAGGCTATCGACAATTCGATTGACGAATGAAATACATTATACATATTGCAATAAACTTTTCCCATACATTTTGTTTGTAAGTTTTAAGATTAACATCAAAAAAATGTTTTTGGTTAAAACTTTCAAACTAAATTTATAGAAAAAGTGTTTTGCATTTTCTGACATACATATTGTTACGTCGTACCCATACCTACAATACAAGTAGCTTCTAATAGTAGGTACCTACAACTAAGTAGGTAGGTAGTAGTAGGTATGTATCGAATGATGTAGGTACAAATTCGCAAACTACCTATAAAATACATCAGGAAGTTGTCATTGTAATTTCGACCGTACGCCCAGGGCATAAAGTACCTATTTCTTTCCTGTGTACAAAAGTTGTGGAAGTTTCTCTAAGGACAATGACCTAGTATGAATTGCCTAGAAGATTCTGGGAACTTATGGATCTTTCTCAAACGTTCGGTCGTCGTATAAATAGTCGACGTGTTTGTGGGAGCAGGCAGTATCATTTTGGCTACAGTACGGGACGAATCAAAGTGAACTTGTGAGTGCGATATCTAAGCGAATAGTGATCAGTAGTGTACTTGTGATTGAGTTTGAAGTGTTTTGTGATTATTAAAGTTATTCAGTTGTTTCATCGGTAGTAATTAATTTATCCCATACCCAGCTCGTAACAATATTTAATACTCCAACCTGGGTTGGTCCGATAAAACTTTTTGATCAGTATTAGAAACAGGATCGATTGACATAAAAAAAAATATTATTGTAAAATGGCAATTTTTCGAACACATGAAGCAATGGATTAGCAATATGCTTATAAACCATTCAGATCTTGACTGATAGCGTGTTACGTTAGGGTTCTGCTCAATATAATTATAGTGAGGCTTAGAAGTAGCTCAGCCGATAAATAAGTTGTTTTTGTACCTTTTCAGCTTCCCAAAAGATGGGAATTTAAAAAAGCAATGGATTGACGCCACAGGCAGACCACCTGACTGGTTCCCTACCAAAAATAGCACCATATGCTCGGTTCACTTTGAGGCCGAAATGTTCCAGACTCTAAAGAAAAGTCGCAGGCTTCTTGAATGGGCAATCCCAAGATTAAGTGTACGCCGGTATTTTGCAGAAGTTGGTTAAATTTTATTTTTGTACTGAAAGTTATTCTCATGATTTAGGGCATTCATGAAATCAGTCATTCAACTTTTCAGGATGCTATACAACCTATACGGTCGGGATGTTCCGATCAAAAGCGTAATGTAAGTAAACATCAACTTCTATTTGACATAACCACTGTTAATTAAATATTAAGATAAGTCGAAAGCGCCAGGGTAGCGAAAATTCAAATTTACTTGCGTTTTTTGGAATTTGCTGATCAGTTGTTGATTTAAATATGATTCGCAATCGTAATAAATATGTATTTAGAGAATTATAATTATTTAAATTAAATCATCTATATCTCTCTAGATTTAGTTTTCGAGTTTATTCGTTACAGACATACAATACAAAGCTTTCCTTTTTTATAATATTAGTATAGAAATCGAGCTTTATATAGTTTAAGTAATATACTTTTTAGCCACTTATTGTTTATTTTAAATCATTATAATATTTTATTTTCAGGACCCCAATTTTTTTATTGTGCAATAATAAATAGAAGATTAGATAATTTTCCGATTAAGTCAATCACTAGCGTTTACGTTAAATACGGGCTACCATAGACTATTTCCATACTAGTGCGAGCGAGAGACAAATAGTGTCTCGTTCACACTTGTAGGGAAATAGTCTGTCTCAAGACAGTTTTGTCGCAAGTGTGTGGTAGCCCTAAATTGTTTTTGCACAGCACAACGACACAGTTTGTGACAACGATATCGACCGTTGTTTTGTGTGGTTACGTTGTACGGTGCATGGTAAATACACGCTGTGTTTGATAACATAAGGTTTATAATTGATTGTGTAGTACGTTCTGTTTTAAGAAATTTGGGTGTGTGCGCGACTGCGTATCTATTGCTCTGAACTGCATGTGTCGTAGTTGTCGTGTGGTAGGGGCAAAATGGTGACACAGGGTTCCGACACGTTCCGATATATTTTCGTCTAACGGGCATATTATCTCCTTCTTTATTAAATATATGGTTTAGGAAGATAATAAATAAAACTGGCGTGTCCGAAACTAAGGCAAAATAACACACTGTGCCCTAATTTAATTATGGTACTAAATTGTCTAACATCAAATTCTTATTTTCGAGATTAGCTTTCGGAAAGTATTACATATTTTGTGATAAGAAAACCAAAAATGGATATTGATATGTTTGATTTGGATGTGTTGGATATACTTGAAAGTTGTCGGGGACCCAACAGATTGTAGAGTTTATTACACTGTATATTTTGTGTACTTACCAGTTACTTCATTATAAATAATTTAAGGCGACTACAGGAGCTGCATTAGCAACTCTATTTGTAGTGGTTCAAATTTTGTTTGAAATACTGTTAGAATAAAGTTCTAATTAGCTTGCACTACAAAGTGGTTGTTACGTCAGTCACTGTCGTTCCGAATAGTGCGAAATGAGTGGTTTCTTGCGATTTACAAAAAAATTATTGATTGGAATAAAAAAGTAAAACAAAATGTTCGTAATATGTTGCTTGTAGAATTATTTGCCAAAAAATCAGAATGATCGCATGTATTTTAGTTTGGTTTTTACTCTTAAAATAATGTTTAGAGATAAGTTCGTGTTTTTTTTATTGAATAAAATTAGTTGTACCTATTAAGTTTTCAAAACACTATCGTACTAGCATATATAGCAATATCATTTATATTTTTCTGGTTTTGTTTAGGAATCATATGTTTTTAAGCATTATAAAACTCGCGTTTAGCTCCTTTAATCGCCTTAATGTTTTAAAATAATATTATTGTTACAGAGGCCGGGCCAGATCGTCTCGCAACCCTACGCCGATGTCATGCCTGGGACTTCTGAAAATACGGTGAGTCTACAGATTTTGGTTAGTGTTCAGTACATGATTGAACATGGTAGCATTATAGTTTAATTAAATGACAACATTCTGTCTTTTTTGTCATCTGCCTGGCAACACTGAGTTCCAGGAAAAGCCTTTTTTTGATTGAGTAGCAACGCTCAGCAAAGCTGGCATAGAAATATTGTTTTATTCAATATTAAACTTATAATTTTACTCCGGATGAAGAATGGGGTTCAATACTTTTTTTTTAACAACCCAGCAGGCGAATTGGGCTGGTTGTATGTGTCGCTGGGCTTTAGATGTTGTTAATGGAAGGGTGAAAGGGATTTTAGACTTTATTTATTTTCTATTGGGGGAAAATAATATAATGACCACCAAAAATGACTTTGTGACCACTAACATCTATCACCTAAAATATCAATTGATCACCAAATTTAGTCAATTGAACACCAAATTTTAATGAGGTGGTTGATGACGAACTAGTTTTGCCTAGGCCGACTTGTGGCACCCCGACACGGATAGATTAGGTTAGAAGTGAATGGCGGGGTCGAATGAGCGAGTGAAGCGAGCGAATAGACCCCGCCGAAATGTATGACTGGCTGTAAGTGTTTGCTGTACGGTGCGGGGGTCAGCACCCGCATTGTAGAAAAAATTAAATTAAGAGTTGCAGATAGTTCGCCCATGCCGTTGTCACCGCGCTCTTCTACATCAAAGGAACCTTTTCCTGAGCACCAGTCAGATGACAGATACTGAGATTAAAAACACTCAAAATACTGGATGACTTTTTTACCACTTTCCAAAAAAAATGGGTATATTCGGTGAATGGAGTAGAAGCTAGCATAACTAGTTTTGATTTTCTATTTCCACAGTTTAGAAAAGAATTGATGATTGATTTATCAAAAAACGCTACAAATTTCAAGTAAACTTTTCATATTAGAACAAAGAAAGAGTAATTATAAAACAAAAAATGTATAAATAAATCCACAACTATATCAATCCCAAACAAAATACACACAGTGACAATAAATTTTCAAAATTTTGCCCGTGCCATTTATATTTATATGTATAAGATATAAATATAAATTTGTAATTGACCTTTTTTACATTCATGTCATTTTTTTAATTAAACTTATTCATTAACCTCTCGGTACCGGAGTGCCGTTTACTTAAAAGTGTCTCTTATTTATTTTCTTATAGAACGAGATGAAAAGTAGAGTATATGACTCGAGAGCAAACATATTTTTCCCTCAGGTGATGTACTTTGAATCGCTCGCTACGCTCAGGATTCTATTTTAGAATCCCTCGCTATGCTCGGGATTCTATTCTAGAATCCTTCGCTTCGCTCTGGAATCAAAATAGCGCCGTAAAAATACTATTTTGCTCCCTTGTCATACAATCTACTATTTCACACCACCTGCTCGACAATGTCAGATTATATGTCATGCAAACCTAACCTAAAAAAGTAAGTCATTTACGACCTGAGGTCTAGCAGGGCATTAATATTGTACTGAATTTCATTATGACCCGCTGGTCAATAATGTGATTTGAATTTGGAACATAAATCGCATACGAATATTTACGATAGGTACCTAGTAGGTACAGTCGAACAAGCTATTTGGTTTACAGTTTAACCAACAAATTACATTGTAAAGTGTAAACCAAATAGCTTGTTCGACCGTACATACTAATTCCATGCATTCACCATTATGATCTGCACTAAAAAATAAATTGTTCGAAAATCGAACTGGCCACCACGAGATAGAATATAATATAAAGAAAAATAGAAGACAAATTAAAAAGAGGCGCGAATACTGATAATTGCTTTGCTTTGTTCATTGTTATACAACAAATTGTTTTAAATAGGTCTACTAACAGACTGTAATTGTTATTTTAATAAATACTTTGATTCTAGTACTACTGCTTTTATTGTCTCGTAGATGGTGTGAAAAGTAGAGTATTCACCTCGGGGATAAAGGTGCCTTCGTCTTGGGCGACCTTGATTCCCACGCTGCACTCAGGATTCTTGTCATCATTATGATCTGCACTAAAAAATAAATTGTTCGAAAATCGAACTGGCCACCACGAGATAGAATATAATATAAAGAAAAATAGAATACAAATTAAAAAGAGGCGCGAATACTGATAATTGCTTTGCTTTGTTCATTGTTATACAACAAATTGTTTTAAATAGGTCTACTAACAGACTGTAATTGTTATTTTAATAAATACTTTGATTCTAGTACTACTGCTTTTATTGTCTCGTAGATGGTGTGAAAAGTAGAGTATTCACCTCGGGGATAAAGGTGCCTTCGTCTTGGGCGACCTTGATTCCCACGCTGCACTCAGGATTCTTGTCATGAGTTAACTCTAAACTCCCTCGCTCCGTTCGGGAGTTAACGCTAGAATCCTTCGTTTTGCTCGGGATTTAATACGGCGCCCGTTACATAAGACACTATTTTATCCCCTTGGTGCATAATCTACTATTGATGCTCCAACCAGTCCGCGTAATTCAAATTTTCTTACGTTAAGAATATTACTCGCGGCTGTAAGACGTATGTAGTTACAGAATTTAATTCATCAGAATCATCAATATACCCCTCCAAGTTCATAAAAAGGTGAAAAATAACTTTTTCAAGGTCAAAATCATTACTGCACGTTTATGAACTTGGAGGGTTGTATTGATGATTATAATTCTGTAACTACATACGTCTTTCAGCCGCGAGTAATATTCTAATCAACATACAACCTAGACCTAGCACCGGCCTGCTAACAGCAAAAAACGTAAGAAAATATGAATTTCGCGGGCTACCCTGGAGCATTCACCTTAAGAGGGCCCTTCCCGGCCCGCCTTTCGTCAACGCGAGCATGGTCGAAAAGCTTGTTGTTTCATCCAGAGCCACAGCGGTGGTATTCTTTCAACTCCCCTGTCTTACCTAGCCCCGAATCCGCACTACTTGCCTCCCGCGTACCTCATAACGCCTAACGCGAGGACATTGAACGAAAAATATTATTCGAAAATTTATAAAACTTGTTCAAGGAAATACGTGTTTTTTTAGAATCTCCACTACATTTGCAAGACTTCTATCAGGATGCTTTCTTTACTTTTACAATTTATAAGCACATCATGAACGGCCAAAGCTGAGGTAAAAGTTGTGCAAAACAGCAATTTTTGGTGGCTTATACTGAATTTGTTTCTACAAATTTTTATTTTCTGCTTTGATAGAAGCCTAGATATAGTCTACAAAATACCTATTAGTTCAGGAAATTCAAAGATATATGTCTAACAACGGCATAATCACGCACGAGCTATTGTCCAAATTTTGGCGAAAAGTATGGCGGGTTGGCCGCTCTTAAATGTTAGTTGTTATCATGGCGTTTATTAAAATTAAACATTGTTACAGAGCCCGGCTCCAGACGACTCGGAAAGCGACGCAGAGGACATTCATAGATCACTGTCTGAAAAAACAGTAAGTCAACAGCTTAACGTTATACCTATGTAATAGTATCCGTAGGTACCGTAACGGACGGATGAAGAATGGGATTCAGACCAATGACGTATTATATATAGACACGTCATGAACCAACATCGCGGCGCTTAAAAACGGAGAAAATACTAGAACTACATAAAAGCGTGAAGAAAGAGAAAGAAAATATGACACCGAACGGCGGGATGCCTGTTGCGAGAGGGAGATAAATATACATCTTCAGTCACGTCACAGGATTTATTAAATTATAAACAAACGTAGCGTCGCGCGATAGGTTGGTGCGTAACTAAGCGCGATGTGGCCAATTGGCTTCATTTCATGTTGTCATTTTAGAGTGCGGACAACGTATCTATAGTTTATATATCATTGATTCAGACCTTTTTTTTTGACGTGAAACGTCTTTAAAATCGGTACCTTAAACGGGGTACCGGGTCAGGAAACCGGAACGTAACGAATTGGTCTATATCGTCTGACATTAATAACTACAAAACTATTAATCGTAGAAACATGAATTTAGTGTCATTATTTAGTGTATACAGTCAGCTCGCTGTGAAAACCTTGAGTTTGCATCGGGGCCGGGCGGGGCGGCGGGGGAGGGGCACAGCGTCGAATAACGGAAAACCGGCACTTGCTGCAGCGTTGCCAGACCTACGGATTTGTCCGTAGATCTGCGGACTTTAGGTCTTGTCTACGGAAATACGGATTTTAGTCGCAAATCTACGGATTGTTGTTCGATTGCATCCACCCGATCCAAAAAATAGTATACCTACATATTCAAATTAAATAAAATTTTGCATAAACGAAACGTAGCTCCAAAAAAAATAATAATTTAAAAAAAAAAAACAAAAAACCCGACTGCGTAAAAACTAATTTTAAAAAATACGTGAAAGAATTAACTTAAATAAAAACTAAAAAGAAAGAAACAAGCCCGGTAGTTTAGAATTCTATTAAGTAATACTAAATAACTACACAATTGAAATAGTTGTATAATCGATACACACATAAAACAAATCATAAATTCTAATACAGAACAGAACGACTCACAGTCGGGGCCCCTTGGGAAGATTTGATTGGTAAAATTTAAATAGGCCCCGACTGTGAGTGTTTAGTAGTATTTAGTATTACTTAATAGAATTCTAAACTACTGGGCTTGTTTCTTTCTTTTTTTTAATTATTATTTTTTATTTTATACTTTTTAGTCACGATTCATTGACTTCGTTTTAAGATGGTAAATTTCGCAATCTAGTCATTTCATTGAGGGAGTTAATATCGTGGGGATTACTAAGTAACTTGCGGTGGTCTAAACTACTGATGATTAGTCCCTTTAGTCCGAATCGTAATAGTTTTGGTGACAGAAATGTAATGATGATAACAAAAAACAATAGGAATCCAAATTAAGTATTTTCAAATTTACGTACCTACGTACTAAAGTCAGTTAACTATTCTCTCTTAGTGAGCTAAAATCAGTTGTAAAGTATGAAAACCTAAATCCATAACAAAGAATTCAATTAGTAGACGCGGAGAATCTTAACACCGCTATTCAGAAACGTGCATCAAATGTACAACGCCATCTATCGAGCTTGATGGTAAACTTTTTTTTCTCGGCGACTTGGCGATGAATAAAAGTTATTTTTTTACCAAAAATATTAGTTTTTTATGCTTTTTCACTGTTTTTTTGTTTGTATATCGTTAATACTTGAAATAAAAACTTAAATCAATAACACAGAATAGATAATAGTACTAGCGTACAGAAGTTACACTCCTTTGATCTTGAAGAAAGCCGACATTATAAATACCTAAACTGAGCCCGCTCAATCAAAATTGTGCCTTGACGCCACGCGTTAGCGTATTTTATTCGGCGTCTCACTGCGTAATGGTCAGTCGGTAGGGTTGCCTCAAGTACTCAAAATAAAATACTACCAACATTTTTGTACTTTAATGTCATCATCATCATCTGCCTAGCCTTTTCCCAACTTTGTTGGGGTCGGCTTCCAGTTTTACCGGATGCAGCTGAATACCAGTATTTTACATGGAGCGACTGCCTATTCTGACCTCCACAACCCAGTTAGTACTTACCGGGTAATACGATACCCTTTGGTAAGACTGGTTGTCAGACTTTTTGGGCCTCTGACTACCTGTAACGACTGTCAAAGATCACAAATGACAGCCGGGACCAACAGCTTAACGTGCTTTCCGAGGCACGGAGGAAACTCGGTATGTAATGGGTGGTCACCCATCCACAGACCAACCTAGGCAAGCACGGCTTAACCTAACGATCGACCCGAGCGGCTGTTATTATTTAGCCACGAGCTCCTCACCTCCTCCTATTTTCTCTCCTATTTTTGTACTTTAATGTATTATGTATTATTTAAATGTTAATTAAAACTTTTATAATTACAATTGTTTTACTCTATTATTTTACTCTATTACAATGTCTCTTAATATCTTGCCTTCTCTAAAATTACGATTACTTATTAAATTGAATAGCAGCATAAATGCGAAATCTAACAAAGGTATTTAAAAATAAACTCTGATGGGAAGCATGGACATGGAGCAGTGAAATTTATAATATACATTATTATTATTAGCAACAGTTTATCCGGCTTGTCATTTTCACTAGTAATGATTAATGATCAATAAATCAGTCAGTTAACAAACACGAAGTACGAGTAGGTAGGTAGGTACGCGACGCAAGGGCAAAAGAGCGCGAAAAATTAACGCGGCATACGTACGCAGTTACGCACGGCTGGAGCGCGACAGCCCTAGAGAGCTTGCATATTCAATATGCGCGAAGCGGTAGGTAATTATCTCATGCCTACACACGGAGTGCAATAGCTCTGTCAATAAGTAAGAATTAGCGAGAATGATTGCTTTGTTAAACAACTTTAAATCGTTATATATCCTAAACTATTATTTATAATGAAAAATGATGAAAGGAACCTAAAGATGATTTTAAAATACCTATTCAACGACACCCCACTTGACATAGTTCATCAACTTTATTTTTTTCATTTTGACAATATGGCGTCTGGTTGTCGCTGTGGTGAATTTTGATTACTGTTATGTCTTTAGTGACACTCGCAAGGTTAAGACGAATCGATTGACGTAAGAATTATCAAAATCGGCCTACGCATTTCGTCTCTAGAACGCCACATAGAAACAAACATACATACATACATACATACATAGACTGATAAACACATTACCCTCCTTTGCGACGCGCAGTCGGGTAAAAAGGGTAGTCCTGCGACTGGGAACAATATTAAAGTTAAAAATGTTACTGAGAATGAGAATTGTGAGAGTGAGACCGACAATAATAACGATTGAATTGATTAATGAAAATTAAAAACTACTATTCAAAAAATGTCTTTTCCTTTGTCTTTTCGATTTTCCCGCAGATTTTTTCAATTTCTTTACCGGCAAGGAATTTGGTGTAAGGTCAGTCCACCTATAAATAGTAAGGTTTAGCTTTAAAAAAGATCCGTACGTAATCTACGGTTTTTAGAGGCAATTTACGGAAATCTACGGATTTCTGAGAGTAGACCTGGATTTTTATAAATTGGATTTGGCAACACTGACTTGCTGGTTTCTATCTAAATATATAAAAGAAGAAACTGACTGACTGACTGACTGACTGACTGATTGACTGACTGACTGACTGACTGACTGACTCATCTATCAACGCACAGCCCAAACCGCTGGGTCTACAGATTCCAAATTTGGCAAGTAGGTTCCTTAGGTTGTCTAGGGGTGCACTAAGAAAGGATTTTTCAAAATTCACCCCCTAAGGGGGTTAAACGGGGCTCCAAAGTTTGTATGGGGAAACAAGATTAGTTAGACTATTTTATTCGAAACTTCACAGAAGTGCTCCTATTAATAAATGAAAAGAAACGGGTTTCAGGGTTTTTCAGAATTCAACCCCTAAGAGGGGGAAATGGGGTGGCAAAGTATAAAAATCAATGCACAGCCCAAACCGCTGGGTCTACAGATTCCAAATTTGGCAAGTAGGTTCCTTAGGTTGTCTAGGGGTGCACTAAGAAAGGATTTTTCAAAATTCACCCCCTAAGGGGGTTAAACGGGGCTCCAAAGTTTGTATGGGGAAACAAGATAAGTTAGACTATTTTATTCGAAACTTCACAGGAGTGCTCCTATTAATAAATGAGTAGAAACGGGTTTCAGGGTTTTTCAGAATTCAACCCCTAAGAGGGGGAAATGGGGTGGCAAAGTATAAAAATCAATGCACAGCCCAAACCGCTGAGTCTAGAGATTCCAAATTTGGCAAGTAGGTTCCTTATGTAGTCTAGGGTTGCACTAAGAAAGGATTTTTCAAAATTCAACCCCTAAGGGGGTTAAACGGGGCTCCAAAGTTTGTATGAGTAAAACAAGATTAGTTAGACTATTTTATTCGAAACTTCACAGGAGTGCTCCTATTGATAAATGAGTAGAAACGGGTTTCAGGGTTTTTCAGAATTCAACCCCTAAGAGGGGGAAATGGGGTGGCAAAGTATAAAAATCAATGCACAGCCCAAACCGCTGAGTCTAGAGATTCCAAATTTGGGAAGTAGGTTTCTTATGTAGTCTAGGGGAGCACTAAGAAAGAATTTTTCAAAATTCACCCCCTATGGGGGTTAAACGGGGCTCCAAAGTTTGTATGGGGAAAGAAGATTAGTTAGACTATTTTATTCGAAACTTCACAGGAGTGCTCCTATTGATAAATGAGTAGAAACGGGTTCCAGGTTTTTTCAGAATTCAACCCCTAAGAGGGGGAAATGGGGTGGCAAAGTATAAAAATCAATGCACAGCCCAAACCACTGAGTCTAGAGATTCCAAATTTGGCACAAAGGTTCTTTATGAGGTTTAGGGGTGCATTAAGAAAGGATTTTTAAAATTAACCCCCTTAGGGGTTGGAACGGGAGTCCAAAGATTACATGGGGAAATAAGATTAGTTAGACTACTTTATTCGAAACTTAACAGTACTCCAATCAATAAATGAGTTAACATTTGTGTTTCAGGTTTTTTCAGAATTCAACCCCTAAAGGGGGAAATGGGAATGGGAATTGGAATGGGAATTGGAAACAAAGCCTGAAATTCAACATAGGTATTGTTTTTATGGTAACTGGGTCGGGTGTAATACAAAAACAACGATTTTAAGATTTCGTGTGGCGGACCTGAAATACAATCATTCCCTGTTGGGGTGCGATGGGGTTGAAATGTCTAAAAATCAATATGGGTGTCGATACCGTGATTATCAGGGGCGCTGATTACGAAAATGGCATTTATTTTGAGATCCAGAAGATGGCGGATTCGACTTCTATACAGGGTTATTGTTGATTTATTGTGATGATTGTGATAACGATGACGATGATTGTGATAATGATGCTGATGATTATGATGATGATGATTGTGATTACGATGAAGATTGTGATAATGATGATTGTGATTAAGATGATAATGATTGTGATTACGATGATAATGATTGTATTAACGATGATGGTGATTGTGATAGTGATTTTGATGGTGATTGTGATGGTGATAGCGATGGTGATGGTGATTGTGATTATGACAGTGACGGTGATAATGATGAAGATGATTGTGATTACGATGATAATGATTGTGATAACGAGGATAGTGATTGTGAGAGTGATTGTGATGGTGATGGTGATTGTGATTGGGTTAGTGATGGTCATTGTTATAGTGACGGTGATTGTGATTGTGACAGCAACGGTGATAATGATGAAGACGATTGTGATTACGATGATAATGATTGTGATAACGAGGATAGTGATTGCGAGAATGATTGTGATTGTTTTTACTTGATTTTGTGATAGTGACGGTGATTGTGATCATGATGATTGTGATTGAGATGATAATGATTGTTATTACGATGATAATGATTGTAATTACGACGATAATTATTGTGAAAACGATGATGGTGATTGTGATAGTGATTTTGATGGTGATTGTGATGGTCATTGTGATAGTGACGGTGATTGTGATAGTGATAGCGATGGTGATGGTGATTGTGATTGTGACAGCAACGGTGATAATGATGAAGATGATTGTGATTACGATGATAATGATTGTGATAACGAGGATAGTGATTGCGAGAATGATTGTGATTGTGATTGTGATTGTTTTAATTTGATTTTGTGATAGTGACGGTGATTGTGATCATGATGATTGTGATTGAGATGATAATGATTGTTATTACGATGATAATGATTGTAATTACGACGATAACTATTGTGGAAACGATGATGGTGATTGTGATAGTGATTTTGATGGTGATTGTGATGGTGACGGTGATTGTGATGGTGATAGTGATGGTGATGGTGATAATGACGAAGACGATTGTGATTATGATGATAATGACTGTGATAACGAGGATAGCGATTGTGAATGTGATGGTGGGTGTGATTGTGTTAATGATGGTGATTGTGATTGTGATAATAATTGTGGTTGTGATAGTGATGGCGATTGTAATCATGATGATTGTGATTACAATGATAATGATTGCGATTACGATGATAATGATTGTGATAACGATGATGGTGATTGTGATAGTGATTGTGATAGTGATAGTGATTGTGATTGTGATAGTGATAGAGATTGTGATTGTGATAGTGATGGTGATAGTGATAGTGATGGTGGTTGTGATAGTGATGGTGATAGTGATTGTGATAGTGATTGTGATGGTGGTTGTGATAGTGATGGTGATAGTGATTGTGATAGTGATGGTGATAGTGATTGTGATAGTGATTGTGATAGTGATTGTGATAGTGATTGTGATAGTGATTGTGATAGTGATTGTGATAGTGATTGTGATAGTGATTGTGATAGTGATTGTGATAGTGATTGTGATAGTGATTGTGATAGTGATAGTGATTGTGATAGTGATTGTGATAGTGATTGTGATAGTGATTGTGATTGTGATAGTGATTGTGATAGTGATTGTGATAGTGATTGTGATAGTGATTGTGGTAGTGATTGTGATAGTGATTGTGATAGTGATTGTGATAGTGATTGTGATAGTGATTGTGATAGTGATTGTGATAGTGATTGTGATAGTGATTGTGATAGTGATTGTGATAGTGATAGTGATTGTGATAGTGATTGTGATAGTGATTGTGATAGTGATTGTGATAGTGATAGTGATTGTGATAGTGATTGTGATAGTGATTGTGATAGTGATTGTGATAGTGATTGTGATAGTGATTGTGATAGTGATTGTGATAGTGATTGTGATAGTGATTGTGATAGTGATTGTGGTAGTGATTGTGATAGTGATTGTGATAGTGATTGTGATAGTGATTGTGATAGTGATTGTGATAGTGATTGTGATAGTGATTGTGATAGTGATTGTGATAGTGATTGTGATAGTGATAGTGATTGTGATAGTGATTGTGATAGTGATTGTGATAGTGATTGTGATAGTGATAGTGATTGTGATAGTGATTGTGATAGTGATTGTGATAGTGATTGTGATAGTGATTGTGATAGTGATTGTGATAGTGATTGTGATAGTGATTGTGATAGTGATTGTGATAGTGATTGTGATAGTGATTGTGATAGTGATTGTGATAGTGATTGTGATAGTGATTGTGATAGTGATTGTGATAGTGATTGTGATAGTGATTGTGATAGTGATTGTGATAGTGATTGTGATAGTGATTGTGATAGTGATTGTGATAGTGATTGTGATAGTGATTGTGATAGTGATTGTGATAGTGATTGTGATAGTGATTGTGATAGTGATTGTGATAGTGATTGTGATAGTGATTGTGATAGTGATTGTGATAGTGATTGTGATAGTGATTGTGATAGTGATTGTGATAGTGATTGTGATAGTGATTGTGATAGTGATTGTGATAGTGATTGTGATAGTGATTGTGATAGTGATTGTGATAGTGATTGTGATAGTGATTGTGATAGTGATTGTGATAGTGATTGTGATAGTGATTGTGATAGTGATTGTGATAGTGATTGTGATAGTGATTGTGATAGTGATTGTGATAGTGATTGTGATAGTGATTGTGATTGTGATAGTGATTGTGATAGTGATTGTGATAGTGATTGTGATAGTGATTGTGATAGTGATTGTGATAGTGATTGTGATAGTGATTGTGATAGTGATTGTGATAGTGATTGTGATAGTGATTGTGATAGTGATAGTGATAGTGATAGTGATGGTGGTTGTGATAGTGATGGTGATTTTGATGATAATAATAAATTATGATTATTATGAAATTTGGCACATACATAGTTTATAACCTGGAATAACATGTAGGATACTATTCATCCCTTTATTATGATTCAGTGGGACAATTACCGAACTTTACGCGGGCGAAGCCGCGGGCAACAGCTAGTTCAGTATAATTCACGAGTCACACGTGATAGCGCGGTGATGCTTTCGTGTATTGACCAATCGATTTACTTATATAATAATAAATGTGATTTCGACGATATTTGTTTTGTAGTTAAAAATAACCATTATGTGAAAAAAAATATGGTTTTCTGTAAAGACGGTTTACGGACGATAATTTTACGTGATGAAGCCATTTTTCATGATATTAGTGATTTTAACATAAAAAACAAAATATCATCCCCCTTTTCACCCCCTTAGGGATTGAAATTCTAACAACACCATTGCGTTAGCTCCAACCATACGCCTAAAGCGCAGGCCACACCGCCAGCTAGCGGGCGGGCGGGCGAACATCGTTTCACCTCTTTACATACTTCGGTTCACACCGCGAGCTACCGAAAAAGCCGAACGAAGTATGAAAAGGGCCTCGTTCGCTTCGCTCGCCCGCCCGCTAGCTGGCGGTGTGGCCTGCGCTTTATATTAAATTTAGTGAGAGAATTGAGGACTTTCTATACACAATTTCATCCCCTTTTTTAACCCTTTGGGGGTGGAATTATGAAAAACGCTGAGACATGTATACTTAAATGAATTTTCAATCGACAGCCTAGATACAAAATTTTAAGATCCTAACTTTAAAACTGACGGACTTTCATACAAACTTTCATCTCCTGTTTAACTCCCTTAGGGGTTGAATTTCGAAAAATCCTTCCTAATTTCTTGTCTACATTATAAAGGGAACCACTGCGCAAATTTTCAGTTTTCTAGGTCCAAGGGTTTGGGCTTAAATATCAATATGTCGGCCTCAGCCCGTGCAGGGGCCAACAAGAAATATAAAACACGGCTAATGTTGGAAAGAGGGGGTTATGGGCCACGCATAGGTAATCCAATGTCCGGCGCCGAGCGAGCAAAGCGGTTTCGGGAGCGTCTCAAGGCTGCGAAGGTACGCTCAGTAAACGACGCCGATTCCGCGAACACTTTTAGATGAGTATATGACGTTTCACGTTTAAGTCAACGGCCATGTGCACCGACACAGCCCCATCCGATTTTCTTTTGTGATTTTCTTAGTACCTACTTAGTTTTTTTCCTTTTTTGGTTGTGGTGTGGTATTCCACACATTCTTCAATTTAATTGTAATAGTTGGTAGAGTAGTGTAAAGGTGAACGCAGCGACTGCGGTGCGGCTAAGTCTGCGTACACCTAGCTTTAGTATCAGTAACTTAGGTAGTTAGAAGAAATAAAAGAAAACCAATCGAATTGAGAACCTCCTCTTTTTTGAAGTCTGTTAAAAAATTGATCTGTCATCATCAGTTCAGCTGGTTCCATTGACTTTCTATCTCTATGGCTGGTTCAGCATCATGAGTGTTTGACAAGTAATTGTTGCAATGGTGTTGTCAGAGGTAAAAATTTAAAAAAAAAAAACTTTTTATCTTTCTGCGGTATTCTTTTCCGACAGCGCGCGGATTAAATCTATTATTTGTAATTAAAAATAATATTGTTTCAGAGCTTGGCTCAAGACTATTCGTATACCGACGCAGAGGACATGCCTGCGACATGGACTGGAATTACGGTAAGACTACAGTTTTACCTAGGGAAGCACCTAGGGTATCCCGCGTAATTTAAAGTATCTTAAGTGTTTTGCTATTTGTTCATGAAATCGTCATAGAATGGGATTTTATGAACCTTTAACCGTAAGTATTTGTTACGGTCACAAATCTTATTTTGTTCAACCTAGAGCCAAATTTGAATTACGCTGGCTACCCTGCCGCTTCCACCATACCGTAGTGCACTTTTTATAGGGAACGTGCACAACGACGGTGGTGCCAACTGGCGTCACCAATCCGAATCTTGTACCAAATTAATACTTGACATTGACATGTAAAACAAGTAAACAGAATTAATTTTATTATTGAAAATGATTATTCTAGCTAATCATAATCCATTGTTGCATTTCTGGATGTACCAATACATCCACAAAAATGAAAATTAATCAAATAGCGTAAAATAATAAAATTCTATTACTTTCCAAAGAATAGTACTCTCATACCATGTATAGGGAAAAACGCAAAAAATGGATAAATGCAGTAACAAAAATATTTGAACACAATTTGTTTTTGTTACACTCTGCATTGAAAAAGTTCAATAGCCTTCAAAATCAACCGTGCAAGCAAACATTAAATGGTACTGGCGTACCATTTAAACTTCAGCAAACACACATATGTTGCACTGAAGTTCACACCGAATATTCCTCAACAGTCTCCACATGAACTCAGATTATAAACATAGTTATACAATAAAGTTTTTAATTGGCTGCACTCCTTGTAGTTTCCTAAGTTTTGTATCTAAATGCTACGGAGGGCGTTATAGTGATTGCTTATAACAAATGATTGTGGATTGATTTTTCTGCCTGGAGATACTGTTCTCGCTGATAAAGGATTCCCTTCCATTAAAACATGTGTTGAAAATAAGAAAGTTGTTTATGCCACCGTTTCTTCATGCACCACAATTTTCATCAGAGAAAATAAACGAAACATACAAAATTCATATTGGTCAACATTCATGTTACGCTGACAAACATTATTGATAGACCGGAACCCATGTTTTATACCTTTTATCATAATCAAAAATAATACTTTTGAAGAGATTTGCATGACAGGTGACGGCATAAGTTTCCTTTACTGTCCGCATAGTGTCTCTTTTGTCGTTTAGTGCTGCCACCTATAGTTCCTGCACGTTCCCTATAGGACAGCTTTTAAAACCAAATGACAGCCACTTTTGGCAGCCAATCCAGCCAACCAAACGCGTCAGTCGATTGACAGCTTCAGCTTGACGTAAGGCGTCAGCAGTGTTGCGACATTGGAAATCGTTCTAAGGGAGTGGAAATGAAAATCTTGGTGATAAAATCTACATGAATTAATACGAGAAACACAACAGCCCAAATAGTAGGTTTGTTTTTTTTAGGTTGGGTATAATACACCGATAGCTTGTAGTCGTGCGTGAACGGGTATAGGCAATACATACACAGATTTTCAATGCCATTTGGTACCTCTGTGAATGAACTTAATTTTTTAACTCTCCATTTACTTATTTCGTGTTTTTTAAATTGATTTAGGGATTAAACTTGCAATACTAATTGTTTTGGGGAAAATATTGAATAACAATGGGGAAATTTCAAAAACTCGATCTAGCAACCCATACCCGGGAGCTGTCAGTTTTCTGTTTCTGCTTTTTTGATAAACTTTGGTTTGTTTAGTTTACTGTTTAAATAAACTTCTTCAGTGTTTACGTGTAAGAGAAAGTGAATGCTGTGATGTGAGTGTAATTTCGCGGGATTTACGCATAAAACCTTATTCGTTATGTCGAACAAATTAAAATCAGCCATTCAAATGTTGTTATTGTTGGAAGAAGAAGACGACGACGACGATGACGTTTTGTTGAGTATAATGGCTTTGCTCTTGGATAGAAGCAGAAAGGAAAGTACGGTATGTGTTTTATCCTTACTATACGCTAAGCATTTGCCCGCGGTTTCGCTCCCGTTAGGGTCGGATTTATCTCACGGGAGTGTATATAAACTACTACCTGACCTCACGCGGTTTCACACGCGTAGTTCCCGTTCCCGTGGGATTACGGGGATAAATATAGCCCATGTTATTCGCTGATAATATAGCTATCCATTGCTGAAAGAATTTTTCAAATCAGTCCAGTAGTTTTTAAGTTTATTTTATTTTGTAACAGTACATACGTAACAAAAATTTTTCGCGTTTTCTGTTAGTCTTTCATCACTGCGATCTCCAATCCGCCTGCCAAGCGTGGAGATTATGGCGAATTCCTCCCATCATGGGAGAGGCTTATGTCCAGCAGTGGATGTTATGGGCTGTTGTTGTTGTATGTAGCATAAATACAAATCTTTCCTCTATATAATATTAGTATAGATGTTGTGAACTCGGGGATAGTGTAGCTAACCATTAGTAAAGAATTTTCATAATTGGATCAGTCGTTTTTAAGAATAGTTACTTCCTACGTCCAGACTTACAGGCTGCACCTTTTTAATTTATTATTGTAGAAAAACCGACGTAATTTAGTAGCCCTATAATTTCTTCTTCTGTGTGTTTTCATTTCGTCGGTTTAATAAAAGTCAACTAACCTACTTGAAATTTTGATAGTTTGGTTTGTCCGTTGTTGTAACTACACTTATTGTAGCAATCTATCTATCATGGGGCTTAGGTTTCCACACTTAGTGGACCATTGTGCGTAAGGCATGGTGGCCATTGCTCCAACCAGCCTACTTCCCTCCAGAAGCAGATCAGACTTCCCGGTCTCCTCAGGGCATCTGCAAGGAATCTTGGTGTTCCCATTGTCTCCTCGCGAAGCTTGGTAACGCCTGTGTACTCCAGGAGCACATGCGCCATCGTTTCCTCCGCTTCCATGCATGCTCTGCACAGGGGACTGTCAGTGTAGCAATTTAAACACAATAAGTGCATAAATTAATCACAATAAGTGGTAACATTATTATTCTGGCTATTATTATAACTTAATAAAACCAGTGTTTAAGTAAAATGTAAAAGTAATAGCTTAAAGTAGACATTTAAGTATGTAATCTATCCAATATACTAGCTTATGCAAAGGCATAAGCATGAGCATAGAATTTATAAGTTAAGATTTCATGCTTTTCCTTTCATTTAATTTATCATATTTGTTAGAGGGATTTAATCCCTAAGATTGACCCTATTGATTGGTGCCATAAAAGTACAAGGTGTTATTTTTTTGGTATTTAGCCGGTTCGATTCCCGAGTGTATCAAACGAATTTTCAAAATCTTTAAATGCAGATTAATTTCTTTTTAAAAATAAAGGAATGTTTCCTTTGAGTAAAATTTGCTATCTCCGGTATTTAGAGTACTTTCCCTCCAGGTGGCATGCAAAAATTCCACCCTGTATAATAATAATAATAATAATCATCATCAGCCCCGAAGACGTAGCTCGTGCAGTCCGTCCGTTGCCTAACTGGAAATCTCCAGGGCCGGACGGACTGCACAACTTTTGGATCAAGTGGTTCCAAAGATCACACGCTCGTTTGGCGTCCCAGTTTCAATCAGCCTTAGAATCAGGGTCGCTGCCCCAGTTCCTGACGACAGGAATTACCCACCTGCTCCATAAATCAGGTAGTGCTGCGGAGCCCAAAAATTATAGACCAATCACTTGTTTACCAACGGTCTATAAAGTTCTTACATCCATTTTGAGAGCTAAAATCAACCAACATATTGATAGTAATTCTATTATGTCTGCCTCTCAGAATGGATGTAGGAACGGGTCCCGCGGCACTAAGGAGCTGCTCCTCATTGATATGGCCATTAGCCAACAGGTTCGCCGTTCCCGAAAGAATCTGTCTACATGTTGGATAGATTATAAGAAGGCCTATGACTCGGTGCCTCATACATGGCTCATGAGGGTGCTGGAGTTGTATAAAATAGATGCAACTCTACGTACCTTCCTGATGTCATGTATGGGACACTGGAGAACGGTTCTTCGCTATCCAGGATGTCGACAGATCCAGGGGAACAGCGAACCAATAAGGATCGAGCGTGGTATTTTCCAGGGTGATAGTCTGAGTCCATTGTGGTTTTGTCTAGCCTTGAACCCTCTCAGCACACTGCTGGAGCGTTCAGGTCTAGGCTATCTGTTGAGGAGAGATGGTCAGGTCATATCGCACCTTCTTTACATGGATGATCTGAAACTCTTTGCCCCCAACAATTTGCAACTGATGAAGCTACTGAAGGTAACAGAATCTTTCAGTAGCGCCATCAGGATGGAATTTGGTGTGGACAAATGTGCAGTCATGCATGTGAAGCGAGGGGAGATTATGGAATCCGAGGGAACTCAACTCTCGGATTCCATACACCTTAGATCCCTCTCCTCAACAGAAACTTACAAGTATTTGGGTATGTCGGAGGCATTAGGTATCAATACTGCCGACATGAAACAATCGTTGAGGGAGCGCTTCTTTGGTCGCCTGAATAAGGTACTAGGCAGTCTTTTGTCAGGCGGAAATAAGGTGCGCGCCTTCAACGGTTGGGTCATGCCGGTTTTGATGTATTCCTTCGGCATACTCAAATGGACTCAGACGGAACTTGATGCCCTGGATAGGAGGGTCCGCACACTGCTGACCGCAAATCGAATGCATCACCCACGGTCGTCGGTGATGAGACTGTATATCCCACGGAAGTGCGGGGGTCGTGGCTTCTTAAGTGCTAAGACCCTACACAACCGTGAGGTGTACAGTCTCAGGGAATACTTCCTAGAAGCCGAAGGGGAGATGCACCGAGATGTGGTCTCAGTGGACAAGGGCCTCACCCCGCTCTCCCTGGCTAACGAGAACTGGCGCAAACCTAAAGTATTAGACACTAATGACCGCAAGGTGGAATGGCAGGGCAAGGAGCTTCACGGACGCTTTTACCGGGTCCTACATGGCCCCGATGTAGACTTCTTAGCGTCCGTATCCTGGCTGCGCTTTGGTGACCTGTTCGGGGAAACAGAAGGTTTTATCTGTGCAATAATGGACGAAGTTATGATGACGAATAACTACCGGAAATACATTGTGAAAGATGGCACGGTTGACATATGTCGGGCATGCCACCGTCCAGGAGAATCGATCCGACACATTATTTCTGGGTGTTCTAGTCTGGCTAACGGAGAGTATTTGCATAGACACAACCTTGTTGCCAGGATTATCCACCAGCAACTTGCTTTGAAATACAACCTTGTGGAATCAGAAGTGCCATACTATAAGTATGCGCCCGACCCAGTTCTCGACAATGGTCATATCACGTTGTATTGGGATCGACCTATCACCACTGATAGGACTGTTGTTGCCAATAGGCCTGACATTGTGGTGATAGATCGATTGGAGCGTCGCACAATGATTGTTGATATAACGATCCCGCATGACGAGAACCTCGTGAAAGCAGAGAAAGATAAACAATTCAAATATCTAGATCTGGCTCGCGAGGTTGTCGACATGTGGGACGTGGGTACAGCAGTCATTGTGCCGATAGTCGTGTCGGCCAATGGCTTAATAGCCAAGAGCCTCGACCAACATCTTAGGAGGCTCTCGCTTGGCAGCTGGATCAAGGGCTTGATTCAGAAAGCAGTACTTCTGGACACGGCACGTATCGTTAGGAGGTTCCTCTCTCAAGAGCCCTGACCGCCGGCAGCTCGGATCCTGTTCCCAGCGCTGGTGGGCTACTGTTTTTTATATTTTTAAATGTTTTTTTATGTTGTTTTATTAAGAAATATTTAAAAATGTTAAAAATATGTATAAAGATGAATAAATGGAATAATAATAATAAAGCTCATTTATTCCATATTTTCATTACATAAGTTTTTCAAATTAATAGTTTTATATTTTATTTAGATATGGATCCCTTTTGGGTAAAAGCCTCCTCCATCCCGTGCCAATTTTTCCTGTTCTGGGCCAACTCCAACCAACTCGGACCCGCTACTTCTATGATGTCGTCCGCCCATCTCTTGCGTGGTCTGCCCCTGTTCCTCTTGCCTCCCGGTCCAGACCACTTCGTTTAATCCAATGTCCACCTCTGATCTCTACATCTCGAAATATGACCTGCCCATTTCCATTTCAGTCGTAGAGCGTGTAGGAGGGCGTCTGTTAGTTTTGTTCTTTTCCTTATCTCTTCGTTTCGGGTTTTCTGTATTTTCCTGAGTTTTAATATGCTCCTTTCCATGGAATGTTGGCATGATAAGATTTTATTTTTTTATTTTGTTAGTATATGTCCGTGTTTGGCTTCCATATGTCATACTTGGTAGAATACAGGTGTCCATTATTATTCTTTTGAACTTCATGTGATAGTCCCCTTTTAGGACTTCCTTTTGTAACCAAAATTTCTTCCAAGTGCAGTTGATCCTTCTATCCACTTCAGTTTCATTATTTCTTGTATTAAATGATATTTGTTTTCCAAGGTAGATATATTCCTTTACATAGTCCATCTGGTTTCTCGAAACGTGTATTTCCTTTTCTGTATGGTTCGTCATGATTTTTGTTTTGCTTGCGTTCATGTGTAACCCCACTTTTTTACTATTTATATCCAGTTTTTGTATCATTTGTTCTAGCTCAGTTGCTGATTCTGCGAAGAGGATGATATCGTCAGCAAATCTGAGGTGGCTTAGATATTGATCTTGCATTCTGAGTCCTTTATGACTCCAGTTAATTTCTTGAAATATTCCTTCCAACACAGCTATGAATAGTTTCGGTGACATGGGATCCCCCTGTCTGACTCCCTTTCCTATTACTATCTCTTCTCCTTTAGTTTCTAATCTTACTCTACTTTTGCTTTGTGAGTAGATGTTCTTTATGATATTTATGTAAGTTCTGTTTATTCCGCAACAGGCAAGTGCTTTCCAGATTGAGGCGTGTGTTATACTGTCAAATGCCTTTGAGTAGTCAATAAAGGCTACATAAAGAGGTCGGTTATATTCTATATATTTCTCAAGTATTTGGTCTAATGTGTGTATGTGATCAATAGTGGAGAATCCTTGACGGAAACCAGCTTGTTCTCTTGGTTGGTTTTTGTCTATCTTTGATGTTATCCGGCTCAGTAATATAGAGGAAAAAAGTTTGTAAATGCTCGACAGTAAACTTATTGGTCTATAGTTTCCAATATCTGCTGAATTACCTTTTTTGTAAAGAAGTATTATGTCAGAGTCACACCACTGCTTAGGAGCTTTTCCTGTTTCGAGTACCATATTGAATACTTTTGCTAAGTATGGTATTAGGACTGGGGCTCCTATTTTTATTGCTTCGTTGCTCAAGTTGTCTGGCCCAGGACTTTTGTCAGGTTTTAACTTTTTTATATGCCTTAATATTTCTTCGTTGTTTATGGGTTCTATTTCTTCTTGCTCGTTTTTTTCGGAAATTATTAGCTCTTTATCGCAAGGGTCTTCTGGTGGTTTCTTATACAGCTCCTTGTAGAATTCAGTTGCATGTTCTATAATGTCCTTTCTTGTTTTTGTTTCATCATTATTTTTTTTAAGTTTCTGAATCCAGTCTTTATGTGTGTTTAGTTCTTTGTTGGCCCGTTTGGAGCTTCTGTAGCAATTTAAGTTTTTCTCTATTATTCTTTGCCTGTGGTTATTGTAATCCTCTTTTATGGCCTTCTTTGTTGCTTTGAAAAGGTTTTTTAGCTCTTGCTTTGTATCTTTACTTTTGTTTTTAGTTGAGATCATTTCTGTACGTCTTCTTATTAATTTTAATGTTGATTCACTTAGTATTCCTGAACCCTTTCTTTCGTTGGTTTCCTGTTTTATTTTCAAACTGGTCGTAATTATGTTCTCTAACTTGTCGTGTCCACCCTGTATAGTCAAACAAAATCAACTTCAGATTGCAGTGAGTTGATGCAAGATATGAAAATCAAGAAGCATCTCAAATTCTTATCATTAAGTATTATTTAATTCATCTCTAATTTTGATAATTCTAAGTAATGGTACAAGTGGTACAACCATTACTTAGACTTAAAATTATCATCATCATCATCATTTCAGCCGAAAGACGTCCACTGCTGGACATAGGCCTCCCCCAAGTGTCGCCACATTGAACGGTCCCGTGCGACTCGCATCCAGCGGATTCCCGCAGCCTTCACCAGGTCATCGGTCCACCTAGTGGGAGGCCTCCCAACGCAACGTCTTCCGGTTCGCGGTCGCCACTCCAGAACTTTTCGGCCCCATCGGCCATCCGTTCTGCGAGCAATGTGCCCTGCCCACTGCCACTTAAGTTTGGCAATTCTTCGGGCTACGTCGGTAACCTTGGTTCTCTTGCGGATGTCTTCATTTCTGATTCGATCGCGCAAGGAAACTCCGAGCATAGCCCTCTCCATTGCCCTTTGGGTGACTTTAAGCCTTCTGATGAGGCCCATTGTAAGCGACCACGTTTCGGTCCCGTATGTAATCACTGGCAACACACACTGGTCATAGACTTTCGTCTTGAGACACTGCGGTAGGTTGGACGAGAAGATACCGCGCAACTTCCCGAACGCTGCCCAGCCGAGTCGGATTCGACGATTGACCTCTTTCTCGAAGTTAGACCTACCTAACTGGACCGTTTGTCCCAGGTACACATAATCGTCTACAACTTCGAGTGTAGAGTCTCCGATCTTGATAGGAGTGGGTGTGACATGGGCATTTAACATGTGCTTGGTTTTGTCCATGTTCATTTTAAGACCCACTCTTCCGGAAGCTCTACTGAGGTCATCGAGCATTGTACTGAGGTCCTCCATGGTCTCAGCCATGACCACTATGTCGTCGGCAAACCGAAGGTGAGTGATGTACAGTAACAGTCAGAAGTCGACTGCCAATCTCGCAACACAATGGCAAAGCAATATTGGTGGTTGTTGCCCGCTTAAGATTGTTATTACAAATTTCAATGAGTTGTGTAAGTGATACGGTGGCCAAATTGGTTGTTAGCGTTGGAACATCACTCACACGGATAAATATGCGTATGTGTGTATAGGCGCCGCCGCCCGTATAGCGCAAACGATAATGTGCATTGTGGTGGAAGTGGAATTTTGACCTTTGACTGTACTCGCCATTGACGTTGATGCCTAGCCCTCTCCAGTCCAGAACCTTGAAGACATCCTCCAGTGCAGCAGTAAACAGTTTCGGAGATATGACGTCTCCCTGTCTCACACCTCGCTGCAGGAGGATAGGTTCTGAGACTTGGTCTTGAAGTCGGACTGACATGGTGGCGTTTTTGTACAAACACTTCAACACCTCGATGTACCGATAGTCGATTTGGCACCGTTGGAGAGACTGCAGTACAGCCCAGGTCTCCATCGAATCGAAGGCTTTCTCGTAGTCCACAAACGCTAAACAGAGAGGCGGGTTATACTCTTCGGTCTTCTGTATAACTTGCCGCAGCGTATGTATGTGGTCTACGGTGCTATAGCCTTTTCGGAAACCGGCTTGTTCGGGTGGCTGGAAATCGTCAAACCTGCGCGCGAGACGATTCGTGATGACTCTAGAAAACAACTTGTAGACATGGCTTAGAAGTGAGATGGGCCTATAATTCTTCAACCGGGCATTGTCACCCTTTTTGAAGAAGAGCACCACCACACCCCTGCACCATGCCTGTGGCGTTTTTCCCTCAAGTATGACGGAATTAAACAGCTTCTGAAGGGCCTTAAGTACCGGTTTTCCACCCGCCTTCAGGAGTTCGGCCGTAATTCCGTCATCACCCGGTGCCTTGTTGTTTTTGAGCTGCTTCAGAGCCATCCTAATCTCGTACAGGCCGACGTCCTGTCCGACTTAAAATTATGAGACCTGAAAACAGAAAAACTTTATTTTAGAAAGAGACGAAGGCCGCGTTCCGAATTACAAAATAATCGATGATGACAGCTAAGAGCTGTCAAAAAAAATACCACTAATTGTAATTACAAATTACTTAAATGCAACGATACCTAGTTATGTATATAGTTAGATGCGACTCTTATGTTCATAACAAAACAACAAACAACACAATCTGTGAGTGAAAACTATCATTTTTGACAGTGCTCACAGTGATATTTTTATTGGGGGGAAATATAATGACTACCAAAATTAACGTGACCAATAACATCTATCACCTAAAATATCAATTGATCACCAAATTTTAATGAGGTGGTTGATGACAAACTAGTTTTACCTAAGCCGACTTGGGGCACCCCGACACGGATAGATTAGGTTAGGGATTGCGGGGCTGACTCGGATATTTCTAATACTATACTCTTTGACTCGGATGCAAGAGCATAGCAGTTCAATTTCTGGTTGTCGAAAATAAATTTTTGGTTCTAATTCCACGATAAAATGGGATTAATTTTGGTGATCATTACTAATTTTGGCGATCAAAACTGTTTTTTTTACCGTTACATCTAGGTAAATCTGGTGGTTCGTTATTTGTATGCCATTTATATTTGGGACATGGTCGGTCGGTGTAATCGCAAGATGGCGCATGTCATGACGTCATCCATCACAGCTTAATAGGGTATTACACCTATTTTTGATAGGTGTCTCAATGGGACGGGCAACTTGTGGAACTAATGGCGCTAGCACCGCATGAACCTAACATAGTCATTGGTTGAAAATCTGTCAATGTCATTTTATATTTCAAAATAGTTTGATCTCATTGGTCACATTGGGTCTAAGCGATAGACACGCCATCTATAATCAGCTTTGACCAGCCAACCCCATTAGATTCTGCTAATGAACTGCTAAAAATCACAAAATTTTTATTCAATCGTTATGTGCCAAATGCATTTAAATTTTGCATTTTCAAATTTCGCGCGTAATTTGACGTAAACGCTGGACGCCATATTGCTCTGTGGTCATGACATCAGTTGGCTGTGTAAACAAATGAAGTGATATTTTTTAGGTTATGTTATTTGTTTAAATTTGAAAAAATGAGTTATTATTCCACTTATCGTTGGTGTGCTGTTCCTAAATGCAAGAATACTAGTGTAAAAACACCGGACAAGTTGTGGATTCAAGTGCCAACTGACATTTATATGAGGAAAACTTGGTTCGAAGTTGCGAGAAGGAATCCTGAACTACTATCTGAAAACACTCGTTTGTACTTTTGTGAAGATCATTTTGATGTAAGTATGTTATATGCATTACATAACTGAAATATCTTTCACACTAGGTTACTTAGAACAGTACCTACATTACTACATTTGGATTGAAGTTCATAATTGTAGGTTATTTAATTAAGTATGGAATTATGTTATATAATAATTATGTTATCAAATAGCTTTTATAAAAGTAAGAGAGTTATAGGGCATTACTTACATTGAAGTTTTAACATTCCGTAACTCAGTAGAATAGAAATCAGGATTTACAGCAATGAATTTACCGACCATCAAAGAGTTTATTCTTGGTAAATTTGAGCTGTCTCCTTTTACAAAACCGTTCTCCATGGTATTATTTCAATAAAAATTATGTTGGTTAAGAAAAAAATAGAAAGCCAAGAGATTCTAAGTAGGTACGCTAATAGTTGACAATTGACACTTTCGTGTTTACATAGCCGTATGACTTAATAACATGGCGACTACTGTTTAATGGTGTTAAGAAACAGATTAAAAAATCTGGAACCTTTGAATTGAATTTTAAAATTTTGTGTTATTTACCTTGCAGTTAGAAAAAGACATGGAAAATTACATGCAATATAAAATTATGGGCACAGTTAAAAGGATAAGAATGAAGCCCCAATGTATACCGTCTAGATTTGACTACCACACTGACATAAAACCCAAATTTACACCAACACCAGACAAACTAGAGCATGATTCCGAAAAAACAGCAAGAATGTCTGTATCGGGAGATAATGAGAAACAAATCCACCCTCTTGAAATGTCAACATCATTATTTCATCAAGGTAATATGTATGATTGATTACACTTAGGCCCAGCGCACACCGCTGGAGGCGCAGCGCAGCGCATTTGAAGACAACAATTTAATATAAACATTAACTACCTTGATATACGGTCAATATAAGAATAAATTCGCACGCAGTACTCGGAGTGCCCTCAAGCTACTACAAGAGCATGCGCGCGACCGTATATCAAGGTAGTTATGGTTTATATTAAATTGTTGTCTTCAAATGCGCTGCGCTGCGCCTCCAGCGGTGTGCGCTAGGCCTTACAGTTATTTAGCACTAAAAGCACTTAAAGTTTTTTGTTATTTAGAATCAAAATCAAAGCATTTATTTCAAATAAGCCAGTTACAGGCACTTTTGAATTGTCAAAACAAAGATGAAAATTAAATGTAGCTACAGTCCCAGTCACAAGAAATAAAAACTGTGAAAGTACTGTAGTTGCCCATTCCCTAGCGTAGATCTCTATGGAGAAGAACGGGCAAGAAACTCCATAGACATTCTTTTAAATCAGAATATTGTTACAAAATCTTGGTTACATCATTCATGTTGAGATGGTATTTGTACATGAAGTTTAAATAAATAAATAAATATCAAAAGATTAACTGTATTACTTGCAAGTGGATAATAAAAATAGTTTAATCAACTGTATTTATTACTTTCAGATGCTATACCTTCATGTAATTCTTCTCTTGAAAAGAAGTTCCAAAACAAGGAAGTGAAAGTAGTGCAGCATAATACTTTGTTCCATGATCAAGCAGTAGAGGTCCAGTCATCACAAGAACTTGTATCTTGTCAAGCTGTACGACATCCCGCTCACAAAGTAATTCAAGCATGTGTTACAAAACACTACAGAAGCAAACGGGTGCAGTTCAGTGCAGCTGTGAATGATGCTGTATCATCACCAATACAACTTGTTACTGACTCTTCTTACTTATCGTGTTACCCAGTAGGTACTAACTGGGTTGTGGAGGTCAGATAGGCAGTCGCTCCATGTAAAATACTGGGGCCCAATTCTGTAAGATTACCAACTTGACAATAGTGTGTCGGTAGTGTGTAAGTAGTGTCTCAATAGGCTAATCATTGACATTTGGTATTCTACAAAATATCTATGGTCATTGACTTACCACTGTAGTGCCATTGAAACGCCATAGAAGACTATTGTAATAATTGGTATTCTGCTCCAGTATAATGAGTCAATGTCATCCATCATGATGGCAAAAGTTACGGTAGTCTGTAAATGATTTAAGTGTATTTGAAAGTTGTGTCTATCGTGTTTGAAAATTATTTTGGCCATCGTACCGCCATTGTGAAGCCATTGAACAACGAAAACACTAAAAATATTCTACCGCCACACTATCGACACACTACTGAGACACCACTGAAACCCCATTGAAGTTTTTTGCAGAATAGCAAATTTGCAACAGTGGCAACATAATGTCTGTAGTGTGTCGATAGAGTGTCAATGGCGTGTTGCTTAACACAAAGTTACAGAATTGGGCCCCTGGTATTCTGCTGCATCCGGTTAGACTGGAAGCCGACCCCAACACAGTTGGGAAAAGGTTAGGTGGATGACTTACCAAACAACTGCAACATCTACGTAATAAACCGTCTGTCTCTGGTCAATCATTCTCAAGTAGACAACTTATTTTCATTGAGGAAAAATATGACAGTGATGCATCATAAACATTAATCACAATCTTGGTTCAAGGCTAATAAATTACTGACCATTGTGTGTCGATTCTTGGCAAATTTGTGCATTCTGCTTTTACAAATCCGACGTCCTTATTGCTTTTATCAACAAAACAATGACTTATGAATTAAGAGGTTTTGAAAATGTTGTAAGAAAACCACAACCACAACAATTATAGTCCATTAAATGGCAATTGTCAACTGACGTCTGACATTGATTTATTTACAAATTTCGTGACGTCACATCATGCCCGCTAGCGTTTTCAGCGTCCCAAACAAAAAATAAAAATTAACATTTTAATTGAAATAATGCAGACATTTTGCACTTTTATTAATTGAAATCAATATATTTTGTAATTTAATATAATATCATGTTAAACCTGGATATTTGTCTTTTTTTACTCCTTACAATGAAAACTGTATAAAATAAAATGGTCGGTCATTTAAAACGTGTGTTGCTATACTGAATATTTTTATAATTATGCGGTATATTTGTCACAAAATATAATAACCTGTTGATTTGGCTGTGATCCAATCTTGAAAGTTTCGTTATAAAGTGTTTACACTATTTTTTTTTTGTTGACAGAGTGAAGACTCCTCCAGGGGGAAAGAAATCAAAGTATTTTGTCCGAAATGCAACTCGGAAGTCTCACACACTGCCGAAGGGATACAAGAGGTAACTACCAACATACATACTACTCAAACTTGTCTTCTAACTAGCATTTTCCCAACTATTTTGTAAGTTTGGGATCGAGTCTAATCGGATACAGCTGAATACCGGTTGGGCTCCTCAACCCACAGCATTAAGGGCCTATACTACCTCAAATGGCTTAGCATGATCCTTCGTTACGCCTAAAATACTGTAGCATTAATTTTGAAATAAATATATTATGGTAAAGTTGAGGATTAATGCTAAGTCCTATGTTTGGCGAAAACACGGTTCCATAAAATTTTCTCTTTAGATAGTTTCTTTTTTCCCCATAGTTACCTCTAAACTGAACAATAAACCGCTGGCAATCATAAAATACTTCAAATTAGATCATGAAACTTTTTATACTAACTGTAAAGCAGGTCTTATGTTATTTATTTTTTTAGTCCAATCAATAGATTTTTTTGTAAATTGCAAAAAACTACTCATTTCGCACTATTCGGCCCTCAGTGACTGACGTAACAACCACTATGTAGTGCAATCTTATTAGAACTATATTCTAACAGTATTTCAAACGAAGTTTGAACCATCACAAATAGAGTTGCTAATTTGAGGTAGTAGGCTCTTAAAACATGATAGCTAAAAGCCCACAATATCGTCGAGAAGTTTTGCTTGTTCAACTACTTTTGGTTCAGGCCCCTAACATGACATACACATGGCTTGTTGTTAGTTTTAGGCGATTACAGGACCTAAATTAGCAACTCTATTTGTGGTGGTTCAAAATTCGTTTGAAATCCTGTTACAATAAAGCTCTAATCAGCTTGCACTACAAAGTGGTTGTTACGTCAGTCACTGCGGACCGAATAGTGCGAAATGAGTGTTTTTTTGCGATTTACAAAAAATCTATTGATTGGACTAAAAAACTTAAACACTATGATGCTAATATGTTGCTTGTAGAATTATTTGCCCAAAAATCAGAATGATCGCATGTATTTTATTTAGTATGGTTATTACTCGTTATAAGAACTTTTTAGAGATAAGTTCGTGATTTTTTTACTTATTGAATAAAATTAGTTGTATTATGTTTTCCAAACACTCATCGTACTAGCATATATCCTGAAGAATATCATATGTTTTTCTAGTTTTGTTAATTGCAGTGAATCATATCCTTTTTTGCATTATAAAACTCGCGTTTAGCTTCTGTAGTCGCCTTAGTGAAAATTGAAAGCCCGGCTCGAAGGGTGTCTTCCCTGTCAGTACCTTTTCATTGTATATTTTAAGCGTTCTTTCAGCATGTCTAAGCTATTAATTTTTAATGCTAAAAATCCCTTTTACCAAGTATGTACTATCTGACCAACACAATCGTCACAAACACTACCTTTTTAAAATATAAGTACTTAAGCAAATTTTTTTTTATTATGTTTTCAGGATCACACAAAAATACTCATCGCAAAAGTGTACCATTACTTTGAGCAAGAATATGAAGAATTAAAGAAGATGTACGGAGACCTGGACCTGACTCCTCTGTCCAAGTTCCGCCAGCGAACCGCGCTGGCCACCGGAGTGAGCGAGACGACGCTACTGCAGATACTGAAGGAGGAAGAGAGACGGAATGCGGAAAAGCAACGGGAACCGCCTCAGGAACGACGCGCGGCTCGCAAGAGATGTAGAGAGACGGATAGGTATGTGTTTGTGTACATGTTGTAATATTACAGTGTTAGTGTATCAGTATGAGAGGACACTCATCACCACTGCTCTCAAAAGGGTTTGACGCAGATGCCATCATGTAACTTCTCGTAAGAAGTGCTCATTTTGAGAAGTGCTCATTAAGGAGTGCTCATTTTGAGAAGTGCTCATTTTAAGCAGTGCTCATTTTAAGCAGTGCTCATTTTAAGCAGTGCTCATTATAAGCAGTGCTCATTTGAAGCAGTTCTCATTTTAAGAAGTGCTCATTTTGATATGTGCTCATTTTGATATGTGCTCATTTTGATAGGTGTACATTTTTAGAAGTGTTCATTTTAAGCAGTGCTCATTTTGATAAGTTCACATTTTGAGAAGTGCTCATTTTGATAAATGCTCATTTTGATAACTGCTGATTTTGAGAAGTGCTCTGCTCATTTTAAGAAGTGCGCATTTTGAGAAGTGCTCTTTTTGAGAAGTGCGTCCTCATTTTTATAAGTGCTCATTTTAAGAAGTGCTCATTTTAAGAACTGCTTTTTTTGAGAAGTCCGTCCTCATTATGATAAGTGCTCATATTAAGAAGTGCTCATTTTGATAAGTGCTCATTTTGACAAGTGTACATACTGCGTCAAACCCACGTCAAGAAAAACTTTGTGAGTAAACCGGTATGATGTCCTATAACCAAACATGTAAAGACATGTAGGTATGAATGTGGACGAGGCAATGATTGTAGCAGCTGGCGTTCTGTAGGTTTTGCACAACCTCATGAGAAATGACGTGAGTGTATGTATCTACACTAATATTATAAAGAGGAAAGATTTGTATTTTTGTGTGTGTGAATGTTTGTAATAAATAAACTCAAAAACTGCAGCGCCGATTTCAAAAATTCTTTCACCATTAGAAAGCTACATTCACCCTGAGTAACATAGGCTATATGTTATCTCTGTACTCCCACGGGAACGGGAACTACGCGGGTGAAACCGCGTGACGTCCGCTAGTTTATGGTATGAAGACATGTGTCTACCCACCTGCACTGGGCCCTCGTGGTGGACCCGTTGCCTGTCGCATAGAGGTGTCCCAGCAGTGGGAACGCTATCTATAGGCTGAATATTTATGTACTTAATAACAAGAATTTGTGTGGTATACTACCACTAAAATAACCCGACTACTAAAAAATTACGCTGTAATTAAATTCGGGGTTCATCATCATTTCAGCCGAAAGACGTCCACTGCTGGACATAGGCCTCCCCCAAGTGTCGCCACATTGACCGGTCCCGTGCGACTCGCATCCAGCGGATTCCTGCAACCTTCACCAGGTCATCGGTCCACCTAGTGGGAGGCCTTCCAACGCAACGTCTTCCGGTTCGGGGTCGCCACTCCAGAACTTTTCGGCCCCATCGGCCATCCGTTCTGCGAGCAATGTGCCCTGCCCACTGCCACTTAAGTTTGGCAATTCTTCGGGCTACGTCGGTAACCTTTGTTCTCTTGCGGATGTCTTCATTTCTGATTCGATCGCGCAAGGAAACTCCGAGCATAGCCCTCTCCATTGCCCTTTGGGTGACTTTAAGCTTTCTGATGAGGCCCATTGTGAGCGACCACGTTTCGGTCCCGTATGTAATCACTGGCAACACACACTGGTCATAGACTTTCGTCTTGAGACACTGCGGTAGGTTGGACGAGAAGATACCGCGCAATTTCCCGAACGCTGCCCAACCGAGTCGGATTCGACGATTGACCTCTTTCTCGAAGTTAGACCTACCTAACTGGACCGTTTGTCCCAGGTACACATAATCGTCTACAACTTCGAGAGTAGAGTCTCCGATCTTGATAGGAGTGGGTGTGACATGGGCATTCAACATAACCTTAGTCTTGTCCATGTTCATTTTTAGACCCACTCTTCCGGAAGCTCTACTGAGGTCATCGAGCATTGTACTGAGGTCCTCCATGGTCTCAGCCATTACCACTATATCATCGGCAAACCGAAGGTGAGTGATGTACTCGCCATTGACGTTGATGCCTAGCCCTCTCCAGTCCAGAACCTTGAAGACATCCTCCAGTGCAGCGGTGAACAGTTTCGGAGATATGACGTCTCCCTGTCTCACACCTCGCTGCAGGAGGATAGGTTTCGAGGCTTGGTCCTGAAGTCGGACTGACATGGTGGCGTTTTTGTACAAACACTTCAACACCTCGATGTACCGATAATCGATTTGGCACCGTTGGAGAGACTGCAGTACAGCCCAGGTCTCGATCGAATCGAAGGCTTTCTCGTAGTCCACAAACGCTAAACAGAGAGGCAGGTTATACTCTTCGGTCTTCTGTATAACTTGCCGCAGCGTATGTATGTGGTCCACGGTGCTAAAGCCTTTTCGGAAACCGGCTTGTTCGAGTGGCTGGAAATCGTCAAACCTGCGCGCGAGACGATTCGTGATGACTCTAGAAAACAACTTGTAGACATGGCTTAGAAGTGAGATGGGCCTATAATTCTTCAGCCGGGCATTGTCACCCTTTTTGAAGAAGAGCACCACCACACCCCTGCACCATGCCTGTGGCGTTTTCCCCTCAAGTATGACGGAATTAAACAGCTTCTGAAGGGCCTTAAGTACCGGTTTTCCACCCGCCTTCAGGAGTTCGGCCGTAATTCCGTCATCACCCGGTGCCTTGTTGTTTTTGAGCTGCTTCAGAGCCATCCTAATCTCGTACAGGCTGACGTCCGGGATGTCTTCGGTATAGTGTCGGGTCAGTCTAGCTCTTGGGTCGTTGGCTAGATCTACGACGGGTTTACTGGTTGACGTGTACAACTGTCCATAGAAGCTCTCGATCTCCCTCAGAAGCTCCGGTTTGGCGGATAAGATCCTACCATCGTCGGTCTTCAGTTTCGTGAGCTGGCTCTGCCCAATAGCCAGATCCCTTGCGAATACCTTGGAGCCTTTATTCCGCTCAATCGCGTCTTTAATACGCTCGGTATTAAAGCGGCGGAGGTCGCTCTTCAAGGATTTAGAGATCCGTCTATTGAGCTGCCGGTATTTACACGCCTCGTCTGAAGACTGCAGGATCATCTCACGCCGCTCCTTCATGAGCTTGAGAGTGTGATCGGAGAGCCTCTTGTTTTGATCTGTACGACGCGCCTTGAAGAACTTAGACCCGGTCGTATGGACAGTTTCCACGAACCCATCGTTGTATTCGTCCACTGAGCTTCCTAGGCACTCGAAACGGTTCTGGAGTTCAAGCTGAAAGCTCTCGGGGTTTTGGATTTGGATCTGTGCTGGACGGAGCGTAGACTTCATCAGTCGATACCTTTCAAGCTTGATATTGATGTTCAATGTGCCTCTTACCATGCGGTGATCGCTCCCGGTTTTCACCGAATTGATCACAGAGACATCATTGAACATTTGCTTCTTGGTTGACATGATGAAGTCGATCTCATTTCTAGTTGCACCATCGGGGCTCTGCCAGGTCCACTTCCTGTGCTCACGCTTTCTGAAGAAGGAGTTCATCATATAGAGGCCCTCCTTCTCCATAAAACTAGCCAGTTGGTGACCCCGGCGATTCCGATGTCCAACTCCAAATTGCCCCACCTGCAGCTCATCCCCGTCTCGTTTGCCCAGTTTCGCGTTGAAGTCCCCCATGACAACTGTGAAGTGAGTTTTGGAACCATGCATGGCTTTAGAGATATCCTCATACATAGTCTCCACTTCGTCGTCGGGGTGTGCCGAGGTTGGGGCGTAGACCTGTATGACCTTCAGCGAATATCTTGAGGATATTCTGAGTATAAGGTACGCCACCCTGGTCGACACACTCTCGATCTTCACCACGTTGTTCACAAGGGACTTGTGGACGATAAACCCAACACCACCCTGGGACTGCCGGTCACCCTCTTGGAAATAGAGCAGGTTGCCGGATTTCAGGATTATCGTGTCCTCCCCCTCTCTTCGGACTTCAGATAATCCCACAATACTCCATCGCAGCCTGCTCAATTCCTCTTCTAGTTCCGCTATCTTCTCGTCGGTCCGGAGTGTACGCGTGTTATATGTTGCCAGGTCCAGTCGTTGGTATTGGCAGCCGGATCCCTTCCGGAGATTCTTCGCACCCCTTGCCACGCCGTAGCCTCGACCGCTGCCGTAGTCGAGGGTAGACGGGCTGCCGGGCACTAGGGGCCATTTCTTTGTTGCGCTATTCATGGGGGGGTTTTGCCATAATCGCCACGCTTGGCAAGCGGGTTGGCGATCGCAGTGAGTGCAGTTCTTACTTAAGACACAGAGAGCGCTGCTGCCCATTCTCTGGTAAGTCCCTTAGTCGCCTCTTACGACACCCACGGGAAGATATGGGATGGTGTTATTCTTTACGTCCGACACCACACGGAACCCCGACACCACACGGAATTCGGGATTTACAAAGTAAAATCGACTCCTCCTATTTAAAGTCGGTTAAAATGTAGCCTATGTTACCCGGGCTATAATAATGAATCGATTGACACCTTATTCATCAAAATCGGATGAATAGTTTAGGCGCTACGTAGGAACATACGTAAATACAAATATACATGACTGCTAAAATCATAACCCTTCTTTTTGGCTTCGCAGTAGTCGGGTAAACAAACGTTAAAACAATATTAAAATAAGAATGTAAATGTATATTATATACATTTACATTCTTATTTTAATATTGTTTATATTGTTTATTATATATATTATATATTTATATATTATATTAATTATGTTTAATTAGTATATTTAATTAAGAAACTCATTTTTTTTTATTTTTGTTTTCTTATTTTGATTATGGTTATCTAATATTTTTGTTACGTCGAAGTTGTGTACCTATTACTCTATAGATATTTTATTTCAGTTCAAACGAAGAAGACACTCCGGATGACAATGACGAGGGAATTCAACAACTAAGCTACGTTGACGAGTGAGTATAATATAATTTAGTAAGGACTAGCTGATGGCCGCGGCTTCGTCCGCTTGACAAATTATATACTAAAACCTTCCTCTTGAATCACTGTATCTATTTAAAAAACCCCGCATCAAAATCCGTTGCGTAGTTTTAAAGATCTAAGTATACATAGGGACAGACTGACGTCGGCGGGAGACTTAATTTTATAAAGGGTGTAAAACACGTCTTAACGAAGCCGAAAGGCACTTGTTCTCCTCGTCATTGCGATCATTTTTTTTGTTTTACACCATACCTGGGAACCTTCTTACTTTACTATATTGGGGGTGAAAGTTCCAACTTAATGACAAGTATTTTGTTTTTATACAGGTTTTTGATGTTAGATTTTTACTTTAAACACCTCCACGACCCCCGTACTATTCAATCCATCCATCAGCACAATGTTTTGAGTGCGTTACATTGAGTTCTAGCACAAAACATGATTTTCAACCCCAAAAAAAAAGTCGTTTCCCAGCAATAATGTTTGCGTAAAGTTACTTAGTTTGATGTACAGAATGCTTGGTTGACGGCTTCGTGATGAGGTCTTTTACACCCTGTAGACAGCAAGCACATCAATCTACTACAATCTGTCAAATTTCTTTAATAGATTTTAAACTTTATCGTTAAAGCATTAGGTTCAATATTCGGGTAGCTTGTATGTTCTGGCGTCAGTACTTACCGCTCGTGGTTACGCTGACGAGTGAATAGTATAATAGGCATTATCATTTTTCTTAACGACCTGAATGGCGCAGCGGTAGTGAGGCTGCCTTACGTTCTTAGGGTCCCGGGTTCGACTCACGGTAGGAGCAAAGTTTGTGTGATGAGCATGGACAAATGTTTCCGAGTCATGGATGTTTATATGTTTAATATGTATGTATTTACAAACAAAAAAAGTATAAATGTAGTATATCAACTATCTGGTGTCCACGACACAAGCCTCGTTGCTTAGTGTGGCATTAGATGGAACTGTGTGTTTTGTCCAGCGATATTTATTTATATTTATTATTTTTCCAGGGTACAGACGTTGGTAGTGAAGATGGAACCTCCAGAATACACAAAGTAAGTTACAACAATCACCAGATTTTTCTTTTCTTTATGAAATACTGGTATTCAGCTGCATCTGTTAGACTGGAAGCCGCATACAACATTGTTAAAACAAAAAAAAACTTTTATTTCTAAAACATTACATTGATTTTAGTTAGACCCACATTTCTTAATCTTAATTTTGAAAGATTATGTGCGAGTGAGGCGTCTGGCTTGTTTACATCTACACTAATATTATAAAGTGGAAAGATTTGTATTTTTGTGTGTAGGTACATGTGTTACGTGTAATGAATAAACTCAAAAACTACTGCGCCGATTTCAAAAATTCTTTAACCATTAGAAAGTTACATTCACCCTGAGTAACATAGGCTATATTTTATCCCCGTACTCCCACGGGAGCGAGAACTACGCGGGTGTAACCGCGTGACGTCCGCTAGTTAAAAATATATTGTTAGAAAATTCATGATTAAATTATTTATTTATTTGTGAAAGATCTGGAGGAATTTTGTATTGATCCAATATTTGTGTTGGTCTAGAAGGCTAAGTCGATGACCGGGGCTGCGGGATTGTTTGAAAGAGATACCGTGGCCCCGGAACACAAAGGGCGATGAAGGAACATGGATGGGTTTTAGTCAGTACAAGTCTTACACTCCCTCCTGCTCCGCCCAGAGCGGGAGGAGTCATTTGATGATTTCTCATTCGAAAAAAAAAACAGTTAAGCAGATGAGAGACAAACCCCCGAATACTGAAACGTTACTTAAAATTTAAGGGTTGCTTAACATTTGAGCAGCTTCTAAACTTCAAATTTCGTATGGCCAAACGTCACTTTTGAGTATCTGTTAAATATAAGTGCTACATAAATTTTGAGTGACGTTTCAGTATTCAGGGGTATATGCTTCAATACGACTTCACCAAGAGTATACGAGTTTGTGTCGACTTTAATAGAGACTCTGACCTCTGAGTTTGTGGCGAATGTTTCTTCTCTGAGACCTCTGAGTTTGTGGCGAATGTTTCTTCTCTGAGTAGTTGGATGGGCAAAAAATAACCCCATCTTGTTTTCAAAAATAATTTATTGTTTGACGTATGTAAAATGTTTTTTTTACACCATTTTTTGAAAGAAATACCATCATCTGCCTAGCCTTTTCCCCAACTATGTTGGGGTCAGCTTTCAGTTTTACCGGATGCAGCTGAATACCAGTATTTTACATGGAGCGACTGCCTATCTGACCGTGGAGGTCCCAGTTAGTACCGGGTAATACGATACCCCTTGGTAAGACTGGTTGTCAGACTTTTTGGGCCTCTGACTACCTAACGACTGTCAAAGATCTACAAATGACAGCCGGGACCAACGGCTTAACGTGCTTTCCGAGGCACGGAGGAAACTCGGTATGTAATAGGCGGTCACCCATCCACAGGCCAACCTAGGCAAGCACGGCTTAACCTAACGATCGACCCGAGCGGCTGTTATTATTTAGCCACGAGCTCCTCCTTTTGAAAGAAATACCATTGAGGGAAAATATAATGACCACCAAAAATAACTTTGTGACCACTAACATCTATCACCTAAAATATCAATTGATAACCAAATTTAGTAAATTAAACACCAAATTTTAATGAGGTGGTTGATGACAAACTAGTTTTGCCTAGGCCTACTTGGGGCACCCCGACATGGATAGATTAGGTTAGAAGCGAAGGGTATGGCGGGGTCGAATGAGCGAGCGAATAGATCCCGCCATACCCTTCGTGGTTATTTCTTTTATAAACCATTCAGGAGTAGCCGGCTCCGTCGACCGGGTCTCCCTCGACTCGGATATAAGATAAGATAAGATACATTTATTTGCATAAACATGTGTACACATACAATAATAAAAGTGCATGTAGGATGGCATAAAATAAAAAATTGTTCAGACATGTTTGCCACATACTATGGCGTGCAAATGTTTTGAGTACTAATTAAAATTAAGAATATTAAATGGCAAAATAAATTAAAAGAATAACAAACATGATAAAAAATAGCATCGCTTAATAAATGTCAAAATGATACAATACATGCCAAAGTAAAAATAATAATAATAATAATATGATAATAAAATTGTGAGCACATAATATTAAATGTCAAAATAAAGGTACACAATCATGTCAAATGCAGTTAATTAATAAAATTATAATTTAATCTATGTCACAGTAAATGGTTCTGTCAAAAATTCATCAATATTATAGTAAGCTTTGTCAGTTAGAAATGATTTTAGTTGTTTCTTCAATTGTACATTATTAAGCTCTCTCCAACTTTTAGGCAATTTATTATAAATAATGGGAGCCATGCAGAAAACACTTTTGCGCATAAGTGCAGTCCTACTCCTGTGCAAACACAACTGATTTTGATCACGCCTGTTTCTGGGGAATTTATCGGTCATTCGCGGAAATAAGTTATTGTTATTCCTAATAAACATTACAATTTCCAGAATATAAAGGGAGGTCAGTGTCAATATTTTATAACGTAAGAAATAGGGCTTACAACTATCGGTGGTTTTCAACTTAAACATGGCTCTGAGACATCTCTTTTGTGCTTTGAATGCGGCTTCTTTGTCGGTTGAGTTACCCCAAAAGATAACCCCATATCTGAGAACAGATTCAGTTAACCCGTAGTAAGCAGTTAATAAGGCATCTATGTTAACTTTATGAGACAAAATGTAGAGGGCAAATGCACTACTGCTTATTCTTTTACTTAGGCCCTCAACATGCGCCTTCCAATTTAAACTTCGATCTATCGTGACTCCCAAAAACTTGGTTGTATTAACTATGTCAATTTTGTTATTATTGTATATTACGTCAAGATTTGGAGGAGTCAATGCGCGCTGGCTAAAATGCATAATTAAAGTCTTTTCTAAATTTACTTTTAAATTATTATTATCTAACCATGCTACAGTTTCCTTTAATGCGTTATTTATGTCCTCTTTATAAAAATGTTTTTGATTACATGGAATAGTTATTGTACTGTCATCCGCGAACAGTGTCATAGGATGCTTGATTGCCCTTGGAAAGTCATTAATATATAATGTAAAAAGCGGTGGTCCTAGTATACTTCCTTGTGGAACTCCGTACACAACATTACGTTCCTCCGAAATAAAGATTTCTTCTCTTTTGGTGCTTATATTTATTCTGTTAATTTCTGTTATTTGTTTTCTGTCAAGTAGGTATGATTTTAATAATTCAAGGACATTACCTCTTATACCGTATGCTTCAAGCTTTTCTAATAAAATATTATGTTGTACATAATCGAATGCCTGTGTCATGTCACACTGGATTGTTATTATCCATGTTTGTCATGACTGTGTGCAAAAAATCATAAATGGCCATGTTAATTGATTTGTTTTTTCTAAAGCCTTTTTGTTCGTTGCAAAGAATATTATTTGCTTCTAGATATAGATTGAGTTCTTTATAAATATACTTTTCAATTATTTTCGAAAACATTGGTATCAACGAAATCGGTCTATAGTATTCCATTAACTCTCTATCTTGTTTTTTGAACAATGGCTTTATTACCGATTTTTTCAGGGCACCTGGAAAAATACCTTCGCTTATACATAGATTTATTATAAAACTTAACGGACAAGAGCATAACAGTACAATTTCTGGTGGTCATAAATATTTTTTTTTTTTCTAATTTTACGATAAAATGGGGATTCATTTTGGTGATCATTTACTAATTTTGGCAATCAAAAGTGACTTTTTTGCCGTTACATTTTGCTAAATCTGGTGGTTCGTTAATTGTATGCCAATACCATTTACACATTGCATCGCCTGTAATGGCATAGGGTACGTATTAGTGGGCCAACATTTCTCCAGTTATGTTAAAGTCCCATGTAATAGGGGGCGATCCTATTGCCATCAATCGTGCACAAATCCAGGCTCCATATCTGCTACTGAGAAACTCCTAATGGAAAAACCCAATAAAACTTGGCCTTTTTCGGATGGGAAATCATCGAATAACTCCTCCCGCTCTGGGCGGAGCAGGAGGGAGTGTCAGACTTGTACTGACTAAAACCCATCCATGTTCCTTCATCGCCCTTTGTGTTCCGGGGCCACGGTATCTCTTTCGAACAGTCCCGCAGCCCCGGATAATACTTGCCTTGACCTGGGAATCGTACCCATGTCTTCATGCTCAATAATCGCGCTCGACCACTAGACGAACGAGGCAGTCAAATGTCATTTATTTATCAGAGAACAAAACTATTTAGCCGACTACGACGAAGCCAAAAAGAAGGGTTATGATTTTAGCAGGCTATGTATGTATGTACTATCGAGGACACTCCCGCCTGACCACCACTAAGCTTATTTTTGTTTGCACTCGCAACATAGAAACGCTCTCTAGCCCCGCCCCGTTGACTTTGTATAGAAATAATGAATGAAAAGATACCGAATCGGCCGAGCGCACTGACGACGCACGCCAAACGAGAGTTATTGTTATTTTGCGCGCCAAAGTTGAGGCTTTCCAAATAGGCCAAAACTTTAAGGGGGCGTGGCTCGGCGCATCCGCATGATTTAAGCGAAAAAAAATTAAAATGGTCAGGCGGAAAAGACCCCGACTGTACACACGTCAAAAAAAAAATGTGATTACTAGCATAAGCTGATATAATTTTTTAAATTGAACTTTATCAAGAAAAAATATTTTTTGTGTGTTTTCTTTATAAAGAAATACCGTTTGAATACAATTCTAAATGTTTAAATAAAGAATCTAACTAAAAAGAAGAAGAAATCATACATAATCTACCGTAACAAAAAAGATTTAGATTTTCAAAGTGATCGCAAACTTTTTGTGTACGTATGTATGTATGTTTGTATGTACGTTTGTATGTATGTGTGTATGTTTGTTTGTATGTATGTTTGTTTGTATGTATGTATGTTTGTATGTTTGTATTTACGTTTGTTCCTCCGTAGCGCCTAAACTATTCATCCGATTTCGATGAATAAGGTATCAATCAATTAATTATTATGGCCTGGATAACAGGCTACATTTTAACCGACTTCAACAATAGGAGGAGTCGATTTTACCTTGTAAACCACGAATTTAATTACAGCGTGATTTTTCAGTAGTCGGATTTTTTTGTGTGATTTATAGACTAGCTGACCCACGCAACTTCGTCTGCGTCACATAATATAGCTTATAACATGTCATTTTGTGCATTTAATTACGAACAAAAACCTTTTAAAATCAGTATTGCTTACCTCCCATAACATACGGCGTGATAATATGTAGCCTAAAACCTTCCTTGGTTTTCAAAGAACATTTTTGCTGAATTTCAATTCAATCTATCCAGTAGTTATGGCGTGAAGCCGTACCATACACACAGACAAACAGACAAAAATTCTAAAAAGTCACTTTTTGTCATCAGTTACGTTTTTTAACAAAAGTCACTTATTTTTTCTAAAGTACAGTTTTTCTTTCGTTCCTGTTTTGTTATATGTAAATTTTAATGATGTTTATTTTAATTTCAGTGAGGAACCCGAAATATTCATACCGACAGAAGTGAAGTTAGAACCGGGTGTTGGTGAGATCAGCAAGTAAGTCAACACTTAGTTCATTATTCTAGTTGCATATTTATTTTATATCATTACGTTTGAATGTCCATTGGTAAAAAATGAAATCCCTTTCCATACCAGACCAGGACGACCTGGTCTGCTTACCCCTTAGGGGACTTACCAGAGAATGGGCAGCAGCGCTCTCTGTGCTTTTTGTAACAACCGTACTACGATCGACAACCCGCCTGCCAAGCGTGGCGATTATGGCAAAATACTCCCTTTGGGGGATGCTTATGTCCAGCTGTGGACGACTTTCGGCTGAAATTATAATGATGTTAGTTCTAAGGGGCCGTCTCCACGAGCGAGAGAATCGCGGCGATATTATCGTCCTTGCCACGTTTTTCTATACGCTCTCTTTTGGGCCGTCTTCTCGAGCGAAAGAATCGCGGAGATATTATGGTCCTAGCCACGTTTTTCTATACATTCTCTTTTGGGCCGTCTCCACGAGCGAGAGAATCGCGGAGATATTATGGTCTTAGCCACGTTTTTCTATACATTCTCTTTTGGGCCGTCTACACGAGCGAGAGAATCGCGGAGATATGGTCCTTGCCACGTTTTTCTATACACTCTCTTTTGGGCCGTCTCCATGAGCGAGAGAATCGCGACGATTTATTATCGTCCGTGCCACGTTTTTCTATACACTCTCTTTTGGGCCGTCTCCATGAGCGAGAGAATCGCGGCGATATTATCGTCCTTGCCACGTTTTTCTATACACTCTCTTTTGGGCCGTCTCCATGAGCGAGAGAATCGCGACGATTTATTATCGTCCTTGCCACGTTTTTCTATACACTCTATTTTGGGCCGTCTCCATGAGCGAGAGAATCGCGGCGATATTATCGTCCTTGCCACGTTTTTCAATACACTCTCTTTTGGGCCGTCTCCACGAGCGAGAGAATCGCGGAGATATGGTCCTTGCCACGTTTTTCTATACACTCTCTTTTGGGCCGTCTCCATGAGCGAGAGAATCGCGACGATTTATTATCGTCCTTGCCACGTTTTTCTATACACTCTCTTTTGGGCCGTCTCCATGAGCGAGAGAATCGCGGCGATATTATCGTCCTTGCCACGTTTTTCTATACACTCTCTTTTGGGCCGTCTCCATGAGCGAGAGAATCGCGACGATTTATTATCGTCCTTGCCACGTTTTTCTATACACTCTCTTTTGGGCCGTCTCCATGAGCGAGAGAATCGCGGCGATATTATCGTCCTTGCCACGTTTTTCTATACACTCTCTTTTGGGCCGTCTCCACGAGCGAGAGAATCGCGGAGATATTATGGTCCTTGCCGCGTTTTTCTACACACTCTCTTTTGGGCCGTCTCCACGAGCGAGAGAATCGCGGAGATATTATGGTCCTTGCTACGTTTTTCTATACATTCTCTTTTGGGCCGTCTCCACGAGCGAGAGAATCGCGGAGATATGGTCCTTGCCACGTTTTTCTATACACTCTTTTGGGCCGTCTCCATGAGCGAGAGAATCGCGACGATTTATTATCGTCCTTGCCACGTTTTTCTATACACTCTCTTTTGGGCCGTCTCCATGAGCGAGAGAATCGCGGCGATATTATCGTCCTTGCCACGTCTTTCTATACGCTCTCTTTTGGTCCGTCTCCTCGAGCGAGAGAATCGCGGAGATATTATCGTCCTTGCCACGTTTTTCTATAGTTGGTGCCAGTTAACATCGGAATAGAGGTCATTAACACCTACCTACCAAGTTATTGATCACAAAGCGATAACGACACTTACTAGTTACCTAAATCGACCAATAAGCGATACTTTGCTACATCGCTAGAGTATCATAATACCAGTCGGCTAGACATACAGGGGTTGAGAATCTTGTGTTGTTCCAATTCGAATTTATTATTATTTTTTGCTAGAATACTAATTTTATGCTTATAAATTTGCACCGTGACCATAATGTGCTGCACTCCTGACGCGATGACCTCGTAAAACAAAAACGGCATAAGATCAGAATTATATTTTTTTGTGATGAGATAGTTTTTGTGATGTCATAATTATATTTAGATACTTATGGTTTTTCCGTCATGGGTGTCGTTTTCATGGTTTTCGGGGTCGTTCATTACGAAAATGAGCTTAAAATGAAAATCCAAGATGGCGTCCAAGATTTTTTTGGTTTTTTCCGTCATGGATGTCGTTTTCATGGTTTTTGGGGTCGTTGATTACGAAAATGAGCTCAAAATGAAAATCCAACATGGCGTCCAAGATTTTTTTGGTTTTTCCGTCATGGATGTCGTTTTCATGGTTTTCGGGGTCGTGGATTACGAAAATGATCTCAAAATGAAAATCCAAGATGGCGTCCAAGATTTTTTTGGTTTTTCTGTCATGGATGTCGTTTTTATGGTTTTCGGGGTCGTTGATTACGAAATGAGGTTAAAATGAAAAACCAAGATGGCGCCGGTTTTTCCGTCGTTTTCATGGTTAAAGGATAAAGAAAATGAGGTCAATAATTATTTATTTCAATTAGGTCATTCAAAGGCACTTTTGAATGACTAATTGTGAAATGGATTCAATGATTTACCTTGCCTTTGGTTAAATCTGATTTCAACAAATCATTTTCATTATCAGCGACCCCGAAAACCATGAAAACGACACTCATGACGGAAAAACAAAAAAAAAACACCTTCAAGTAATAATAGGCGTGATGTTATGTTTACTCTACAGAGTAAACCTCAGTGGCCATTAAGTCGCGCAAGAGTCCAATCGTGCAAGTGTCCATTCGCGCAAGATTCCTTTCGCGCATAAGTCCATTCGCGCAAAAGTTCGTTCGCGCAAAGTGTGTTCCATGTGTGAGTTCGCGCAAGTGGGTGCGCGCAACAAGTATTCTTTGCGCAAATGTCTTTCGCGCAAAAGTCTCAGATCCTAATTTTAAGATGTATAATAATATATTTTTATTAGGAGAACATACGGTGAAGGAGAACATCGTGAGGAAACCGGCATGTCCTAGAACCAAAAAATTCGAAGACATGTGACATCTACCAATCCGCACTGGGCCCGCGTGGTAGATTATAGCCCATTCCCTCTTATAGAGAGGAGGCCTGTGTCCCAGCAGTGGGAACATTAATAGGCTGATGATGATGATGATGATAATAATATATTTACTTTATTAAAATTGTCTCAGTAAGTTAAAATAGTGTTAAAAACGAAAATAAAGTATTTAAATCAATTAATTTCGTAGGGTACGTTTGCTCGATTTCTTATTTTTTGGGTATCATTTAAGCTATCACCAATTTAATTAGATTTGCGTTCCTTAAATAATAGGGTTTGCCCTCAAAATAGTAGATTTGTCACCAAAATGTAGTCACCAAACATTATAAAATCAATTCCACAATAAATCACCTAAAATCATGAAGATATAGGGTCTAGTACCAAATAAATGTTTTTGTATGTAATACTAGCTGTTGCCCGCGGCTTCGCCCGCGTGAAGTTCGATAACTGTCCAACTGGATCATACAAAAGGGATGAATAGTATCCTACATGTTAATCCAGGATATAAACTATCTATGTGCCAAATTTCATTTTAGAATAGAATATATTTATTGTAAAAACATGGAGTATACATCAAATAATATGTGCAAGGTCCTAAAATAACAGATAGATCTGCGTAATCATCATTTCTATAATCATCACAATCACCATCACTATCACAATCATTATCACAATCACAATCACCATCACTATCACAATCACCATCATTATCACAATCACCATCACTATCGCAATCACAGTCATTATCACAATCACTATTACAATCACGATCATTATCACAATCACCACCACTATCACTACCACAATCACCTTTATCGTTATCACAATAATTATCATCGTAATCATCATCATCATCACAATCATCATCATCATTTTTAAAATTATCATCATCACTATCACCGTCTTTATCACAATAATCACAATAAATCAACAATAACCCTGTATTGAACTCGAATCCGCCATCTTCTGGATATCAAAATAAATGCCATATTCGTAATCAGCACCCCTGATAATCTCGGAATCGACACCCATATTGATTTTAGACATCAACCCCATCGCACCCGAAAAGGGGATGATGGTATTTCAGGTCCGCCACATTACACCATACAAACCGATACACCATACAAACAATAATCAAGTCGATTTTCAGACTTTGTCACCCCATTTCCTCCCCTTTAGGGGTTGAATTCTGAAAAAACATGAAACACAAATGTTTCTTCATTTATCGATAGGAGTACTCCTGTGAAGTATCAAATAGAATAGTCTAACTAATCTTGTTTCCCCATGTAAACTTTGGACCCCGGTTTCAACCCTTTAGGGGGTGAATTTGAAAAAATCCTTTCTCCGTGCACTCTTAAACCTAATAAGGAACCTATGTGCCAAATTTGGAATCTCTAGACTCAGTGGTTTCGGCTGTGCATTGATTTTTAGACTTTGTCATCCCATTTACCCCTCTTAGGTTAGGGATTGAATTCTGAAAAAACCTGTAACCCGTTTCTACTCATATATCAATAGGAGTACTCCTGTGAAGTTTCGAATAAAATAGTCTAACTAATCTTGTTTCTCCATACAAACTTTCGACTCCCGTTTCAACCCCTTAGAGGGTTAATTTTGAAAAATCCTTTCTTAATGCACCCTTAGACCACATAAGGAACCTACTTGCCAAATTAGGAATCTGTAGACCCAGCGAATTGGGCTGTGCGTTGATAGATGAGTCAGTCAGTCATTTTCTTCTTTTATATATTTAGATTTTTACCCGACTGCGCCAGAAGGAGGGTTACTGTCTAAAATAGAAGTAGCCTAAGTTACTCCTTATTTCATCAGCTATATGCCAGTGAAAGTCCCGTCAAATCGCTCCCGCCGTTCCAGAGATTAGCCGGAACAAACAGACAAAAATTTAAAAATAAATGTTATTTTGGTATATTTTATGTACCTTATATACATTTATATGCATGTAGTAAAATGTGTTTGTTTTAATATTACAAACAGACACTTCAGTTTTATTTATTTGTATAGATAAAGCCGTGAAAGATGAAAAAGGATCTTTCACCCCCTTAGGGGTTAAATTTTTTGAAAAACATCGTTGCGTTAGCTTCCAACCATAAGCCTAGATACTAAATTTAGAGAGTTTTACTTCGAAAATTAAGGACTTTCCATTAAAAACTTCATTCTCCTTTTTAACCCTTCGGGGGTAGTTTTATGAAAAACGCTGAGACACGTATCAATTAATTTTTAATCATCTGCTTAAACACAAAATTTGAAGATCCTAACTTTAAAACTGACGATTTTCCATAAACAACTTCATCCCCATTTTTAACCCTTCGGGGGTGGAATTGTGAAAAACGCTGAGACACGTATCAATTATTTTTTAATCATCAGCCTAAACACAAAATTTGAAGATCTTAACTTTAAAACTGACGGACTTTCATGCACAACATCTTCATCCCCTTTTTAACCTTTTAGGGGTAGAATTATGAAAACCGCTGAGACACGTATCAATTATTTTTCAATCATCAGCCTAAACACAAAATTTGAAGATCTTAACTTTAAAACTGACGGACTTTCATACATTTAACAACAGCTTCATCCCCTTTTTAACCCTTTAAGGGTAGAATTTTGAAAAACTCTGAGACACGTATCAATTATTTTTTAATTATCAGCCTAAACACAAAATTTGAAGATCTTAACTTTAAAACTGACGAACTTTCATACACAACAGCTTCATCCCCTTTTTAACCCTTTAGGGGTAGAATTAGGGGGGGGTCTGTATTTATGCTTTCACGGTTGCACAACGACATGCTTTGCTTTAGCTTTGCTTGGTAGTATAGATGCAGGCCTACCCTACTGCCTCCCTCAGAGGCGGTAGGGTGGCGGGGTCTTGAGGGGGAGCGCTACAGTCGTGTAGATCCTCAAGGCAAGTCTGGGGGATTCACCTTCACGAGGTTGCCACCCTGTTCTTGGTCTAATTCCATAAGAAATAGACGCAACAAAAACCCCCGGGCGCTTTATCTCGCACTTTCCCGAAAGCCAAAATCCCAGGCCTAGGGTAATCCCATACCCCACTCCTATGATCCTACGCCCAGTCCTTCCCTCCTTTTCCTTTCTCTCCCTTCGGTCCTTGAGGACGGGTAACCTCAACTCCAAAAAAGCCCACACAGCCTACAACCATGTCGCAGAGAGGAAAAAATAATATTCCCCAGGTGGGTCCCGGCAATGCCGGGGAATCCCACACCGACTCGTCGGTCTGCCCCCACCGTAATCTGGGGGGGGGCACCAATCTGCTTAATAGCGCCGCGCCTTCTGCGCGGCCGGCCGCTTTAGCGCCGACAACTCTGGCTGCGGATCACGCGCCAATACCGCCAACCAACACAACAATGGCTGCGCCTTCTGCGCCTACCGACTCTAAGACGACTACGACTTCTGCGTCAACTACTCTGACGACTGTTACACCTTCCACGAGGGCCTGGCAACAGAGCATCGTTCGGAACAGTGTAACGAACAATCCTGACAATGACAGTGACAAAGCTCGACTCTCCAGCCTTAGCAGCGAACTCCGCGCGCTGGCACTCCAGCGCGAGAAGATCGAGGCAAGGCTGAAAGACATAAGCTCTCTCGGGACGGGAAAGGAAGCGGAATCTGGTGGTTCTGGCTTCATCTCTGTGGACGAAGTACGTTTGCTGAAAACAAAGCGCGGAAAGATCCGGAACAGAGAGAGAGAACTCAACAACCGTTTGCGCAAGATACGCGAAGGCAATAGCCTGCGCGAAGCACAAACGGCTAGTTGTAAGGGAGTACGCGACCGGCTACAGACACGCGAAGGGGAAACCCTGCGCGAACAGCAGTCGGACGCGGAAACGAGCGGGCAAGGAACAGCACGCGAAGGGGAAACCCAGAGCGAAAAGCTCCTGCCCGCACCAGGACCATCCGGAGGAAACGACCGGAACCGCGACGAGATGACCGTAGACCGACACCGAACCAGACAGAAGCGAGGCAAGCGGGCTGGGTTCCTGCGCCGGCTGTCCCTGGCACAAAAGGCTGTGCCAAGCCCCTCAGAACCGCAACCCGGTCCAAGTGGCCAGGGAGCGGCGAAGAGGGAGCGCCCGGACGACACGGCTTCGCCGAGTACGCTCCAGGGGGACGCCAAGCGTATTAGAACCCAGCCTGCTCAAGGGGAGCAGAGAACCTACGCGCGGGCCACAAAGGATATCCCTGCGCGACTCGCCGTAGCGATCTGCCTCTCGCCTTCATCCCGTGACATGACGACTGACGAAGGAGAGCACATCAAGCTCAGCCTTGAAGACTTGATAGTAGACACGTGTCGAACCGACCCCACCAAAGTCCCAGCCTTCCGCGGTTACCCAAGGGTAGCGGATGGCACGGTGCACATGTGGTGCGAGGACGACAACGCCCTGACTTGGCTGACCCAGAACGTGCCTAAGATAAGACTGCCGAACACCGACTTGACACTGACAGTCATGAGACAATCCGACGTACCAACCCGGGTTCGAGCAGCGCTCTTTGTACCCAGGTACAATGGGGAAATAGAGCTGCTCCAGACAATATTGACCTGCCAGAACCCCTGGTACGCCATCGGTAGATGGTCCCTGTACAGGGCGACATCGGTCGGTGGGGATAACTACGGGACTTATCTGACCCCGGGTATCCCACCGGACGAGGCCGAAAAGGTCTTGGGGAGGGAGCGACGGATATCGTACCTACTTGGGTCGATATACGTGCGCTTTTTCCCCAAAACCCATCCCTCCGACACCCAGACTGACAATGACACTGAACGGACGAAACCGGCACCGACTGAACTTGACCTGACGATGACGCAACTGGAGGAGGAGATGGCCAGAACGGCGATGGCTGATGCCGACGCTGTGAGGATGCCATCCTCACCACCAGGGTGGACGGAGCAGCTGCTCTCATCGTCACCGGCACCAAATGAAGACCAGCACGGGCTGGAGGACAGGGGAGAATCATCCGATGGATCCATCTCTCCCTAATTCCACCCACCTGCCTCCCACATCCCGTCCCCTAAATATCATCCAGACCAACCTCCAGCATAGCCAGACGGCTACTGCTTGCCTGCGCAGGGCACTGGAGATGGAACCCCGAACCATTGCACTCATCCAAGAGCCTTGGATCCGTAATAACAGAATATGCGGCCTTGGTAACATTGGAGGTAAGCTGATCCTCGACACACAGGGCACAGATAAACCACGAACCTGTGCCTATATACCCAAAGATTTTCCCACCACCACACTCACGCAATTATGTTCCAGAGATCTAACAGCCGTCAGGATCAAAACCGACGGCGACGCACCTGATATCGTCCTGGCCTCGGTATACATGCCAGGCGAGGATGAAGACTGCCCACCAAAAGGTATGGCCGACCTGGTAAGGTATTGTGAAGATGCCAACCTGGACCTGGTCATCTGCACGGACTCGAACGCCCATCACCCGCTTTGGGGTTGCACCAAAGCCAACAATAGAGGTGAGGTACTATGCACATATTTGTTCTCCACTAACCTTAACATCGCAAACCGCGGCTCGGAACCCACTTGGGTCACATCCCGCGGACAAACGATCATTGACCTAACGCTGGCTTCGGAAAACGCGGCAAAACTCATCTCTGACTGGCACGTATCCAACGAGCCTTCCTGCTCTGACCATAGAAGGATTCGCTTCTCACTAGTAGCTAGTTTTAAAAAACCTGATCCTAGACGCAACCCACGCCGTACCAATGTACCCGGCTACAAACGGCTGTTGGCCTCCCTACTAACGCAGCACCAAACGCCCAAAGCTCTAACAGACCCCAAACAACTTGAAGAAACCGTGACAAAACTCTCAGAATTTATAATTGAAGCCTACCACGCCTGCTGCAAATTAAAAGATCCAAGCACCAAGAGCAAGGGTAACTCCTGGTGGAATGCGGAACTTAGTAAGCTCAGGCATACCATGCGCAAACAATTCAACAGAGCCAAAAACTCCAGACTACCAGAAGACTGGGACTCATACAAGAAAACACAATACACCTTCAAAAAACAAGTCAGGAATGCCAGCAGGGCCGCCTGGCGGAAGTTCTGCGAAGAAATTGAATCGAACAGCGAAGCCGCGCGTGTGAGAAAGATCCTATCTACCGATCAGGATCGCACCCTCGGGTCGCTGAAAACCTCAGATAACACTTACACCAAGTCGGACCACGAAACAAGTAAAATCCTTCTGGAAACCCACTTCCCAGACTGCAATCTCTCTGAGGACAGAACCTGGGCAAGTGAGCCAACGCACACACCAAATGATCAAGACTGGGCCAGAGCCCGCACCATAGTAACCGCAGAGAGAATAAAATGGGCAATAAAGACTTTTAAACCATATAAATCCGCAGGCTTAGACGAAATTTTCCCCGCCCTGCTACAATGGGGAGTAGACGTCCTAACGCCGTGGCTGACCGCCATCTACCGAGCCTGCATAGCACAGAAATACATACCACTTGCATGGCGAGAGGTGAAAGTAATTTTCATCCCTAAACCAGGCAAACCAGATTATACACAACCTAAAGCGTACAGACCAATAAGCCTAACATCTTTCCTACTGAAAACCCTCGAGAGGCTCTGTGATCGACACATTCGGGACGGACCTCTTCGGGAGCGACCGCTCCACAAACAACAACACGCGTATTCCTCAGGAAAATCAACAGAATCCGCGCTGCACAGTGTGATCTCCAAGATCGAATGTGCAGTGGACCACAAATGCTCCTCACTAGCCGTCTTCATTGACATAGAAGGCGCTTTTGACAAAACCGTCTTCCATAGCATCAACGCAGCCCTTGAGGAACACGGTGTGGACTCGACCCTGCGAGGATGGATCACAAACATGCTCCGACTAAGAGCCGTACAAGTTACGGTAAACGACACCACCAGAGCAATAGTGGCGAAGGGCTGCCCCCAAGGTGGCGTCCTCTCGCCACTACTATGGAACCTCGTAGTAGACAGCCTCATCAAACGTCTCAACAGCAGAGGCTACTACACGGTGGGCTATGCCGATGATCTGACCATAATAATAAACGGCACACACGAAAACACACTATGCAACCTTATGCGCCAAGCCCTAAGGATAGTAGAAGACTGGTGCAAGGAATACAGACTAGCAGTGAACCCTACCAAAACCGAACTCGTCCTCTTCACAAAGAAAAGGAAGCTGGCAACGTTACAATTACCAAGCTTCTTTGGAACAACCCTAAGCCTATCGACTGAAACCAAATACCTGGGTATTTTTTTGGACAAGCAGCTGAACTGGGCAAAACACACCGAATACATCATCACAAAAGCCAGTATAGCCCTATGGCAATGTAAGAGACTCCTCGGGAGAAATTGGGGCATAAGCCCCAAAATCACCTACTGGCTATACACCACAGTTATCCGACCAATCATTACATACGGCTCTTTAGTTTGGTGGCCCAGGACCAACCTAAGTACGACCCAAAAGGATCTCGAGAAACTACAAAGATTTGCCTGCGTAGCAATCACCGGCAGCATGAGAACTTCCCCCACTGCTGCCTTACAGGCGATGCTGGGGCTACCACCTCTACACCTCGTAGTAAGAGAGGAGGCGGCCATAGCGACTTTCAGACTCGAAGTATCTGGCACCCTAAGGAACGATTCCAGAATTAAACACACACGCATCAGAGAAGATGCTATCAAAGAACAGCCCATGATGGCATCACCCAGCGACAGAATCTTGAAGACCCACTGCTTTCAAAAACACTACAACATAGAGCTCACAGCGGAGTTGTATGACTATTCAGGTACGAAAGAGCTAAGAATCTACACTGATGGATCAAAAACCGACGACGGGACAGGTTTCGGGGTGTTCTCCGACGACCTAAACATTAAAATAGCCAAACCCCTTGGAGTACTCAACTCTGTTTACCAAGCAGAGTGTGTGGGTATCATCCAAGCGGCACACGCTATAGAGGCCAGGGAAGTTACGGATACCAATATTCGAATACTATCCGACAGTGCCTCAGTTCTTCAATCCTTAAAGAGTAATCAGATAACGTCGAGATTGATACTAGAATGCCATAATGCCCTAGAACGAATCACGGTACTAAACCATAACACGATAACACTACAATGGATCAAAGGTCACAGTGGATCACTTGGGAACGATGCGGCTGATGAACTTGCCAGAAGAGGATCCAGCACACAACCCTACGGACCCGAGCCCATTGTGCCTATTCCCTTCAAGCAACTAAGAAGCTGGTTAAGGGAACACACTCGAATACAAGCGGAGAAATGGTGGACCTCGGCACCAGGGTGTAGGCAATCCAAGGAAGCTATGCCATCCCTGGACACAAAGCTGACCAGGCGCCTTCTGCGCCTGGACAGAGATAGCCTACGACTGGTGGCGGGGACCATCACTGGACACTGTTCACTAAATAAACACTTCCACACCCTAGGAATCACTGACAGTCCCCTGTGCAGAGCATGCATGGAGGCGGAGGAAACGGTGGCGCATGTGCTCCTAGAGTGCACTGGCGTTACCAAGATTCGCGAGGAGACCCTGGGAACACCAAGATCCCTTGCGGACGCCCTGAGAAGACCGGGAAGTTTAATCTGCTTCTGGAGGGAGGTGGGCTGGTTGGAGTGAACGGCCACCACGGCTCACGCACAATGGTCCACTTTAGGGACTAAGTGCGGAAACCAAAACCCCATGATAGATAGATGGGCACGCGACAAACACATGCTCACTGGGCCCCAGTAAATAAGTACTTAATTTATCACTGGACTTTGATATTCAAGGGGTAGAATTATGAAAAACGCTGAGACACGTATAAATTATTTTTTGATTGTCAGCCTAAACACAACATTTGAAGATCCTAACTTTAAAACTGACGGACTTTCATACAAACTTCCATCCCCTATTTAACTCCCTTAGGGGTTGAATTTCTAAAAATCCTTCCTTATTCCTTGTCTACATTATAAAGGGAACCTCTGTGCAAAATTTCAGCTTTCTAGGTCCAAGGGTTTGGGCTGGGCGTTGATGAGTCAGTCAGTCAGTCAGGCCTTTTGTTTTTATTTATATAGATAGATAGATAAAAGGTTTGTCCTAATAAGTATTTAAGCAAACTAATTTAAAGAGATCACCAATAAATCATAATTATTATGTAACTAGAAAATAGAGACCCGGTCGACGGACCTACTTCTGAATGGTTTATAAAAAAATAACCACGAAGGGTATGGCGGGGTCTATTCGCTCGCTTCGCTCGCTCATTCGACCCCGCCATACCCTTCTAACCTAATCTATCCGTGTCGGGGTGCCCCAAGTCGGCCTAGGCAAAACTAGTTTGTCATCAACCACCTCATTAAAATTATAAATTTATGTATTAAATTAAATAACTGAACAAAATAAAATGTACTGTATGTAATGTATGTGTTTTGTCACTGTATTAGTGACAAAATAACAAATAAAACGAGTCGCAGTCAGGGATCGATAATCGATTTATTTGGTGACAGATCTACCATTCTGAGCACAAAGCTATTATTTAAGTAATAAAACTATTATTATAAGAACGAAGTTTATATTCATGTAATGCACTACAATGTTATTGGTAATCATCCATCTCTTATTTTACACATATATTAACATTAATTTGATAATTGGAACCTGGGAACACTTGTTTAACTGAGAACGAACATATTTCGTGGCGATAGATCTATTTATTAGGTGATACAACTTGATGACAAATATAAATTTTGGTGACAAGAAATATAGTCCCCTTATTTTTTTGGGTTGTGCTCTGCGTTATATATGTGGGATACTGTGGATGTATTATGAGACTCAAGCGATATCAGTTTTGCGACAGGTTAGTACGGATGGAGCGACAGTATCGCTAATATTTAGATATCGGGATGAAAGTCGGAGCAATGACCTCTATTCCGATGTTAACTGGCACCAACTATATACACTTTATTTTGGGCTTTTCGCGATTTTCTCGCTCGTGGAGGCGGCCCCTGATATAAATTGTATGAGCTTTACGTAGTAGTTTATTTATAATAATAATTTAATTTTCAGGGAGCAGACTGACCCAATTTGTGTAGACGTGAAGCCTGAAACACAAGATGATGCACTGGATACGTAAGTCATCAGTTTTCACTATTTTAGAAGTCGTCCCATGGTCTTATAGGTATTAGACCCAGTGGTGACAGCAACGTGTTACGAGTCGCAGGCTGTGGGTTCGAGTCCAGGCATTTCGTGTAGTTTATTTCATCAGCACTGCTCTCAAAACGGTGAAGGAACACATCGTGAGAAAACCATGTCCTAGAACCAAAAATTCGAAGACATGTGACATCTACCAACCCGCACTGAGCCAATGTGGTTGATAACATCCAGGCGGGGGCAATGGGTGCAATTACCCCGCCTGAGCCTGGGCCAAGCTTTAAACTAATTTGACGGAATTGAAACTAAATAAAGGGAGTAAAACACCTCTTAACGAAGCCGAAAGGCACTCGTTCTCTTCGTCATTGCGATCATTTTTTACTTCTACACCATACCTGGGAACCTTCTAGTTACGGAGATATTGGGGGTCAAAGTTCCAACTTCTTGACAAGTTTTTTTTTTTATACAGGTTTTTGATGTAAGATTTTTACTTTAGACACCTCCACGACCCCCGTACTATTCAATCCATCCATCAGCACAATGTTTTGAGTGCGTTTTATTGAGTTCTACCACAAAACATGATTTTTCACCCCAAATAAAAAGTCGTTTCCCAGCAATAATGTTTGCGTAAAGTTACTTATTTTGATGTACAGAATGCTTGGTTGACGGCTTTGTGATGAGGTCTTTTACACCCTGTATTCTAGTTGTATATCTTGTCATGGGCGTCGCCAGGAGGAGGCAGCTGCCCCTAGAGGCGTAGGATTTTTTAAAGTTATAGCTTTTCATGCTTGATGCCATAGAATGATGTTATCTATAATATTAAAACGAATCGCTAAATGTGTTGCTAAGCGCATATCTCGAGAGCAGCTGAACCGATTTCGCTAATACTGTTTGACGTGACAACGTCTTATAATTCGATGGAGCCGGCTGCACGCGCGAAAAAACATGACTCAAAAAATTAAAACATATATGTTAAATCTTCCACATAATTATGATATCATTCGTGACATCCTCTGGTTCGTCAGGTTGTTTTTCCATGGTGCGATTGTAAGCGGTTCTGCAAAATGAATCGTCGTTCGAAACAATTAAGAAACATTCATGTTTAACATTTATGTTTTAATTTTTTGAAATCATAGCTACTATTTCGATAATATAGATAACATAGATAATTATTTCGATCGAATAGTAAAGCCATTGATTTTTTACTCATCGTGAACTAGTTCTGTTAACTTATTGTTATAGTTTTGTCAATTATAGCATAACCTACAATCGCTGCACTAGCGGACCGAGGCTATTTATTTTAATGATGAAAGCACGAATATTCGACAATATATCACTGAACATATATTTAGTATCGAAAGAATCATTACCTTTATCGCCCGCAATTATCGTTAAAAATTTTAAGGATGTTTTCAAATTTTTTAATTTAAGATTTATGAACAATAATTTAATCACAGTTTATTCTTATAATAAATTATTCAAGATTATTACTTTTTTACAACAAATTACAATTAAATTTGCAAAAATAATTAAGTAACTAATTGAACAACAACTTTTATTTAGTTTACTTGCTGAAAGAAATAATGTCAATACAAAATGTATTATTATAAAATAATAAAATCAAAAATTAAATTTTAACAGTCGAGTAGAAATTTAAACAATAAATATTAATCAAGTATTTTGTAAATTTAAAATGGTTTTCTGAACGAAGAATTTTAGAATCAATTTTTCGAAATTGTTTCGAACGACGATTCATTTTGCAGAACCGCTTACAATCGCACCATGGAAATACAACCTGACGAACCAGAGGATGTCACGAATGAGCCACTACCTTCGATCAGTGAACCCATAGAGGTTCAAGATGCTGTAGCATCTACTTTAGCAACGCCATTCGCGCAGCCGATAATCGCTGCTTACAAATCGAAAGCACAAAAACAACATGAGTACAGACAGCGTATCGCAGCATCTAGAACTCCTGCTCAGGCGGCTGCTGCGAGAAAATCAAAAAACGAAAGACAACGCAACAACAGATTACGCCAAGCTGCTAACTTGGCGACTACAACTACATGTTCATCTCGTTCAGGGGAAGAGTCGAACAATGTCCAAACTAGAAGTCAACAACAACAATCTACCGCCACTGCAGATCAACCTAATGAGCGTGTCAATATCACAAATGTTCCCATGGAGGTTCAAGAAGCTTTTGCATCTACCTCTGCGACGCCATTTGCAGAACCAATAACTGCTGCTCCAAAAACAAGGGCACAAATACAACGTGAGTACAGACAGCGGATTGCTGCATCCAAAACTCTTGCAGAGGCAGCAGCTGCAAGAGAAGCACGTAATGTAAGAGATCGAAACAACAGATTACGCCAAGCTGCTAACTTGGCTATTGCCAGTGGTTCTCTAGAAGCGATAACGACATCCTCATCAAGAGAAGCACGTAATGTAAGAGATCGAAACCACAAATAACGCCAAGCTGCTAACTTGGCTATTGCCAGTGGTTCTCTAGAAGCGACAACTACATCCTCATCAAGAGAAGCACGTAATGTAAGAGATCGAAACAACAGATTACGCCAAGCTGCTAACTTGGCTATTGCCAGTGGTTCTCTAGAAGCGACAACTACATCCTCATCAAGAGAAGCACGTAATGTAAGAGATCGAAACCACAAATAACGCCAAGCTGCTAACTTGGCTATTGCCAGTGGTTCTCTAGAAGCAACAACTACATCCTCATCAAGAGAAGCACGTAATGTAAGAGATCGAAACAACAGATTTCGCCAAGCTGCTAACTTGGCAATAGCCAGTGGTTCTTAAGAAGCGACAACTACGTATACATCCTCATCTCGTTCAGGGCAAAGGTTAAACACCGTCCATATTGATACTCAACGACAATTTACCGAACAACAACGTCGAACTTCAGATCAAATTGAAGTTCAAGCACAATCTACTTGGAACGCTAAATGGGCATCATCAATCGAAAGAAGCACGTAATGTAAGAGATCGAAACAACAGATTACGCCAAGCTGCTAACTTGGCTATTGCCAGTGGTTCTCTAGAAGCGACAACTACATCCTCATCAAGACAAGCACGTAATGTAAGAGATCGAAACAACAGATTACGCCAAGCTGCTAACTTGGCTATTGCCAGTGGTTCTCTAGAAGCGACAACTACATCCTCATCAAGACAAGCACGTAATGTAAGAGATCGAAACAACAGATTACGCCAAGCTGCTAACTTGGCTATTGCCAGTGGTTCTCTAGAAGCGACAACTACATCCTCATCAAGAGAAGCACGTAATGTAAGAGATCGAAACAACAGATTACGCCAAGCTGCTAACTTGGCTATTGCCAGTGGTTCTCTAGAAGCGACAACGACATCCTCATCAAGAGAAGCACGTAATGTAAGAGATCGAAACCACAAATAACGCCAAGCTGCTAACTTGGCTATTGCCAGTGGTTCTCTAGAAGCAACAACTACATCCTCATCAAGAGAAGCACGTAATGTAAGAGATCGAAACAACAGATTTCGCCAAGCTGCTAACTTGGCAATAGCCAGTGGTTCTTAAGAAGCGACAACTACGTATACATCCTCATCTCGTTCAGGGCAAAGGTTAAACACCGTCCATATTGATACTCAACGACAATTTACCGAACAACAACGTCGAACTTCAGATCAAATTGAAGTTCAAGCACAATCTACTTGGAACGCTAAATGGGCATCATCAATCGAAAGAAGCACGTAATGTAAGAGATCGAAACAACAGATTACGCCAAGCTGCTAACTTGGCTATTGCCTGTGGTTCTCTAGAAGCGACAACTACATCCTCATCAAGACAAGCACGTAATGTAAGAGATCGAAACAACAGATTACGCCAAGCTGCTAACTTGGCTATTGCCAGTGGTTCTCTAGAAGCGACAACTACATCCTCATCAAGACAAGCACGTAATGTAAGAGATCGAAACAACAGATTACGCCAAGCTGCTAACTTGGCTATTGCCAGTGGTTCTCTAGAAGCGACAACTACATCCTCATCAAGACAAGCACGTAATGTAAGAGATCGAAACAACAGATTACGCCAAGCTGCTAACTTGGCTATTGCCAGTGATTCTCTAGAAGCGACAACTACGTATACATCCTCATCTCGTTCAGGGCAAAGGTTAAAACACCGTCCATATTGATACTCAACGACAATGATATTTAATTAAACAGATATGTTATGAGCGCACAATCGTGAAGACTCGAAAACGTGTCAATTGGCCTGTTTTTCCTTTATTCTGCGTCACTGCGTGTATGTGAGCTGGCTCTCCCCCGCGGCACACTTTTTTCGGTGGTTTTGTAGGTGTATAACATATCTGTTTGTTAGAATATCATTGCTCAACGACAATTTACCGACCAACAACCTCGAACTTCAGATCAAATTGAAGTTCAAGCACAATCTACTTGGAACACTAAATGGGCATCATCAATCAATAGAAGCACGTAATGTAAGAGATCGAAACAACAGATTACGCCAAGCTGCTAACTTGGCTATTGCCAGTGGTTCTCTAGAAGCGACAACTACGTATAATGTCAAAGCAGCAGTATTGTGAACTTGTACGAACAACTAATCTGGAACAACAGCAGATCATCCTTGAGGTTATACATCGATTGCATGGTTGTGGAGATTATACGTACACTTCTGAAGCAGTTCAAATTTTATTCACGGGTCCTGCAGGCTGTGGAAAAACTTACACGTTAAAGTGCCTCATGGAGACATACAACCGCCACACTCTGGAGCACAACTCAATGAACAACGCCTACATTGCCTGTGCAAGCACAGGTAAAGCCGCTGTACCTCTTGGTGGCACTGCAGTTCATTCAGCGTTTCGTCTCACAACTTCTCGCGTGACGAAACTCTTATCCACAGAAAATTTGCAAGCTTACAGAAACGTGTTCGTAGGCGTCAAAGCTGTTTTCATCGACGAGATCAGCATTTTAAGTTCAGCTATTCTTCAACAAGTTAACTACCGATTGCAGCAGATTACTGGCATTAAAATTCGTGTTGTGGCGCGACTCCAACTTCTCGACCCTTAAGGTCCAGCTGGTCTTCGCTCGGACATACTCCACGATCTGCTCAACCTTCGTGGTGTGATGTAGCCGGGACACATAGAGCTGCGTCATTGGTATCGCCGGACGCAGCATATTGGGTCCTGCCAGCGCGGTCCCGCACTGGTTCCGACTAGGAGGCTTCCTCGTCTTCCTCTCCACCTTCACGAAGCCATCCTTGTCACACGTGGCCGTTGCTGGGCCATGCTGTTTCGAATCTCTGTTGGCAAGTTGGCAGCAGCTCCTATTTTCCCCCTTCTTTTGCATAATAATACAGCCTGACAGCATCAGGCACGTTTTCCTTGCACCAAGCCTGAGTTACAAACCTACGCAACAAACCTTTCGGAAACATTCACGTTATATTATGTGGAGATTTCAGACAGCTTTCACCTGTACGAGCAACTCCATGTTATACTATGCCGATCAACCAATTAGGAGGTCCGATTCTTTGGCACAGCATTGATTACTTCCCACTGGTTCGTGTTGTGCGACAAACCGATGAGCGGTTTTCAACGATTCTAACAAAAATCGGCGATGGACTTCAACTAAGCAACGATAATATCTCCCTTATAGAGTCCAGACATAAAACTCAGGCTTGGTGCAAGGAAAACGTGCCTAATGCTGTCAGGCTGTATTATAGTAACAATGAAGTGGATTCGTACAACCGAAGCGCAATTCTAAATGCATACAACTGTCTCGCACATGATATTATGCTTGGTTATTCAAGTGCACAAGAGAAGAGACAGTACCAAGGTAAACTACACAAGATGACAGTAGCAGAAACCGATGGATTACCGTACCTGCTGCCATTGGCAGAAGGATATCTCTACATGATAACTTCTAACAAAGATGTCGCTGATGGGTTGGTAAATGGAGCTATTGGTGTCTTGCGACATATCGAACGTCAGCAGTCAAATGTAGATGATAATTCTGCAGAAGCAGGACCATCGACCAGTACAAGTTCGCCAGCAGCTAGAGAAGAAATTGTTACATGGTTCGAGTTTCCAGAAGAAACAACAGGAACTAGAGCAAAAGTTAAATGTCGACCTCACGTGCAAAGCAAGCCAAACGCTTGGTCTACAAACTGGGTACCATGGTGGGGTTTATAAGAAAACTAGCTTACGTCCCGCGGTTTTACCCGCGTCGTTCCCGTTCCCGTGGGAGTACGGGGATAAAATATAGCCTATGTTACTCAGGGTGAATGTAGCTTTCTAATGGTGAAAGATTTTTTGAAATCGGTTCATTACTTCCGGAGATTACCCCCTACATACAAACTGACAAACAAATGTTACCTCTTTATAATATTATTATAGTATAGATAGTAAACATTTCACTAACAAAAACTATAAAATGCAAACGAAAACAGTTTCCTTGCGTTCCTGCTTGTGCCATCATTATTCACAAGTCACAAGGTGGGACGTTTGCTGTCATTGTTTATAAATACTCATCCAAGCAACCGCCGTAACAAGTATAGAAGGTTTGCATATTATCACCGAAAAAGATGCTCCATTTCGCTTTAAACACGGACGGGAGGGAAACGACTCACAGACAACAAGAGATATCCGTAACGAACACATTCGACTTCGTGGACACACACTTCGTACAATTACTGATAATGCAGTATAATTCTGTAATGACTCAAACAATGCAGGACAAACTTTAATGACGAACCTTAATTCACAGAGTTTGCCTGCTCACTTTGCAGCTATTGAAAAAGACACAGTGATTCCAAGGTCTGATTATTTGATGTTGACTGTAACGTGGATGCGTGACAATAGGGTATTACACCCATTTTTGAAAAGTGTCTCAATTAGATTCTATAGTGCTAATGTACCACTAAAAAATCACAAAATTTTTATTAAATCGTTAAGTGCCCTAAAAGTGCATTTAAATTTTGCATTTTCAAATTTCGCGCGTAATTTGAGGAAAACGCGGGACGCAGTGGACGCCATATTGGTATGTGGTCATGACGTCAGTTGGCTGTGTAAACAAATGCAGTGATACGTGAAGTTGACAGCTGACACTTCTATGTTTACATAAGCGTATGACGTAATAACATGGCGACTACTTTAATTGTGTTATGAAACAGATTATAAAAGCTGATACCTTTGAATTGAATTTTAAAATCTAGTTTGCTATTTTATGAACTAAAACTTAGTTTTCCCACTGCTTTTTGCCTAAGCTATCTCAATAATATATTTTAAGATTTTTTCTCTTATAGAGTAAAATACCCTATTGTGATCCAATTTCAGTTGAAAATTTTGAATGTGTAATCCGGCAGAATAATCGATCAGATTCTGAAACAAACGCAGCAGGTGGAGTGGCAATTTATAGAAACTTATCATCGACATCCACGGCTAAAATTCTCAACGTTGAACTGTCGGATTCAACCCGCCTTATTAGAAACACTGGTGCCGTTTGCTTGGCAGAAGTTACATGCTTCACCGCTGATACCACGTTTAAAATGGTTCTTGGCGCAGTTTATATTCATCCTGGAGCAAGTATCTCTAACATCTGTGTTCTGCTGCATCAAGCACTAGTTCCGTATGTTTACAACAGCCAGTATGTACGGGGTCTATTCCGCCTGACCATTTTAAATTATTGTCGCTTAAAACATGCGGAGGCGCCGAGCCACGCCCCCTTAAAGTTTCGGCCTATTAGGAAAGCCTCAACTTTGGCGCGCAAAATGACAACAACTCTCGTTGACGTGCGTCGTCAGTGCGCTCGGCCGATTCATCTTTTCATTCATTATTTCTATACAAAGTTAACGGGGCGGGGTTAGAGAGCGTTTCTATGTTGCGTGTGCAAGCAAAAATAAGCTTAGTGGTGGTCAGGCGGGAGTGTCCTCGATAGTACATCCCATCATGGAAGTTGATACCGATGTACCAATTCTTCTTTGTGGCGACTTCAACACAGACGTGAAAAATGACGAAACATTTATAAATTCATGAAATACATGTTCAATCTCGATTGTGCATCAGACGTTAATAAGTCAACAACGCTAAGGCACCACCATCGATTTGACTTTTTCAAGACACATAACACTCGAAACACTCCCTTTCCTACTTTTCCTATCATCGTCCTATTCTCAACAGAATAACACAAATTGTAAGAAGTTAAATATCACACATGTTTAAAAGTTGTAAATAAAAGTTGAAAAACAATTGCTCAACGCACATTCATACTTGTAAAAACTATGTACAGTCACGGACTATAATTGATAAGCCACTTTCAAGATTTCCAATTTTGCAGTTTTCATCATTCACGAGATTAGACGATTAAACACGAACTCAAACCAAATGCTCGGAAACAAAATGACACATTACTAATAATCGGAAATAGTCTTATCCATAGAGGTTGAAAAATGACTTATAAGTTGTCAATGATAAAACCATACAATGGTGCTGACGTGTATACCAATCTATTTGATACTGACCTTCTTTGAAGAAATAGTCCTTATTAAATACTCTTTATTTCTGAAAACCTATCCGAAGCCAGAGTGACAGTTGAAATGTCGATGTTAGAAAAGATAAAATTTCTCCGTACGCCAACGTTACTATGGCTACGCTAAAACAATATTGTCGCTAGGTTACGGTTGCTACACCTGCAATTCGTCGACTTTAGGTAGTCACTCTGTACTAAGTACGAATATAACCGACTAAACCCGATTTGCATTACACGGCTAAAATACGAATGGTGGCAAGTGGCTCATCATTTATAGTCCGTGACTGTACATTGTAAAAAAAAAAAAAAAATTGACATAATTGAATTTATGCGTACAAATAAATGTAACTTGATCAATTCAATTGTGATTTCCATTTATCTCCTCTATATCCATACAAAATATCTATCAAACAAATAAAATTAAAATTTTCTTTTGAAAAATGCAACCATTCCATCAGTATTTTCTTATGACGTTGTCACGTTCAACTATCGTCAGTAAACCGACTTTACAGACAACCGATTTTTTTAATAATTTTCCTGGAAGTACGAGGATGATTCTTACGGAGAGAAAAATTTAAAAAATTGCCTGAAAACAAAAAATATTAAGAGTCCTATTACATTTTTTACGCAAATTCATGATTTTTGACGCAGTAATTCTCAGCAGCAGTAAGATATTTTAATTATTTGCTTAAGAATAAAGATAGTGCCATTCTCTTTCTTGTAAGTTGGAGTTACACATTTTTATTTTTCTTTTCGTGTAATTTACTATAAATATTTTACAAACTCAGTTTGCAAGAAAAACCGTACACGATGGAACTTTGACGCTCAAATTCACATAGTTACATTCAATTCTTATAAAAGCTAAAATTACTAAAAGATAAGTTGAATGTTTTACTTGTTTATTGGAGTTTTAGAATTTCTTTAAATTCCTTGAGTTTTCACGGAAAAAATCGTAAAGAAATAGTAATTTAAGCCATAAATGTCTTAATTCAGCGTCCATTATATTCCAAATAAACTCAATTTTATCAAACAAATTAATATGATATAAAACTTCGATCTACAATGAATAAGTTTCATTAGTTTTCGTTTGTCAATATAATAAGACAAAAATACAATAAATAAAATTAAAGTACCTACTATAATTCTCAATTCAGCTCGCTCCTCAGTCTCATGTCAGTCTCGTCTCTAATATTCGTCAATATCAATCGACAATCGTCCGAATATCGCTATTATTATCGACTCGTGTACGCCTACCGAAATAATTTTATCCAGGAAGTAAAAATAAAAAAATTGCATAAAAAATGTATTATGACTCTTAAAGATTCGACTGTTAGGCGGTACGAAGTTCGCCGGGTCAGCTAGTACGTAATAAATTGTAGTTTAATAAAATGAAATCACTTAGATTAAGATATTGTTTAACCCTGCGAAAGAACATTTATCGAAAAGGCTCCTTTTTTCTACCTCTGGATTGGCACTCCTATTGGATTTTTGAATGATCGATCTATACAATAGACAGAGCCTGAAATAAATTGCCCCGAGGCCTTATATATATGATCATTTATTTATATGCAATTATTTATAGCATAATTATCTGAGGGAATGTTGTAAAAAATTTCGAGCTCGTTACGCTCGCTCTTAAAGCCTAGTTTTTCATGAGGCTTAACTTTGTATATATGAGGCCCAGGTAACTCCAGTAGGTCGATAGGAAAAATATAAAAATTTTCGAGCTCGCTTCGCTCGCTGTAACAAACTACTTTCCCTTGAATTTATCTAAAATTCGACCAAGTAACTCTTTTATGAACCTTCGAAACTATTCTAACCTGTCCAAGGCAAGGTGTCGTAAGAATTTCTCGCTACGCTCCCCCCCCCTCCCCCCCGTGGCCCAAAAGCTGGCGGCCCCCTTGTATCTTGCATATTATGGATTTCTGTAAAGTAACACCCATTTAACATCAAAAGTATGTCATTTAATTTTAATGAATCTTCAAAAAATACGGAAATCCTGTATCCGCGCCTGGTTAATAACATCCCAGTCGCTCTGAGCGACTGTGCCTGTGTGTGACTGTGACTGTGCGTTGGGACACCGGTCCCACCTGTGGGCACATTATGCAAGGTGTAAACGACCTCGTCACGAAGCCGTCAACCAAGCAATCTGTACATCAAACTAAGTAACTTTACGCAAACATTATTGCTGGGATATGACTTTTTTTGGGCTGAAAAATCACGTTTAATGGTAAAACTCAATGTAACGCTCTCAAAACATTGTGCTGATGGATGGATTGAATAGTACGGGGGTCGTCGAGGTGTTTAAAGTAAATATTTAATGTTTAAAGTAATAAAAAGCTAAATTAGTAACTCTATTTGTGGTGGTTCAAACTTCGTTTGAAATACTGTTACAATAAAGTTCTAATCAGCTTGCACTACAAAGCGGTTGTTACGTCAGTCACTGCGGCCGAATAGTGCGAGTGTTTTTTTTTTTGCGATTTACAAAAAATCTATTGATTGGACTAAAAAAATAAAACAATATGATGCTAATATGTTGCTTGTAGAATTATTTGCCAAAAAATCAGAATTATCGCATGTATTTTAGTTGGTGGATGGTTTTACTCGTTAAAATATTTTTTTAGAGAAAAGTTCGTGATTTTTATTTATCGAGTAAAATTAGTTGTATTATGTTTTCTAAACACTATCGTACTAGCATATAACCTGAAGAATATCGTATATTTTTCTGTTTTTGTTTATTGCAGTGAATCAAAACTCGCGTTTAGCTCCTGTAGTCCCCTTAAAAAAAAACTACTTTTGAATAAGATGGAGCTTTGGGTGAATGATCGCAATGATACGGAGAACAAGTGCCTTTCAGCTTCGGTAAGAGCGGCCAACCCGCCATACTTTTCGCGAGAATTTTGACAATAGCTCGTGCGTGATTATGCCGTTGTTAGACATATATCTTTGAATTTTTTGATCTAATAGATATCTTGTTGACTATATCTAGGCTTCTGTCGAAGCAGAAAATAAAAATTTGTAGAAACAAATTCAGTATAAGCCTCCAAAAATTGCTGTTTTGCACAACTTTTACCTCAACTTTGGCCGTTCATAATGTGCTTATAAATTGTAAAAGTAAGGAAAGCATCATGATAGCAGCCTTGCAAATGTAGTGGAGATTCTAAATAACAAATATTTATTTCACATACTTGTAAGACTAATTAAATAACACGTATTTCCTGGAACAAGTTTTATACATTTTCGTTCAATGTCCTCGCGTTAGGCGGTATGAGGTACGCGGGAGGCAAGTATTGCGGGTTCGGGGCTAAGTAAGACAGGGGAGTTGAAAGAATACCACCGCTGTGGCTCTGGATGAAGCAACAAGCTTTTCGACCATGCTCGCGTTGACGAAAGGCGGGCCGGGAAGGGCCCTCTTAAGAGTACTTTTACACACATTAGGCTGATCATGTTCATGCTAGAAGCACTAATCTCATTCTGCATTATGTTTGGTTGCAGCACTAATGAGACCGTCGCACACGATGAACCCGTCGCACACGATGAGCCCATCGGACACGATGAGCCCGTCGCACACGATGAGCCCGTCGCACACGATGAGCCCGTCGCACACGATGAGCCCGCTGCCACTAAACGGAAAGGAAACAAATCAAGAAAAACTGACTCCTCAACACGGTAAGTCATCTGCCTATTATAGCTTTCTTCTCAAGTTTTTATTAGGGTCAGCTTCCAGTCTAACCGGATGCAGCTGAATACCCGTATTTCACATGGAGCGACTGCCTATCTGACCTCCATAACCCAGTTAGTACTGTGTAATACGATACCCCTTGGTAAGACTGGCTGTCACACTTTTTGGGCCACTGACTACCTGTAACGACTGTCAAAGATCTACAAATGATAGCCGGGACCAATGGCTTAACGTGCTTTCCGAGGCACGGAGGAAACGCTATATGTAATGGGTGGTCACCCATCCACAGACCAACCTAGGCAAGCACGGCTTAACCTAAAGATCGACCGAAGCCGCTGTTATTATCTTGTCTGCATAGACATACCGGCCGCCATGTTGCTAGCGGAGTCAGTGTTGCCATCTTAGTGGTATTCCCACCAGAACTAGTGCTTTTTCAAGTCTTCTAGTGGTATTTTTTTAATAAATAAATATCGCTGGACATTACACACAGCGCCGTCTAGTGCCACACTAAGCAACGAGGCTTGTGTCGTGGACACCAGATAGTTGATATACTACTGTGGGGGAATTTTAGGTGACTTTCCAAAGAAACTCCAAAAATGCTGATATTTAGTATTGCTTCGTTAAAGAACAAAAATGGAAGAAAAAATTACAAGATAGTACATAAAATCCTTACATCTAATTACAAACTAATGAGTACGCAACGTTGATTGTTGCTCATTCCAAACAAACAAAAGCAGGCGTTAGCTCGAACATGCCCCCGGACGTTGGAAGCAGCAGATGCGCTTTCAACCAAGCGCAGAATCAACGGGCAGTGGGCAAATCCTATTGAAGGCTCTTCTGACGACTCCAGTGGATGTTTTGACGTCTGCCACACGGAACAATTCCATCCGATCCCGGGTGAACGGCGCCGACTCTCCCCAATCTCCATTTAAGAGGAGGAAGATGGTCCTCCTTTATGATGACCAAAGAACCCGGACACATATTCCTTGCTCCAACGTGCCCAAAAATGCTGACGTAGTTGCTCGATTCGTTGGATACGAGACAATGAAGCAGTGGAGTGGTTCTGTAAATCTTGCTGCGGGAGTGACGTCAGCGGTTGACCAACAAGAAAATGACCCGGAGTCAGTGGTGTACAATTCGCTGGATCAGATGACAGCGGCGTCAGTGGACGTGAATTTAATATCGCCTCAATCTGGACTAAAGTGGTGTTAAGTTCTTCAAAGGTTAAGTGACAATTTCCCAACACTCGCCTGAGATGATATTTAGTTGATTTTACACCCGCTTCCCAGAGTCCGCCAAAATGAGGAGTATACGCGGGTATAAAATGAAATTTAATTCCGTCATTAGCCCAAGCGTCATTAGCCCAAGCTCGCCCAAGGAATTGCAATTATATTTTAGAAAACTCGAAAGTTCGTTGCAGGCACCAACGAAAGAGGTACCGTTGTCGGAGTAGATGTCACTGGGTTTTCCCCGTCGCGAGATAAATCTAAATAAAGCTAGTAAATACTTATTGCTGGTTAAGTCACTCACCAGCTCTAAGTGGATAGCCTTTGTGGTGAAGCACACAAAAATGGCTATGTACACTTTTACCAGCCTACATCCCCGACCCTGCCTAATAGTAGCCATGATGGGACCCGCATAATCCACACCAGTACTTTCAAAAGGATAACCACCTGGAAGGAGGCGCTGCTGCGGTAAATTACCCATTAACCCGGCGAGCATGATCCAGGGTATCTCATACCCTGTTAAAATTTAAAAGTACTGTATATTTTAAAATCCTCGTCTGGCGAAGTGTCGCCAGTGTCGTGTATCTAGTGAGATCGGTCAGTAGCTGAAGGTAGGGGCGTGCGGGACGGGGTAGTGGCGTGATCGCAGTGTGGCGCGAGGCATCGGCGAAGTTATACGTGCACAAACTTGTCTCAGGTATGTTATACCCTGCCTCATTTTTGACGTATTTATTTTACGTAATGATTTAATAATGATTTTTAACTGTTTTATTAGTTTTTTTTTTTCAATTAATTTCAGATTTTGTTGCTTTTTGTTTGTTTTTTTTAGAGTCTTGTTATTTCTTTATTATACTATATATAATACACTAGCTGACCCACGCAACTTCGTCTGCGTCACATAAGAGAGAAAAAGCTAACAAAAGGAATACATTTTCCCCGTTTTTGCAACATCTTTCATTTATGCTCCGCTCCTTTTGGTCGTAGCGTGATGTTATATAGCCTATAACCTTCCTCAATAAATGGGCTATCCAACACAAAAATAATTTTTCAATTCCAAACAGTAGTTTCTGAGATTAGCGCGTTCAAACAAACAAACAAACTCTTCAGCTTTATAATATAGATTCACGAAAAACTAAAAAAAATATTCCAAGGTACATCCACCAGCGAATCGAAAAGCAGCTCGGTGAGCCCTCACCTAGACCTACAATTGCACGCGGACGATACGTCAGATGCCAGGATTGTCCATATAAGAAGGACAGAAAAACTAAACATTCCTGCAATGCTTGTGGCAAGCCCATATATATGGAACATGCAAAATTTGTTTGCGAAAATTGTGTTGATCGTAACAGTGCTGATTAATCATATTTCAATAAAAAAAATACTTAATTAGTTTTTTTACGAGGTGGATCTCATTATCTTTTAGTTTTAAGTTGATTTACATTCCAAAGAATAATAATTTTGTTGAATTCTTAATTTTTGTAAAACCTTATACTTTGTTCCTAAAATTACATAGTATAAAATAAATATGAATAAATAAATCATTATTATTTTATAAAGAACTTCTTTCATTTAACTCCATTAAATAATTCATTATTTTACAAAATAAAATCAACAAAATAATAATAACAATAACTATAAAACGGTACATTAAGATAAGGGTATGTCACACCCTGCCACATTCTTGAAGTAACTTTTTACACCTCATGCTCGCCGGGTTAATGTGGTAGCTTCTACGCGCTTTCCCATTATTCTTTTTGATATAAATTCTCGATACTTATATGCTTTTTGTAGAAGTAATGAAACAACTTGATGTTATTACGAATTAGTGTTGTCGCAAACCCCTTCAAACATAAAGAAATAACAAGGATTGTAGGATTTCCAGGGCCGAAAAAAAAACGAAAAATCTTTGCAAGTGTGCGTGCTTGGAGTCACGCCATCTATCGCATTTTCAAAGAACAATCGAACCTCTTGCTTAACAAAACTCGAAATAATTATCTGCTGATTACTAGATGGCGTGGCGTTGTCATTGTAAGGTTGTCAAGTAAGTGCGTGCGGGAGTTTTGACTCGCGAATAATTCACATTTCGTTCGTCTTAACAAGTAGGTAGGTAGGTACTGCTGCAGCGGTTTTGTTTGGGTGAATCAGATTTATCATTTTATTATGAATGATTTGAAGTTAGAAAAATTCTTATTAAGTCATGTTATTCACCCAAACCAAAATTAAAAAATACCTATTAGGGATGAAATGTGTAGGTAATTCGGAGTTGGTTCTAATTTTATTGTGTGATAGCTAAAACTTATTAGTTATTAACAAGTAGGTATTCAGACATACCTATAAACTTTAGTTTTGTACGTGGACTTTTCGCGGTTTATGTAATAAACTAATAATGTACTTACATTATATAAGTAACATTACATTCATTCATCACACTATTTATATTCATGAAGGTAGGAACCTACTAGGTAGTACGTAACTTACTAAAACTTACGCGACGCAGTCAAGGTGATGATGGGAGAAAAATAAGTGCCGTAACTATACCTACATAGTAATTAATAAAACCCCAATGAAAAACACAAACCTTACAGTCCGTTCAATCGATTTTGACTTCTATTGCGTTACCTTACAAATAGGTAGCTGCCAGTGGCGCAGGCTCCTAATAACTCGATTCCCACCGGCTTCCCTTCAGAAGTTAGGAACACAACCACAACCACTCTCTACCATAATTGAAAAATGACACAATCAGTACTTTTTACAAGCATCACAAAACGCCTACTCGTACTCAATCAACAAAAATTTGCTCTTCAACAAAATATTCCTATAAAATAACCCGCAGGCGCTATCGGCTTTTTGGCAGCTTAATTTCTATGTCTAAACTATTGGAGGTCGCATATTTATGTATGCACTGGCCTGTGAGAATAATCGTATTCACATGTCTGTCACTGGTTTTGAATTAGCTTAGTTACGGTTTTGTTGATGTTCTAATACAGTTGTAACTTGCGTGTAAAAATATTGTACCACGAACAAATATTATACTCTACCATCCCACTGCTGGTCTTATCTTTATTCCAATAGGTTATTGCGTGTAAAAATATTGTACCACGAACAAATATTATACTCTACCATCCCACTGCTGGTCTTATCTTTATTCCAATAGGTTATGGGCCCAAGACCCAGAAGCACAAATGCTAGAGCATAATCTATAAGTTGAGTGGTTTGAATATTAATAAAATTGTGTACTTGTGAAACTTACGAAATCTCTATTATGTCAGCTGAAGTTGGCGTAAGTAGTATTAAGAAGCTGAAAAATTCGTCCGACTACCCAAACTGGAAATTCCTGGTGCGAAATTACTTGGAGAATAAAAACTGGTGGGGAGTAATTTCTACAGATGTAGTAAATGCTGGCGTAGACCGGCAGGCACGAACAACAATATGCTTGTTGTTAGAACCAGAGTGCTTTACCCACGTCTACAATGCGAAGACTGCGAAAGAAGCCTGGAATAACTTACGGAAAGCGTATGAAGACAAAGGTTGGGGAAGACGTATACATATTCAGCGAGAGCTTTTCAACTGTAAGTTAGAGAATTTTGGTTCTATGGAAAGCTACATAACCAAAATTACGTTCCTGACACAACAATTGTCCGATATTGATGCTCAAATCCCTGATGATTGGATCATATCGATTTTGCTGGGTGGATTGACCGCTGAGTACAGCCCTCTCATTATGGCTGTAGATAATAGTAGACAAGATATCACGTTAGAGCAGATTAAAATGAAATTGTTACAAGAAGGAAGTAGACAGAGTAAGTTGAACACAGAGTACGAAAAAGTTTTAGTTACACGTAATGTGCAGAACGATGCAAGATCTAACACTAAAACTAATAATCGCAAGCAGAAGTTCATCTACAAGTGTTTTAAGTGCCACAAGCAAGGACACAAGGCGTCCGAATGCAAGGAGCGGATCAAAACCGCGAATATCTGCCTGAATACGAAAGGTGCGATAAACAAAGATAAGTGGTATTTAGACAGTGGGTGCTCAAATCATATGACCCATGATAAAAACAAATTGTTGTCTTACACACAAGTAAAGGGCAACATGAAGATCGCAGTAGCAAACGGAGAGAAGTTATTGGTGAAAGGACGAGGAAATGCTGAGCCACGAGTTGGCGAAAACGAAAAAATAATTTTAGAAAACGTTTTACATGTTCCTGATTTATCCATGAACCTAATTTCGGTGAGCGATTTGACCAAGAAGAATTATTGCATGAATTTTGACAAAGGAGGTTGCATGATTCAAAATAAAAATCGAATGAGGGATTTTCTTTTTAGCTCTTCCCTAGTCCCTGGATAGATGGCGCTAGGAGTAAGTATGATAATGCAAGGAACGGAACCTAAAAAAACTGATTTTAACAAAGCGCGAGAAATGTTGGTTATATTCGGAAGGTTAAGCAAATGAAAGTGTCAGTCAACGAGAGTATGTGACGTGACACAATGGTTTTTTTTCAAGCGTTTTGGCTCTGGCATAGTAACTTCAACGCCATCTATAGAGTTCTTGGAAACTAAGTTTTTTTTTAAAACCTCAAAAGGAAAACCTCTCATTGTTGCAAGATGTCAAGAGGTCGGCGGAATTTATGAGTTGATAGAAAATCAAAATAACGTCGTCAATGTGACATTGTCAAAACAAAATGAAAATATTTCGAACATTTGGCATAAAAGATTAGCTCATTTATTGCGTAATTATATGAATAAAATGAAAGTTTTAGTAAGCGGTATGGAATTTAAGAGTACCGATTTATGCGAGCCGTGTATTCCATGTATTGAAGGAAAGACATGCAAAAGTCCCTTTAAAAAGCAAGGTACGAGAGCAAACGAGGTCTTACAGTTGGTTTTTAGCGACGTTTGTGGACCAATCGAGGAGCCGTCGTTCGGTGGTTCGAGGTATGTTCTTCTATTTATCGACGATTATACTCGAAAGACTCATGTTTATTTTTTGAAGCACAAAAGTGAAACTTTCGATAAGTTCCGTGAATACAAGGCGGAAGTTGAGAATGAAACAAGTAAATCTATTAAATGTCTGAGATCTGACAACGGCGCAGAGTACTGTAATGGTAAATTTAAATCATTTTTGAAGTCTGAACACCAGACGACTGTACCGTACACGCCGGAACAAAATTCTGTCGCAGAAAGAGCGAATCGGACTATAATAGAAAAGGCAAGAACATTACTCTTAGAATCGAACCTGAGCAAGAAGTATTGGGCCGAGGCTGTAAATACTGTTGTTTACCTAAAGAACAGAAGCCCCACGAAAGCATTGAATAATGCGGTACCAGAGAAGCTTTGGACTGGAAAAGATGTGGATGTGAGTTATCTGAAAATCTTTGGTTGTTTGGCATATAGATTGATACCAAAACAAAAGAGACGCAAACTGGACATGAAGACGGAACCGATGATTTTTATTGGATATCCAGATAATCAGAAGGGTTATCGTCTGATGAATCCTAAGACAGGTGAAGTGACGACTGCGAGAGATGTCAAATTTCTGGAAAACGTCTTTATCCAAAAGGAAAACGTAGAAAAATCGGAAGTAATCATAAACCTGAATAAAGATTCTGTTTCTTCCAGTTTACCCAACGGGTCTACAAGCAGATCTGAACGCTTGGAGGCTCACGATGATATGTATCGTGATACTGTAGACGAGACCGTAGAAGTATAGGAGGAGATAGGACCTGAACCTGTAGTACCAGAGCGAGTACCTGATGACGTATTGACTGAAGAAGAAGTGAGAATACCTGAATCAGAAAGAAGGTATCCTGTAAGAGAACGCAGACAAGTCGATCGGTACGGATGCAATGTTATGTATGCTAAGGAGAGCAATCTTGATTGTGATCCATTAACTATTAATGAAGCGTTGGCGAGACCAGATGGTGATTTATGGCAAAAAGCGATAGATAATGAACTAATGTCACTAAAGGAGAACCAGACTTGGACGTTGGTGGATCTTCCAGCTGATAAGAAGCCTATCCAATGCAAATGGGTGTTCAAAATCAAGTAAGATAGCGATGGCAAGGTAACGAAGTACAAGGCTAGACTTGTAGCAAAAGGCTTCACACAGGTATGTGGTGTAGATTATACTGAGACTTATTCTCCTGTAGTTAGAAGCTCTACTCTAAGATTGTTGTTCTCGCTAGCTGTTGAATACGGTTGGTTTATTGATCAGTGGGATGTCACGACTGCCTTTTTGTACGGCAAAATTAAAGAGGACATTTACATGCTCCAACCAAAAGGAGCAGTAGTCAAAGGTCAAGAAACCAAGGTATGTAAACTGCAGCGATCTTTGTATGGATTGAAACAAGCTTCAAATGCTTGGTTCAAGGAATTGGATAATGAAATGTTGAATTTAGGCTTTGTACAATCAAAAATAGAACCGTGTTTGTATCAAAAGCAGCTTAAAAACAATAAGAAGTTGATTGTCGTTATTTACGTAGATGACCTGTTTATTTTTGGAAATTGTGAACAAGAAAAGCAAAAATTAAAAACCAATTTGCTTGACAAGTTTAAAGTGAAAGATTTAGGGCCGGCTAGGCATGTTTTAGGCATGAGGCTGAGGAGAGACAAAGATGTTATTTGTCTAGATCAGCAACAGTTCATTTCGGACATTTTGAATGACTTTAACATGACAGACGCTAAGCCAGTTTTGACCCCAATGGAAGTCGGTATGAAATTAGAAAGATCGACAAAATCCCATAGTGATCTGCCATATCAAAGTTTGATAGGGTGTCTAAACTATTTGGCCTGTAATACGCGACCAGACATAGCACATGCGGTAAGTGTACTTTCACAATTCAATTCGTGCTATGATGAAGTACACTTTAAATGTGCGAAACGGGTCCTAAGGTATTTAAAAGGTACGTCTAACCTTTGTCTCATTTTTAGGAAGTTGGGAGATTTAGACTTAAGAGGCTACGTTGATGCAGATTAATTTTCAAGATAGGTAAAAATATAGTGTCATGGGAGAGTAGGAATCAAGCGACAGTATCCTTGTCTACCACAGAGGCAGAGTACGCAGGATTGAGTCAAGCTTCGAAGGAAGCTCTTTATTTACGTAGTTTACTGAACAGTTTGACAGCTGTGGATAGTAATGCGGTAGTAATTTACAATGACAATCAGTCGGCGCATAAAATTGCAGCTAACAAAATGATGCATAATAGGACAAAGCATATAGACATTAAGTATCATTTTATTCGTGAGTGTCTACTGGCAAACAAAGTTGAAATAAGGTACATGTCAACTGATAAGATGATAGCGGACATTTTAACTAAAAGCGTTCACAGCCCGAAGCTTAGAGATTTTTTAAAGGATTTATCCCTGTCAAATTATTCTATTAAGGGGGCGATGAGTAGTTAAGTGTTTTGATGTTTTAGGTTTTGTAGAAGTGCTTTGTGTAATAGATAATTTAGATTTTGTTAGGCATACTTTATTTTGTTAGATTTCTTCTGTTTTTGTACTATACTTTTGGATACAGCGTAGTACAGTCGAACACAGAAGTGTTAGTGATTTATTTAGTTTTATGTACCGAGAATTGACAAGTACAGAAGTAATCATACGCATGTGTAATAGATTAAGGGGGCGTATTGGAGGTCGCATATTTATGTATGCACTGGCCTGTGAGAATAATCGTATTCACATGTCTGTCACTGGTTTTGAATTAGCTTAGTTACGGTTTTGTTGATGTTCTAATACAGTTGTAACTTGCGTGTAAAAATATTGTACCACGAACAAATATTATACTCTACCATCCCACTGCTGGTCTTATCTTTATTCCAATATAAACGTCATGACGTCACTAGCCAGCCCGCCTATATTAGGACTCTGGTAAGCCGACGCAAACTGAGTTATTCATAGAGAAAGTAATCGAAAATGCGTGCGCGTGAGCGAGATGAGAAAATATCGTTATCGCTCGTTGAATTTCGTATAGAATCGGAAATCGTTCAATGCTTGATGACATTATTTTGTTTTGTAGGGAGCTAGGTTTTATTAAGCCGAAGATTATCGAGTTACGACAGGGGCAAAAAAATAAAGTATGTATGGGAGAACGAGATAGAATTAGTAATGGTCGATAATGTCGAATGTCGATTTGGTACATTAAATTATAGCACTTATTTTGTTGACTTATTTACATAGGATAAAATCACTTTTTTTATTATATTAGGTGTAAATGATAATCCAAGATGGAGCCGACAAAATTTTTCGATTTTTTCTTCATGGGTGTCGCTTTCGTGGTTTTTGGGGTTGCTGATAATGAAAAAGAGGTCAAAATGAAAATCCAAGATGGCGCCGACGAAAATTTTCGGTTTTTTCTTCATGGGTGTCGTTTTCGTGGTTTTTGGGGTCGCTGATAATGAAAATGAGGTCAAAATGAAAATCCAAGATGGCGCCGACGAAAATTTTCGGTTTTTTCTTCATGGGTGTCGTTTTCGTGGTTTTTGGGGTCGCTGATAATGAAAATGAGGTCAAAATGAAAATCCAAGATGGCGCCGATGAAAATATTCAATTTTTTCTTCATGGGTATCGTTTTCGTGGTTTTTTGGGTCGCTGATAATGAAAATGAGGTCAAAATGAAAATCCAAGATGGCGCCGACGAAAATTTTCGGTTTTTTCTTCATGGGTGTCATTTTCGTGGTTTTTGGGGTCACTGATATCAAAATTAGGTCAAAATGAACATAGAAAAAAAAGGAAAAAAAAATTCATTAAAAATCTACCTATTCTCTTTACTCGGCTTCCCCTGACTCAATCTTCACTCTTCGCCACTGGTAGCTGCTGCAGTAAACACGACGAACAACACGACGTATTGTAACCACGTTTTTGCTTTTAATGCCATTCTTATGTCTACGGAATAGAAGTCAAAATCGGTTGAACGGACTGTAAAAAGGCGAAGTTATGCGAACTAGAGCTGTTTGTGTTATTGTGTGTGTTCCCACGTTTGAAGAATTTGGATTCTTAGCAACTAGCCCTGACGGTAAATTTATTTCAATATTGGTCTACGCATGTGTAGACCCGGTGATACATGCAACACTAACAACGTAGACTTACAAGAAATAATTATGAAAATTTTCGGTTTTTTCTTCATGGGTGTCGTCTACGTGGTTTTTGGGGTAGCTGCTATTGAAAATTAGGTCAAAATTAAAATATATTTTTTTAATTAAAAATTCATTCATTTAAAAGTACCTTACAGTGCGACATAAAAGAGTAGAAAATAAATGAGGGCGCCACAATCGGTCAGGTGGCAACCCAGTTAGTACGACCTTACTGATTTTGATACTTGAATAGTATTATTGGTTTATTAGCTATGAATAATGAGTAAATAATTATTTTAAATAAATATGTTTATTAATTCATTGCTTTCAATAAGTTCCGCGTAGATCATAGATTTGGTACGTAATAGTAATAAAACTAAAAGTTCACTCAAATATAATAAGAAGGACTTCGAGGGACCCTTTCTGTGTTTAGCTGGTGTCGAGAATTACCCGCCGTTTTGCACAATTCTGTGCACTGTGCTTACAGAAACACCTAAAACAAACAAAGCATGGTATTAACATAAACTTATAATACAACTTTAAACTAGTGCTTTTATCTTCATAATATAACTGCTGTCAGTCCGACGAAAAAAGTCCCGCGCATATGTTCTTAGCGTGAAAATATTTTAAAATTGTTTCTTTCTACTAGTCGGTTGCTTCAACAAATATGGTATAGATCCGAATCCGAATCGGATCAATCCGAATCTTGTACTATAGTAATACTTGACATTGACATGTAAAACAAGTAAACAGAATTAATATTATTTTATTGAAAATGATTATTCTAGCTAATCATAATGCATTGTTGCATTTCTGGATGTACCAATACACCCACAAAAATGAAAATTAATCAATAGCGTAAAATAATAAAATTCTATTACTTTCCAAAGAATAGTACTCCCATACCATGTTTAAGTGAAAAACGCAAGAAATGGATAAATGCAGTAAGAAAAATATTTGAACACAATTTGTTTTTGTTACACTCTGCATTGAAAAAGTTCAATTGCCTTCAAAATCAACCGTCCAAGCAAACATTAAATGGTACTTGCGTACCATTTAAACTTCAGCGAACACACATATTAGACTGCACTGAAGTTCACACCGAATATTCCTCAACAGTTGAACAAAGAGTCCACATGTGCTCAGATTATAAACATTGGTATACAATAAAGTTTTTAGTTGGCTGCACTCCTTGTGGTTTCATAAGTTTTGTATCTAAATGCTACGGAGGGCGTTCTAGACTGCACTGAAGTTCACACCGAATATTCCTCAACAGTCTCCACATCTTCATGCTCCACATGAACTCAGATTATAAACATGGTTATACAATAAAGTTTTTAATTGGCTGCACTCGTTGTGGTTTCCTAAGTTTTGTATCTAAATGCTACGGAGGGCGTTATAGTGATTGCATAAAACAAATGATTGTGGATTGATTTGTTATAGCCTGGAGATACTTTTCTCGCTGCTAAAGGATTCCCTTCCATTAAAACATGTGTTGAAAATAAGAAAGTTGTGCCACCGTTTCTTCATGCACCACAATTTTCATCAGAGAAAGTAAACGAAACATACAAAATTCATATTGGTCAACATTCATGTTACGCTGGCGAACATTATTGATAGACCGGAACCCATGTTTTTATACTTTTTATCCTAATCAAAAATAATACTTTTGAAGAGATTTGCGTGACAGTGACAGCATAAGTTTCCTTTACTGTCCGCATAGTGTCTCTTTTGTCGTTTAGTGCTGCCACCTATAGTTCCTGCACGTTCCCTATGGCAAAAAACGTATTTGGTAATAGTGTGCTAAATAGTGCTTTGTGTGGTGTTGTGTTGTGTTTTCGTCATGCCTGGGTAAGTAATTAACATTTTTGAATGTAGAAACCGTCTAATTGTTAGAGATTTCGGCCAGAAATAGTCATTAAAAAAAAACCGTTCAAGAGACGCTGATACATTTCGCGGTATTTTGGCACTAATTATTGATAGAAATGCAAACTATGGATAAAGTGTGTTCTTTATGTATCGTATTATATATATTAGGCGTTTAACTTTAATAATATCGTATTTGGTTGTGTTCAATTCAAAATTCTAATTACGTAAAACCTTCGTGAGCCGCGGCTTGCCGCTGGCCCAATCATAGAGCCGGATTTCAATGCCGTCGACGCGCTTGACCAATCAGCGCCGTTGTTTACTAGATTTTTTAGTGAAATTGTTCGTTTTGATTATTGATTTTAATTAATGTTTTTGTTAGACAGCATGCATTTTTTATACGCCTAATGTTTTGTAAATGTCTTCAACATGTGGAATGTTAAATTATATTTCAAACTGAGGCAACAGAATATAAACTGTGACGCAATGTTTGTGGGTGTTTTTATGCCTGTTTTTAAGTGTCTGCTTTGTTTATTTTATACTAATTAACTAATAACTTGTAACAGCTGACACTCTTTAAAAGTGTAACTCAAGCCAGTTAGCTTCGAGCTTTCTGAGAATTGAAGCGTAAACAAACCCATTCTTTTGTTTAGAATCCGGCACTCGTAAATGACGTCATGTTTTGTTAGGCTTGTGAGATGAAAAACACAAAGAGAAACTGGTAAAAATCCCTAACACTGAACACACATTACAATTTTACACAAGAAACTGGTAAAAATCCCTAACACTGAACACACATTACAATTACTAATACATCACAAGGCAAAACTATACTAAACCATACATAACCTGTTAGCTAATTTAATAACGATTCCAATGATATAACTGGTAGCTAGCTAACTAACGTAATTTCGGAGATATTGTCGTTTTAATCAGGCGTGCCGAATCGTAAATAATTGGAATATTTTTGGACATAAGTGGTAAATAAAATTTGCGTCCGTGGACGAATGATGGGGTATATATATATTTACCGGTAATACGCAATTAAATTTTATTAAATGTTTTTGCCTTACTATCAACGTTGTTAAGTCGTGCTATAACTACAATGGTATTTGTTTATCTTATCATAACCTCAAAAATGGTAGACAACTAATTTGTAAATACTATTTAGACCGAAAATGTTGCTCCCTGAATGTAATAATAGTTTGTAATTAACGTTTACTGCAACTTTCAATAGTTACTTACCAGTAAAATCTGCTTGTACGATGGCAAACATTTTCGAAGTAAAATAGCAGCTTCCCAGCTTGTAATTCGGTCAAACACCGCATGAAAACTTAAACATTATTTCACGGGCACCTCCACGAATTACCTTATTCATGATATGTCGCTGTTTTCCTGCCCACACTCTGAAATAACACACAAAAACCAAAATTCTAATGAAAAACGAAACAGATCCAGAAGAATTGACAGCTCAAGTACTCATTTTAGATGTTGCCAGAAAATGAAAATTTTAGTTCCCAAATATTTAATTTCTACTCTTTTATGTCGCACTGTACCTATACCTAACCAAATCATAGTTTGCAGAAAACCTGCAAAAAAAAAAGAAATGTGTGCTGGACCACATACTAGAAGTGAAACTTCAACGGACAAGTGGAAAAACGAATCGGGTTCATTTGTTTTTCTTTTTTTCAATAAACCGCTTTCTATTTGCAAGCACATTCGAAATTTAAAAAATACCTTTGATATGTTACCTCCTTGGTTGCCCTTGCCATGTTTCAGAGTAAAACATCATTCCATTTTTAAATAACACGACAGATATGAGTTTACTATGTAATTTATTTGGCCGCTAAACACGACAGATATGTATTTTCAACCGACTTCCAAAAAGAGGAGGTTCTCAATTAGACATTTTTTTTTTGTGTTTGTTCCTTTGTGTTTCGACTGGGTGAACCGATTTTGATAATTCTTTTTTTAATTTGAAAGCTGGTGGTTCTCATGTGGTCCCATTTTAATTTGGTGAATATCTGATGCTGTTCTTTGGAGATATACAATGGAACTCTTCAAAAATAGACGGCAAATCTGCCGTAATTGTTGGAATCGCTTGGATGTTTATTGTTTATACAACATCATGACGTAACATCACGCCTGTATGCTCTGAGGGGGTATGCAGATGTGTACAATACATCCAGATTTCGACAGTTAGGTATGTAAAGTTGGAGCGTTCGTGTTCCACGCGCGCCTCAAAGAGATGGCAAATATTTGTTTGGGAACAACTAAAAATGAAAAATGAAAAACTTTTATGAAAAAATAAAACCGACTTAAAAAAATACAAAAAAGCGAAAAATAACTTTAGCTTCAGAAATCGGTGACAAAAAAAACTAAATCAATCAAACAAAGGTCACCGACTTCTGAAGCTAGTTATTTTTCGCTTTTTTGTGTTTTTTGAAGTCTGGTTTATTTTTTCATATAACTTTTGCCGGCCGCTGGTCGCATGTATCGGGCCAGTACAGCAATTTCGAATTTCGAAGAAGGTTGTCAAAATAATGCTCAAATTTCCAAGCATGTTTGAGGAAAATTACCTAGTCATGTTGTTCACCCAAACCAAAGTTTGAAAGTAGGTATCTATAAAATAAACGCCCTAACTATACCTAATAATAATGAACACAATGAAAAACACAAACCATACAGTCCGTTCAATTGATTTTGACTTCTATTGCGTTGCTCTACAAATAGGTAGCTGCTGCAGTAAACAGTTAGTACAGGCCCCGGCACGTAACTTGGCAAGAGTCGTTAGATGCGCAGAAGTCGTTTTTTAGGTCTCTTTGGTGGTCAAGCGGGACGCGGGGTATGACGTAGCGCCGATCCAAGCGCGCGATTGGTGCGTCAGTCGACCCTTGCCTCCCGCACCGCGTCTACATTCCGTTCGCTCCCGATTACACTTGCGTGCACGAAAGTTGTACCCTTTGTTTTTGTTGACTTTTAGTTACGAGTTCAGTTTTTGTTACGAGTTATTGTTATTGTTTTAAATTTAGTTTTTATTACGAGTTGTTGTTATTGTTTTAAATTTAGTTTTTGTTATGTTTATTACATAATATGCCAGCTCAAGTGGTAGTTCTATTTTGATGCCAGGGGTAACAGTATTATTAACCGATAGTGACGACGAGAACCTATATTTTTAATAATAATACTTTTATTTTACTTAATAATAAAAAAATGCATATTATATTTTATTTATAACACCTAATAAATGTCACGAATTCCTCTGCTTTGTTTAACTACATGATTAAAAATAAATGATGGCAATAACCATAATGACAATCAATAAAAGTGACCAGTTTTTTGTTCCACTAAGTGCACGATGCGCGAACTTGCCCCCACTACGCCAAAATCTTGCCAACTTACGTGCCGGGAACTGTATTGTAAGCACGTTTTTGCTTTTAATGCCATTCTTATGCCTACGGAATAGAAGTCAAAATCGGTTGACCGGACTGTAACAAAGGCGAAGTGGCGAAGTTACGCGAACTAGAGCTATTTGTGTTCTTGTTTGTGTTCCCACGTTAGGTTAGGTTAAACACGTACGTTAGGTTTTTTCCTAAATTTAGGGATGTTTTGAAAGAATTGTAGATTTTGGCAGAATCTTAGAAAACCTATGCCAAAAATTAGCAGAATTAGATATTGACAAATTACCTGTGCTTCACTTGGGTATAATTAGACTAAAATATCTGTGGACCTCGATGCGCGCTCCGCCTCCTCCACATCCTAACAGAATCAAAATCACAAAATCGATGGGCGCTATTGTACAGTGATTCCTGAAATTAGTTTTTCACGACTTTCTGTTCTAAAAGATTTCAACGTAATGAAACATAAAAAAAAATATTTTTACATGTTCTGGACAATCATCGGTAAGTGCCTAACCTATGTATGCTGCAAACACTTATTTTATTGTGATTTAAAAACATTATTAGACTAGCAGAATCTGGGCAAGCAGCTGCAATAATGTTCTAATTAAATCTGGTCACACTGCAGTCTGTGGTCACGATCAGTCAAACTGACAACTACCAACCTTACTCTATGCTGACAACTTTGATTATATAATGTCTAGATGGAGCGTCGCCCTACAATCAAAACGTAAAAAACGAGCCAACATTTTCAAGCTTGTGTGCGTGCAGGCGGTGTTTTACACTGCCCTACTGTGTCTCTGTGTGCGTGAATAATGTTACCAGCTAATACAATAATTCTCCCATAAGTCACATATTAAAAATAATAGACTAATTAAATAAGATAAGTTTTAGGTGTATGTATGTAGTAGGTATTATTCAGTTTTAGTAGTGTATTTTTATTAAGTATGTAGTTACTTTCTTCGATAAATAAAAAAACACTATTTAAATTTAAATAGAGTTGTTGAATGTTGTATTAAATCAGCTAAGTTAATTCAATTAGTATTAGAATTGTGCCGATTCCCTTGTTCACAAACTAAACTAAAATTAGACTATTTCTATATTTTTCTCTCTACAGTAGTTTCTCAAACTACATTAGTTTTTGTTGGTTTCCACGTGGCATCTCCGCGGCTTTTTTGAATGCGATCTATCCATCGATTCCTGATAATAGGATTATTGGGTATTCTAAAAAATAAGATGTTATGTTGATCACCATAATCTACTCATTCAATAATTATGTTTGATAAGGGCTGATTATTCATTAGTCAGATAACTTTTATTCAAGGAATAAAAATAGAGGTTAAATTACAGATGTAATACTTTTAATCAGTGCCAGTTATTAATTATATATATATATAAATGAATTGCCGTTCGTCGCTCTAAAACTCGAAAACGGCTAGACCAATTTGGCTATTTTTGGTCTTGAATTGTTTGTGGAAGTTCACGGAAAGTTTAAACGGTGAGAAATAGGTAGGTAGGTAGGTCGTAGGTAGGTAGGTAGGTGGTAGGTAGGTAGTAGGTAGGTAATAGGTAGGTGGTAGGTAGGTAGGTGGTAGGTAGGTAGGTGGTAGGTAGGTAGGTAGGTAGGTGGTAGGTAGGTAGGTAGGTAGGTGGTAGGTAGGTAGGTGGTAGGTAGGTAGGTGGTAGGTAGGTAGGTGGTAGGTAGGTAGGTGGTAGGTAGGTAGGTGGTAGGTAGGTAGGTGGTAGGTAGGTAGGTGGTAGGTAGGTAGGTGGTAGGTAGGTAGGTGGTAGGTAGGTAGGTGGTAGGTAGGTAGGTGGGGTAGGTAGGTAGTAGGTAGGTAATAGGTAGGTGGTAGGTAGGTAGTAGGTAGGAAGGGAGTAGGTAGGGGAGTAGGTAGGAAGGTAGTAGGGAGGTAGGTACGCTCATGTGACGCAGACGATGTTGCGCGGGTCAGCTAATAATGACTAAAATGTGAACATGAAATCGGTCAAGTAAATTATTTACCTAGTAATTATTATTTTATTTATTTAATATAATAACAAGTTTTACTTGGAATCGACCTCAAAATCATATAAAGAAAGACATAATACGAATTTTTATACTCCACCTTTTCTTTAAATCGATAAATAAAGTAGACCAACTAAATAATATAAACGTAACCCTAGACTAACTAATTTACCCACAAAAAATGACGTTCTGTTGGGAGAATGAAAAAAAGAAACTGGCAACACTGATAAAATATGGCGTAATTTTATGTTCCTAAAAACAAAACAGAAATATATAGTTTTTTGGTTACTTATCGATGATAGGCGATGTGCTTGGTATTTTTTACCCTTCCTGTATAATTCCGGCACAGTTTAATAGCACATACCGTCATTTTATCGCTGTTATTTGTTTATTATCTAACGCGCGTAATACGTGGTGACGCCAAAGCGGCACGATCGGCACTAATCGGCGGGTAAGAACTTGTAAGCCAACAGTTGGCTGATGTTTTTTGACACGTTTGCGCGCACTTGACGCTCCATCTAGACATTATATAATCAAAGGCTGACAACTCTGACGTTGGACTTGGACTTGTCGACACGAACGAAACGCTCCACTGCGCAACTCAATACTTACAAAATTTGCTTTTTACTGGTTTTCAATTCAACTGATACAATTTTTAATATTTTGATATAGGATACATTTTCTCTTTATTTTTCAGGTACAAAAGTATTTCTGCGTCAAAGACGGTCAAAAAATTGTACCAGCGACATCATTATTCGGAGCCACGGAAATCTAAGAAAAAAATACAAGCTGGTCTAACTCTACAAGGGCTACCGTGAGATAATCAGACTCTAATAAGATAAACTATAATCAATCTAAAAGAGTTGGCTCGCCACAAAATTCTCTTCGTTTGCCGCCATTTTTCTTATAAGATTTTTACTATCGGATTACAGCACCAAAAGGGCGCAAGCATGGCGTAACGAGAAGCTGGAGATCAGGAAACATGGTGAACTGGATCAAACTTTAGGCTGCCTTACTAGGGATAGGTATTGTTCTCTCAAGTGCTCTCGACCTCAACACTTTTTATTTTCTTTATGTACCTACATAATTTATCTTCTATTATAGTGCACACACAACTCAAGATTCTCATCATCTGCCAAACCTTTCCACGCCTCAAGATACGCCCAAAATAAAAACATATTCGCGGGGAATCCCAAAAGGTCGTAATGAAGCCACAGCCTGCAGCATGGTCACCAAGCTCTGAACCTCCACCCATGTACCCATGTGTAACCAGGTCATCGACCCCTACCTTATGTACCTGTGAGCTGGGCCGGGTCAACTATGTACTAATGAGTGTTCCAAGGCTTTGTATATGTATAAAGTGAAGATAAGAACTAAATAAGCTTTCAAGCCAGTAGGAGTTTTTATTTGAAATCCCCAACAGTTTGTAAATATGTGAGCACCATGTACCTATCTATCACAGTCATAATTAATTTATGTCATTGCTTTATTTTTTATTCTTTTTACCTATTGTGGTACACTAATTTCATTATAAATGTGAGCACCATGTGGCCATTTAGTATATTTTATGTACTTTTGTGACATGAACGAGCATGGCAGTTGAGAATTTGACATGCTGTTTCGCTGATGTTGGCGCATGTGTTGGATCATAGTTTCCTTCAAAATGTTTGAGCAGAGTGGTGCTGATCCACGTGACATGCTCGTGAATGGCCGCCGTTATTCGAGACTGGTCATCTCTTAGCTGCCAGGTCACATTGTTAATCTTTGTAGGTATTGAATTGTTATACATTGTTCTCACAGCAAAAAGGATAATGTAACCAGGATTTTGTAACAACTTGAGTGTCCATGTGTAACTAGAGACTGAGTCCTTGACAATTCAATAGTGCCTGTAAATGGTATTTAAATAAATGCTTTGAGTTTGTATCAATTGTATTTTTTTGCCTTCAACAATTTATTGTATAATGTAGTTGATGGGTGGGCAGTGATGTGTAGGTTGTATGTTCAAACCCTGACAGGCTCTTTATTTTGGGTAAATGAATACTAATACTACTTGAATAAAAAGCATTACTTACAATAGTTAATTATATAATTAGTGTAAAACAACAAAACCACATTCATATTTTGTTAGAACAGAACTTCATTGCGGCATTGAAAACAGATGCAGTACTTTTATCAAATGGCACATACTACACAACACATAAAACACAACTAATATGTACAGAATGAGGAATCACTTTGACGTTTGGTGGTGGAACAAAATTAAATCATGCTATATCAGTCATCAGACATAAACAGTTCTTTACGTAAACTTTATGCTCCAGAGTAACTCAACTTTTGGACATAGCCGATTGCGTTGTCACCGTAAGATTCCCTTGTTGAAAGAACTGCTAGGCTAACCTAGGTACGGTATGAAAACTTTGATGTTTACTTCTAGAAGTTTAGTCCGTACAACCATGTCAACACTAACTGTCGGTAGATTCGAGTACAAAAATACAATAGATTTTCGCACTATATTCAGAATGTTTATCTTCACAACAGCTATAACCTCAATTAAACGAGAGTGATCGATGTCACTAGCTAGATGCTGATTGGTTGATTAAAACGCGTTCCGTTTCAAGTTGGTACTTTTGATTGGTAATTATTGTTAAAAATTCACATGAACTAAAATAAAAATGTTGCAGTGGCCCTTCTTGTATGTTTTTTTTTTACATTTTATTCACAAAATATTGATAAATATGATATCTGCATCTTTCCTAATTAAACGTTTTTGATGAGAACGCCATCAAGCGGTTCAGAAAGTAAACTATTCACGTGTGCTTGTGTGTGTGCATGGTGTGTACAGATTTGAAGTGGAGACGGCTGGTGGATTTGAAACCAAATCTCCGTTTGAGAAGAGTTAACAAGTAAACTGTTTATGTGGAAAAATCAAGACAAAAGGCTAGTTCGCGCAATTAGAATATTGTCTATCTTAGTTATTTAAGTTAGGCGTAAACATAAATAATACCCAAATGCGAGACTACAACGCCATCTATTGAAAAAACGGCGGCGGGATAATCAACGGAACCCCCTTAAGCGATCACTACACTCGATCTTAACCCGTGTGTGCATGTATCTGCATGAACAATGCACACAAACATAGGATCGCAACGAATTTGCCTAAACTCTAGCGAGTGGATTTTATACTGCGGACTCTAAAATCGGAGGTCGAAGCATAGCAGATAGCGGCGGGTGGCGGCGGCGACGCGCGGTGGCTGTGGTCGACGTGTACGAACAGGTTTATGCATGTCGCCTGGGGAACACAGGCACGCGTTCTGTCATCGATTCATAATTCACTATTTTATTTAATTGCCTGCGCTTAACACATTTTCCTTCTGCCACCATTTCCGACTCCGATTGCGGTTCTGGTTCCGACTCTGACAAACCAAATTTAAAAACTCCGAGTCCCATTCCGGTTCCGATAAAACCACCTCCGTAACATCCCTGATTGAGACCATTTACACGTACAGACGCACGGACGCTCAACCGTGCGTTTACAGCAATACAATCCTTAGCGTGCCTATGGATGGACTTATGAACGCTTACTGTACACAAATGCTCACTCAGAAATCACTGAGAAATTCGTGATAGGAAAGCCCTTCAACAATTTGTCTGACATGGGAATTGAACATATCAGGCAATAAAGATTGCGGCCACTGTAGTCTGTTTTTTTTTAACAAACTAGTACTGAGTGTGTCTCTCGCACATTTCCGATATTGACAGAGTGTGATGGGTCATTGGTCGGGGTGGGGCCTACGCATTTGTTCTTGTTTTGGAAATTGTTACAATAGGGTTTATGCATGTATTTATTTACCAACCCATTACACTGACGGGTGTCGTATAAGGCGACTAATGTCGGAGGCAGAACACCTTGCGCCTCCGTAGACCAGAGAATGGGCAGCAGCGTTTTCTGTTAGTCTTTCATCACTGCGATCTCCAATCCGCCTGCCAAGCGTGGAGATTACAGCAAATCCTCCCACCATGGGAGAGGCTTATGTCCAGCAGTGGACATTACGGGCTGTTGTAGTAGTAGTATAGTATGTATTTATTTATTTTATATTTTTAATTCACTGTTTACACCGATAAACCTTAGTAAAAAATATAAGTATCGATTAAAAATGATGATAATTGGTTATAAAAAATATATTAAAACAAACACAAAACATGATTAAATTTTGAGCTGTCTAAACGCCGCCATTTTCGCCCGCTCTGTTGATGACGTCAAACGCTTTATCCAGTGACAGTCCAGTGCATTGTTTACTAACAGGTGTTCCCGTTTGTAAAATATGCACATTTAACAACGCTAGTTGACTCGCCACCGCACTACCGCTCAGTCCGACATTCTGACAACGACTGACTCCCCACCACTCGGACCGGTACTTATAACCGAGCGACGTGTGCGCCCGAGGCAACGTCACAAGTCACAACACTATTGTCGGTTTGTAGTGCGATATATATTGATATCTACATACACTACACCGTTCTTAACTTATTTCAGCATGGAAAAAGCTCAAAAGCAACCTTTTTATAGGTATTGTGTTGTACCTCAATGCAAAAACAATATCAAAAGTACACCAGATAAAGTGTTTCTTCGAGTCCCGGAAGGTGCACTAATACGTAAGAAATGGTGTAAAGTTATGCGAAGAGAAAACTTTAAGTCAGCAACAACTTGTTTTTATTGTTGTGAGGATCATTTTAATGTAAGTATGACGTATTTTGATACCTTAAATATGATTTCAGTTAGTCAGAAGTAAGTTTTCAAACCATTTATTCGCATAGAATGTAGGTATTTTGTACAATAAAGTTGTTAGAAAATATAGTGAGCGGGTACATTCTGCCTGAGTTTTGGCATGCAAAATTTAACAAATAAGAAAGAAAGAAAAGTATTTATGGAACTGACACAGGATAAACAGAAACAAAAAGATAGAATAGAAATGACAAAGTTATATAAAAAAGTAAACAAGAAAAAAATAAATACAAAAAAAAAACAATCAAAATGGTCCTGTGCAAGGCCAAAAGGCCTATCCTATCTCAGCAAGGTGCTGTGCAAATAATGTCAGTATCAATAAATTATCAAGCATAAAGTATCAAATAATGTAAGTATCAATCAATTATTAAGCACAAAGTATCAATAATGTCAATAATATTAAATGGCTGGAATGTCAAACACAGGATCAAAATAAAAAAATAAAACAAATAATTACATAACCAATAACAGAATTTCTATATCAAAAAAGTAATAAGAATAATATGAGTATTATGAAATAGAAAATGATTACAACAGGTACAAATAAATTATTTTAAGGTTTAAAGTGAATATTAAGTAATGTAAAAAACTATAGAATTATTGAACTGTCACACATAGGGTCATTAAAAAAATAGCTTATTGCTTATAGCATTTCTGTATCAAAAACGCTTTCGATTTTTTTTTTTTAATTGTTGAAGAGTGTATTTTTTTATGCCGTCTGGTAGTTTATTAAATATTATTGGACCCATGCAGAAAACACTCTTCCTCAGTAGTGCTGTTTTAAAACCACCGGTAATTAAGAGGTTTTTGTATTGACTTCTCATGGGACCTTTCTTGGCATCCGAGAACTTAGCAAATAATGCTTTATTTTTTTACAAGTTTTGTATTGAAAATCAATCATACAAGCAGTAGATAACTCTAAATCCAGTTTACAAAGTTATGTGATTTCGTCTATTGTTTTCTAAGTAGGTACTTCAAACAAAAAAAAAAACTATTCAACTCTTCATAAATAAATATACCACTCGCACTAATCTGCAGACGTGCGCGAGAGAGATAGATAGAGACGGACGGACGGACGTTAGAGAGTAGGGCCTCTGAAGTCGTGTCTCCGAAGGTATCTCTCGAGATACCTTCGGAGACACGTTCATACCTTTACGTTATACATACATATATGTTTTGTTTTTATTAATCAATATACCTATCTTTAATTACAGTTAGAGGAGGATACAAAAAATTATGTTCAATACAACATAATGAAAGAAGAAGGTGAAAATGTGATACTCCGATTAAATAAAGGAGTTCTACCTCACATATTCCATTGTCAAAATCGAAATATGCCACCACCTGTTATAAGAATGGGTGCTATAAAGAGGAAACGGTTAGCACTGGTAGCAGAAGCTCTCTCAGAATCTACTGCTAGTGCCAGTAGTATTGATCTTTTGAATAAACAGGGTGTAAAAGACCTCATCACGAAGCCGTCAACCAAGCATTCTGTACATCCAACTAAGTAACTTTACGCAAAAAATATTGCTGGGAAACGACTTTATTTTTTGGGGTGAAAAATCATGTTTTGTGGTAGAACTCAATGTAACGCACTCAAAACATTGTGCTGATGGATGGATTATAGTACGGGCATCGTGGAGATGTTTAAAGTAAAAGTAATCCTGTATTTAAAAAAAAAAACTTGTCTAAAAGTTGGAACTTTGACCCCCAATATCTCCGTAACTAGAAGGTTCCCAGGTATGACGAGGAGAACAAGTGCCTTTCGGCTTTGTTAAGAGGTGTTTTACACCCTTTATAGACTGAACCACTACAAACAAATAATGATGAAGCAGGCCCCGAGTCGACAGACCGATTCATGTAGAACAGAGTTCACAAGATTGCACATTTTAACATGTGCACGGTATAACCAGTCATCTGGGGCACTGTCAAACCTTAAAATGGCGCGCGTTGGTGGGGCCCTGTCTGTGGGGCTCGACCGATTCGGCGCACCTAATTAAAACGACGATATCTCCGTAATTCGTTAGTTAGCTCGCTACCAGTTGTATCATTGGAATCGTTATTAAATTAGCTAACAGGTTATGTACGGTTTGGTATAGTTTTGCCTTGAAATGTATTAGTAATTGTAACGTGTGTTCAGTGTGATTGAAAAATACCAGTTTCTTGTGTAAAGGGAATTATAATTAAAGAATAAACCGTTTTTTCAACAAGATTTTGTTAAACTTCCACAAAAACACATAAGTTCACATAAATCAAACAAAAGAACAGACGTCGCAATACATTTTTTTCATCTCACAAGCCTAACAAAACATGACGTCATTTACGAGTGCCGCATTCCAAACAAAAGAATGGGTTTGTTTATACTTCTATTGTCACAACTTACAATGACTTGTGTCTTGAGTTATATTTTAATATTTGTCGAACTGCTGAAACAAGTCATTAGTTAATTAGTATAAAATAACCAAAGCAGACACTTAAAAACAGGCGTAGTAACACCCACTCAAACATTGCATCACAATTTATATTCTGTTGTCTCAATTTGAAATCTAATTTAGCATTCTACATGATAAAAATGTATTTAGCGGAAGTGTAGGACAGTTAAATTTAAAACGAGTAGATTTGGGATAGGAGTAAAAATTTATAACAAACTACCAAATGACGTAAAAAGCAGTGTAACCTTACATAGTTTAAAAAAAAACACTAAAGGAATTCTTGATTGGTAAAGCCTACTATTCAATCAATGATTTTTTTAGTGACAAAAATACTGGTGACTATACACAGAGATAAGCTATGCTAATGTTAAGGTTAATGCTATCAGTAATGTTTCGAATTATGAGTAATTTCATTTGTATGACATCAATGACTAATTTAATAAGTTGTAACGAAACCACTGAATAATTTAATTTGTAACCAAGGGCGTAGCTACCGCCGTATATGCCGTATCAATTATACGGGGCCCCGGGCCACGGAGGCCCCCAACGCGAGTAAGCAAAAGTTAAAAACTACCCAATTTCTTTTTTTTTTTTCAGAAATAAATCTGTTAGCCGAAAAAGGCAAGGAGAGTGTATATTTAATTTTAATTGTTTGTAAAAAATTTGGAAAAAGTGACAGATAGATAATTATGATTAATAAATATTTCTTTCAATGGGGATGGCAACTATGGAACTAATGGCGCTAGCATAGCTTGTACCAACTGTCGTGATTGTTTAAAAATCTGTCAATGTCATTTTATATTTCAAAATAGCTTGTTTGTTATCATTTGACAGATTGGGACTAAGCTATGGACACGCCATCTACAATCAGCCTTGACCAGCCTTCCCCATTTTATGCAAACAGTTTTTTTTGTGAGAAATCACAATGAGGGATTTTCTGTTTAGCTCTTCCCTCGTCGCTGGATAGATGGCGCTAGGAGTTAGTACGATAATGCAAGGAACGGAACCTAAAAAAACTGATTTTAACAAAGCGCGAGAAAACTATGTTATATTCGGAAGGTTAAGCAAATGAAAGTGTCAGTCAACGAGAGTATGTGACGTGACACAATGTTTTTTTTTCCAAGCGTTTTGGCTTTGGCACCAACTATCATAGTAAGTTCAACGCCATCTATAGAGTTCTTGGAGACTAAGTTTTTTTTTAATACCTCAAAAAGAAAACCTCTCATTATTTCCCTAGGGGCCCCTAAACAAATTTTTATACGGGGCCCCGCCAAGGCACGCTACGCCACTGTTTGTAACAAACCAATAAGTAATTTAATTTTAATGAAATCTATGAATAAAATATTTTTATGATGATTGAATTTAATTAGTATGAAATTATCAAAGTTCCTATTTACTGATTTTTTTTAAACTGACTTGTGAATTAACAACTGACTATGGATTGACTTAGGACGAATAATGATTAAGATGTTAAATAATATGTAACCAAAACTAAAAATATTGTACACCTTGTAGGAATGTAACAATGGAACGTAGCGAGTGTGCCAATGTGAACATTGAAAATAAATCTAACAAAATAACTATAGTTGTAGCATTTAACTACCATTTCTCAGACAATATATATTTGGCTGTGGTAGCAATGTGCAATGGAATGTTTCAAGTGTATCAACGTGAACGTGTAAATCAATCTATCAAAATAGCATTTAACTACAATTTTTCATCCAGTAAATATGTTGTTGTGGTGACAATGGAAGGTTGCAAGTGTATCAATCTGAACTTTGTAAATAAATCTAAAAAAATAACTATAGTCGTAGCATTAAACTACCAATTGTACAATATGTATGTGGCTGTGGTAACAATGGAATGTTGCAAGTATGCCAATGTGAACATTGTAAATAAATCTAACAAATATACTATTGTCGTAGCATTTAACTACCATTTGTCATAAAATATATTTGTGGCTGTAGTAACAATGGAACGTTGCAAGTGTGTCAATGTGAACATTGTAAATAAATAAACCGCGCTACTAGATGGCGCTGTCCCTATGCCGCGCATTCCTACATCGCGGTGTTAAGATTCTCCGCGGTTGAATTACCCTTCTCGGTTCGTCCGATTCGAATCAAGACCTTACTTCATAGGATCATTTCTATAGTAAGCTCTTCTCGAGACTTTCACACTATGTAAGTCCTCACAAGTCACGTTGATGAGACGTGGCGCTGTGCCTTGAGCGTGAGGCGGGCGGTGGTAGACCTACACCATTAGCCCTCGATGATCGTTCACTCCCTTCGCAAGAGGGCGATAACGTAACGAAGGCTCTTTCGTAGTTATTAGCAAAGAAAGTATAGAACTGTTTTCGCAAAGTAGCGTAGCTCCTGCATTTATTACATAACATTGCTACTGTAATGAAGGCTCTTTCATATTAACAAAGGATGCATTGTTGTTTTCACGATGTAGAGTAGCTCCCGCATTCAAATAACTTTGCTAATGTAGATAATTATGAGTAGATTAAGTCAAACAACCTTAATACCGTGACTAAGCTTTAATGGTGGTTACAAAGGCAACAAATTTAATTTGACAAAGTACAGCTGTTGCGCTCATAGCTTAGTATTGTTATTACAACAAAGTGACAGTTATATTGAATGAGGGATTTTCTTTTTAGCTCACAAAGGCAACAAATTTAATTTGACAAAGTACAGCTGTTGCGCTCATAGCTTAGTATTGTTATTACAACAAAGTGACAGTTATATTGAATGAGGGATTTTCTTTTTAGCTCTTACCTAGTCGCTGGATAGATGGCGCTAGGAGTTAGTATGATAATGCAAGGAACGGAACCTGACAAAAACTGATTTTAACAAAGCGCGAGAAAACTAGGTTACATTCGGAAGGTTAAGCAAATGAAAGTGTGTCACGTCACATACTCTCGTTGACTGATATTTTATTTCCAAGCGTTTTGGCTTTGGCACCAACTATCATAGTAAGTTCAACGCCATCTATAGAGTTCTTGGAAACTAAATTTTTTTTAATACCTCAAAAAGAAAACCTCTCATTAGTTTCACAGACAAAAGATATGTATCTTTTGTTTCTATGTTGTCAATAGAATAGTATTTTTTCAATAAAGTGTGTTTGGATACTACAATAAGATTGTTGTAATATCCAAACACACTACAATATAGAAACATTGTTTTAGTATTAATACATACATTTGTTGAAGGAATATTGTTGCTGACAACTTAATTCATGACAATAAAAACATTGACGCACGAACATAAACACTATGGTGGGCTCTCCCGTGTTAAAGTTTTATTGTTGGAGCAAACAGTATTTTTTTATGATTGTGCTTTCTCATGCTTGTGTAGACCACAATTTAATTCCAATGATACATGAAGTAATATTATTAGCTTGTGGTTTAATTAATATGCAGGATGTTTTAATAAAAAAGTAAATACGAATAAACTTAGTTTTATTTCAAATATTATAAAAACAATTCAAACTCAAAACATTATTATATTTCAATTAGGACCATTCTGGCTTTTGAATGACAAAAAAAGCGAAGCTAAAGTCACAGCCACAGCTACAAGGCATAATAACTTGAGAAAGTACTGTAGTTGCACATTCCAATGCGTAGATCTCTATGGAGAATAATGGACAAGAAACTCCATGGACACTATTTTAAATCAAAATATTGTTATAAAATCTTTGTTACATCATTCATGTTGAAATTATACATATATGTGACGACGACGTAGAAAGACGTGATCAGTAAGAGCGCTTAAAGTAAAAGATTAAATTAACAATTTATAAATAAAGTACGGTAATAAAAATGAACCGTCGCAGCTGAAAGATGACCAGTCCCAACTGACAGCACCCATTCACGAACATGACGCATGGATGAGCGCCATTCAACTCAACCATATTGAAGGGAACTAAATGTCCAGTCCCATCCGCCACCATCAGCGAGACATTTGAGTGAGCATGACATTCTCTCAGCCACCAAGGCATATTCAAGTCAATGAAAGATAACTAAATGTAGACTAAGTCATGATAAATGATAAATGAATGATAAATGATGTTTATTTTGCAAGTAGGTTTTTACAAACACTTTTACACGTCATTTTTTAAAACTAGATTTGTGTTTGTTCCTCGTATTTATGTTGTGGATATCACTGTATTTTTTAAACAAATTAATATTTTTGTGTGCGTACAAAAGGTTTTCATAAATAAACTGAGAAGGGACAGTAAGAACATTAATCTCTTTAAATTTTTCTCTGAGGGAGTATCTGGGACTTAATTTATAAATTGAACGAATTGCCCTTTTTTGCAAAACAAATATTGTCTGAATATCGGCGGCATTGCCCCACAAGAGAATACCGTACGACATCACGCTATGGAAATAACTAAAGTAAACTAAACGGGCTGTCTCTAAATCAGTTAACTCACGAATCCTTCTAACGGCGTATGCTGCAGAGCTAAGTTTTTTTGACAATTTGTCTATATGCGGGCCCCACTGAAGCTTGGCATCCAAAGTTATGCCTAGGAACACTGTGCTATCTTCCGGTTTCAACTCTTCATCCTTAATTAGTACAGTAGTTTCCACTTGTCTTACATGGGGTATCGTAAATTTAATACATTTAGTTTTTTTCTCATTTAGGAGTAGGTTATTAACATTAAACCAATTAACGACCTTTGCCAGGGCGCTATTAACATCATCCGTAACTAACTGCTGACGTTTGAGTTTAAATAAAAGAGAAGTGTCGTCTGCAAACAATACTATGTCATGATTATCCTTTATGAGGTGAGGCAAGTCATTTATGTAAATAAGAAACAAAAATGGACCAAGAATTGAGCCCTGTGGTACCCCCATTCTTACTACGGATCCGGGAGATCTCTTCCCGTTAACATCAACTCTCTGAATCCTATTACTCAAATATGAAATAAGAAGATCAAGAGAGGCGTTACGGATTCCGTAGTGGTGTAGTTTCCTGATTAATGTTTCATGAAGAACGCAATCGAAAGCTTTAGATAAATCGCAAAAAATGCCCAAAGCATCGCATTTGTCCTCCCAGGCATTATAAATGTGTCCTAAAAGTTCAACACCGGCATCAGTAGTTGAACGACCCCTTGTGAAACCGAACTGTTTTTTATGCAATAACTTATGTTTATTGAAAAAACTTTGCATGTGTGCCAAAATTAATTTTTCAAAAATTTTACTAAAGGTGGGTAGTACTGAAATGGGTCTATAATTAGTGGGGTCTGATGTACTACCCGATTTAAACAATGGTATTATTTTACTATATTTCATTAGATCAGGAAACTCACCACGGTCAATACAATCGTTAAATATTACAGCTAATGAAGGAGCTACAATGTTTATAATGGATTTAGTAACGTCTACAGAATGACCCCATAGATCGGCGGTCTTTTTAACATTTATGGTGTGAAACGTTTTAATAATATCTTTACAGGTGACATATTGAAAATTAAATTCGGATTCACAGACTGAAACGTTTTCCCTTAGTAAAGACTCGGCAGCAGTAGGTGACGAGTTTAGCGATTTAGTAGTCGATACGGGAATATCCGCAAAGAAATTTTCAAAGGCTGTGGCAACTTGAGTATCTGAATTTAAAATATTATCGCCAATAGCAAGGCTGTAGTCACTATTTCGGTTGCAAGACCTTCCCGTTTCGCTATTAATAATGTTCCATGTCATTTTAACCACATTACTACTATTTTTAATTTTTGAACTCAAGTAACGTGACTTTGCTATAAAACAAACTTTTTTAAATAATTTTGAATAATTCTTAACATACAAATTAAATTCTACAGTTTTTACATAAGTCCGCTCTTCATACAGCTCATAAAGTCGTTTTCGACTCTTATGAATACCAATGGTGGCCCAGTCGTTGAAAGAAGCGTTACTATTTACAGATATTGTCTTAGGGACAAATGTGTTTTCAAATTGTGAGCAATACATACTGAAAAAATCGTTATATTGTTGATTTGGATCATCATTATCTGACAAAAGTGGTAGTTTGGATAAAAGTTTAGTTTTAAAAGTTTCCAGGCGATTTTTACTTTTTGGATTAACGATGATATCCTTTTTAGTTACTTTCTTGCTTACATTTGGAATTGTGATCAATTGCCCACAATGATCTGAATCTATTAAGTTAATAATTGCTTTTTGGGTGGGTATAATATCAGTGTAAATATTATCTAGGCAAGTAGCACTAGTTGGGGTTATTCTGGTGGGCTCGAGAAATTTGTTTTCAAGATTGTATGACTGAAAGAGGCTTATAATTTTAGTACTTAACCCAGAATTTTCTAACAAATTAATATTGAAATCACCACAAATGATTATTGACTTCTTAGAACTACAGATTTTATGCAACACTTCATCCATTACCTTTTCAAAACAATCATACAACCCTGAAGGAGGTCTATACACACTTAATATAATAAACTGCTCCAATTCTATACAGGCTATTTCAACTGTTCGCTCAACAGATAGGCTGACAATATCCTTGCGGTCTTTAAATTTAAGATGGTTATTTACTAAGATTAATGCGCCGCCATGTATAGCATTTACCCTGCTGAATGAACTACCAACCTGGTGATTACTGAAATTGAAAATTAATTGATGACATTTGAGCCAATGCTCCGTTATACAAAGAATATCTATATTGTTACAATTCAGGAAAAGTTCTACTTCTAATTCTTTGTTCAAAAATCCTTGAATATTTTGATGAACCAGGTTGATACTATTAAAACTTTCAAAACATTCGCTTGATTTACTATCTGGCTTCCTTATAATATTGCAAGAGGTCGCCTCCGTTGTCAAAATTTCTAATTTAAATGATTGACTGATTCATTAATTGAGCTCAAACTATTGGCAGAGTAATTTAATTGAGTATTGCATTGTTCAACAGAGGCGACCTGATTAGCCAAGTTCTTGGCTGTAATAGAAAAAAAGTATGATAGCGACACAGCTACTTGTCTTTTCCAATAGTTTGAAAGATAGCACCTGTCCACAAGATATCTATCTTTTGTCAAATAAAAATTGTCACCAATATAATTATTAATGTCAATTAAATGAAATACTTTACTATTAAATGTCAAATTATGTAATGTTCTGTTAATATTATATCTAAAGTAATTTTCTTCCTGTGGCAAACTTTTACTATAAGGAAATGTGAACATTACAATTTTTCTTAAACTAAGGTCACTTAATGATCTATAATATTGGAGTAATTCTCCTTTATTCACAGTACCCCTATTACCAACAAATATTATTAGTACAGAATCCTGGGTGAAGTTATAATTAATAATTTTCCTCATGATATCATATAAGGAACAACCAGGCATACAAAAGTTCATAATAGAATGTTCCGGGTACTTATTTGTCAACAAGTGGCCTAAATCCTTACCAATTTCATCAGAGAAAATAACAATTTCTTTATTGACAATTTGTTTAGCTAAACAATTAGTAATTTCTAATGGTAAACTAACACAGGACCGCGGTATGGTTGTATCACCTAGAGGCAATGAATGGGCCGGTGTGGGTTCAAGAGATTGTGGTTGGCAATGCTCACAGTTGTTAGTTTCTGTACTTACCAGCTCATTCATAGCCAATACATATTCCCTCATTTGGTTTTCAGAGGCTGTATATTTAAAATTGAGTGAAGTTAATTTCTGTTGTAGGTGGTCAATTTCACACTGCAAGTTCTCTGTGTCTATTTGGTACTTCCTATTACTTTTATCTAAGTTTAAAGAATAATTATCTAATTGTTTTATAAGATTCAACCTTTCCCTATTCAATTTTACATTTTTAATGAAAAACTTATGTTTTTTGACCATTTTCTTAGTTTTAACTATGTATTTGTTTATTTTAATATATTTTTTTAGTTTATTCTTACCCGTGATGACTCGCACTGATTTAATTGACTTTAATTCATCATCACCTGTCAGATCTATAGTGTAAGGTTGGGATTTATCAGAAATCATTGACGGAGCAATAGGCACCAATTCACTGAACAGACTTTGGTTCAATGAGGCTGTGATGTTATGATTGGTTGTCTCGAGCTCTGATATTTGACTTCTGGCCTCATGTAGCTGTTGTTGCAATTGAAGCTTGTGACTGAGAGTTTGTTCATACTCTGTGCTACACTGGCTGAACCCGTCCACAATGACTTGGAGCCTATCCCGGTCTTCTATGGCATCAGTGAATTGAGTATATAGCTGAGCCATTTCCATTTTCAACTTGTTATTCCTTTCATGGGCTTCAGAGAGCACACTTTCATTGTCATCTATTTCCCTGTTTAGTTGGTTACAGGACTCCTTACACGCCTGTAATTCGCTCAAAGCCTGACTAAGTTTAGACTCTTCGAGGCGAGCGCGGGCACTGCGTGTCATAATCATTATTCAGGAGAATAGAGACAAGATAAGAGAAAACTAGGTGCGGTAGAATTGTATATGAAACGATTAATTGAAAGGAAAAATGAAATTTCTTACGACAAAAAGAAGTTCTGTCACCGAACCAAACAGGGTTATGTTTACGTTTCAAAGGTCATCGGCATCAACAGGTAGCCGTAATTAAAAGTGATCCAGTTATAGAAAGCAAGTAATTAAAACGTAAACAATGTACTACCAAGTAAAATAAGTTGTATTGTACCTGATATTAAGATGACAATGCAAGATTCCTTCGAACCGGTAACTGTCAGTTTCACAAATGAATTTATTACACTTAATTTTCGTTAATTCAACACATCTACACTATAATTCACACTATACTTGCTAAATACTTGTTATTTTATAGGAAATAGGCCGTAATAAGAAGGAAATACAATATTTAAAATTAAAAGGACAAATTCAAATCAGCTGTTAGCTGTAGTGTTGCCACAGGAAAAAAAGTCGTCATGGATGTAGGGAACATGGCACAAGCCCAAAACAAGATGCATTTTTTTAAAAGATTTTCACAAAGTTGACTGTCATAATCAACCTCCAAAATAGTTACTTCTTTGGACCTTTCAAAGTCATTGTGTGCAACACAAAAAACCGGCCTAGTGCGAGTCGGACTCGCGCACGAAGGGTTCCGTACTATTATTTAGACACTATACAAAACGGCAAAAAAATCACGTTTGTTGTATGGGAGCTCCCCTTAAATATTAATTTTATTCGGTTTTTAGTATTTGTTGTTATAGCGGCAACAGAAATACATCATCTGTGAAAATTTCAACTGTCTAGCTGTCACGGTTCATGAGATACAGCCTGGTGACAGACAGACGGACAGACAGCGAAGTCTTAGTAATAGGGTTCCGTTTTTACCCTTTGGGTACGGAACCCTAAAAAGGGCCTTTTTTTTACGAAAAATGCATTTGTAGCTGTGCCATACATTTCGAGAACACTATTATCTGAAGAGATGTAACGGCTCATGGCTTTTTCTTATGAAAGGCATTTAACTTCATCACTATAAATATTCTTCTTAATACTTCAATACTATAAAAATGAACATGGACAAAACTAAGGTCATGTTGAATGCCCATGTCACACCCACTCCTATCAAGATCGGAGACTCTACACTCGAAGTTGTAGACGATTATGTGTACCTGGGACAAACGGTCCAGTTAGGTAGGTCAATCGAGAAGGAGGTCAATCGTCGAATCCGACTCGGCTGGGCAGCGTTCGGGAAATTGCGCGGTATCTTCTCTTCCAACCTACCGCAGTGTCTCAAGACGGAAGTCTATGACCAGTGTGTGTTGCCCTTGCCAGTGATTACATATACGGGACCGAAACGTGGTCGCTCACAATGGGCCTCATCAGAAGGCTTAAAGTCACCCAAAGGGCAATGGAAAGGGCTATGCTCGGAGTTTCCTTGCGTGATCGAATCAGAAATAAAGACATCCGCAAGAGAACCAAGGTTACCGACGTAGCCCGAAGAATTGCCAAACTTAAGTGGCAGTGGGCAGGGCACATTGCTCGCAGAACGGATGGCCGATGGGGCCGAAAAGTTTTGGAGTGGCGACCGCGAACTGGAAGACGTTGCGTTGGAAGGCCTCTTCCTCCTTATGTTGGTGGACTCATGACCTGGTGAAGGTTGCGGGAATCCGCTGGATGCGAGTCGCACGGGACCGTTCAATATGGCGACACTTGGGGGAGGCCTATGTCCAGCAGTGGACGTCTTTCGGCTGAAATGATGATGATGACTATAAATATTTTGCTTTCACCGTCTGGTGAAGCACCCATGATAGGATAGTTTTGATTTAATTTCAAACCACATTATTTTTTATTTTTTTTCTTAGTTTTTCGACTTCCTTTATTACTTAATTTTTCTGAAGTCTTCCCCTTTTCATCGCCTTGGTATTCTTCGGTTTGCTTGCTCCCATTATAGACTCAGTCAAAGTTCCTTCTCCTTGCAGTGAACACTGCAAGCCCCTTCCCTTTCGATGCTGTGATTCTGGCATGACGATAATGTACCACAATGGACAATCACATTGCTCAAGAGTTGCTAGCTCAACCTCTTCGCATGCACTTGAAGAAGTTGAAGACATCATAACCTTACAATGTTCGATGAAATCATCAGGGTTTTTGGCCAGGCTTGTCATAGATAAAAGATGAATTGACAATTTTTCAGCATTATTTGGCTCATTTAATACTTCATTAACTTATACTGCATACTGCATACTAAGAGGTCGCTAGACGCTCTGCGTATTCAATATAATAACTCATAACTGCTTCAAGATGCTGTTGGGACTGCCGCGCTATTGTAGTGCGTCCGACGTCCGGTATGTTCGCTTTTGCGCATACTGATGATTTTTACGCCATAGTGCGCAAAAAGACAAACTCCATCTTATCAAGAGCGCGGACTAGTTGTAACAGCATCCTAATATGTTGATATAGAAGTTCGACGCACCTTGGTTGTCGCACGCTTTGGACAGTGGAGGTGCTGGTCAGGAGACCCCACACCTAACCTCACAATTCTCTTTTTGTTTTTATTATTCTGTGTTTTGTTTACTAACAATAGTTTTTTAGGAATAATGTTATGTTACTAACAATTGGGCCTAGTTGCCATAAATAAACAAATATTTAATAATTTTAATTTAATTAATTAACTGATTATCAGTATCACCAACATTCTTGCAGTTATTTATTACAAAAGTTTTTGGTGCTATTATGCTTAGTAGGCGTTTAATTTGAATTATATCGTATTTTAGTTGTGTTCAATTCAAAAAAAATATTACGTAAAACCAGGGACGGTTACCGTTACCAGACAAATACCGGTAAAATTACCCAAACATTAACGTTATGCTGCGTTAAATATTAACGTTAAACATAACGTTAATTTATAAGATTTACCGGTATTAAAGTAACGTTACTAATAACGTTAATTCAATAAAAACTAACAATAACTGGCGCGACGTTGCCAAACCGAACACAAGCCGCGCGTCTTTTCGTTCGGCTCTGCTAATCAAAGCGGCAACATCTAGAATTTTACAACGAAAACGCGACAACTTACGCGCGCTTACGCCGTTACGAGTGTTTCATTTCTTAGTAAGATTAGTACGTCATACAAACATAGCGTACGCCAAATTAGTACGGTATATTATCTGTATTAGATTTGTTTTGTTGTTCACTTATTATAATTCGTTTTAGTCTCGATTACTTAATGGGTCCCGACTATTGCAGTCAATATATCCTGATTCCTGAACTTGTTATTTTTCTTTTCAGTTTTATTTAAAGTTGTTCTTTAGGCAGTCGGGTTTTTAATTTTTTTAATTATATATTTTTTAATATGATTGGATTGTAATTGTCTTGTTTGTTAATTTTTAATGATCTAATCTACAATCTCAACCCACCTGGCCTACATACCTACCGTACCTAACCTAGTCTACCCATCCTACCTATCTACTCAACCTATCTACTATCAACTGAAGAAGTGGTGCAGTATTTGAAAGTGAAGACCAACAAAATCTTTCGTGGTACGAGTTCCAACCCACCATCTGCAGACCTGCATGAAGGAGGACTTTTGGCCGAAGGGTGTCGTATATCGACGTTTCCGAGGACGGTTACGCGACACCACGCAGCGAAACACGACGCCAACAACGTTACGTGTTTAATTTTAGTTTCTCATGGTTTTAAATATGTATTAGTTTACTGTTATTAGATGTTATTTTGTGTATTTTATCTATGGGCCCTAGTAGCCTGATAATAAAATGATTATTATTATTATCTACCTTCCTACATACACAAATTGCAAACTGCAATACCTACACGGTCAAAATGTATAGAACAACTGATTTAAAAGGGCAATGCCACTTTTCCCATACATAGCGCCATTTATTTTTTTCTTTTCGCCAAAGATGAAACCTAAGCCATATTTTAGGGGAGTCTGAGAAAACAATACCAAAAAGAAATGTGTGCGTAACCCTGGCAAAATGTTATAGATTTGAGAGATGAGATCATAAAAAATATTTAGTGTATCATGAGGAGCAATTTGTTTAACCGTAGCAAAATTTGTGTGAATTGTAGTTTTAAAGTTATTTAAGAAAATTACATTTTGCTGGAGTAACGTTTGAAACGTTATCATTGCAAAATCGATTTTCAAAAATTCGTTCAGCCCGGAACCAAATACATGATTAGATAGCTTTTGTTGCGTAGTAAATGTTTGTAAATAGCAAAATTTGTGCGTGGTATGGTTCTTGAGTTATTTAAGATTTTGCTGTGGTACCGTTTTGGGATTTCCCAGATCTCGAAAACGGCTCAACGCAGAAGATTGAAAAAAAATACCACTATGAGACCTTAATTTGTTTAAATTTTCTTAAACAGTTGTCTTAGTGTTTGATTTGGTTGTCGTAAACCAATGGAATTAAATGGTTTCAAAAATCAGATTAAAACGGATTTGCAAGTAAACCAAAACACTTATAACCAAATAAACAGCTATAAAAATACCCATGGTAGACACTTATCACGTCAAGTAAAATAGATTATGTAAATTTATACGATATGAAGATAAAAACAAAATTGATTAATTTTAGACTGGTCGTACTTTAACGATGAAATACGCAGTTCCCAAAGCATTAAGAAACGTAGTATGCCACGTTTCTTAATGTTTTGGGAACTGCGTATTTATTAAACAAATTAAAATGATTCATGAACATTAATACCTGTTAATTTCGGCTTTCAATTATGGCTGTAATGAAAGTTATATCAAAAACAAGAAAATGTCAGCAGTTCTCTAATAAACCGACCAAATCGAAAAGGTCACGAAAAAGCGGCCGCACTATACATAATCGTAACCATCTTAAATGAATGGGATAATATGGATGTTTTGTTAGTACAGTTGCGTACGTACGTTGTTGTTACTGTTGCGTAGATTGCTGGTCATGGTGTTCATTATTTTTATTTAATAATCTCTCTTACAAATTATTGTATTTCTTTGCCTTAGCATTAACATATTGAGGAAAAATCTCAGATAAGTTGAGTACGTACTTAATTTTAATATTTATGGTTGATTCATAGTTTGTACAATTTTCCTTAAGACGGAGATAGGCAGTGGCGGATTTACCAATGGGCTGAGTAGGCTGGAGCCTAGGGCGGCAGATTTTAAGGGCGGCAAATATGAGCCAGTTTTCACCAGGCCAGGAGCCAGGTTTCTTTTTAAGTGATACAGAAATTAATACATTCATAATTATATTCTTAAATGCTATTAGGTTCACACAATAGCACAAGCAATTCAATATGTACTAAATGTTTCACCAGTTAGATGATTTTTTCTACAACTTTTTGAATCGCGTTTATTGAAATCAAGCGACGGGAATAATTTTACATTTACAAAAACTGGAAACGGCAGTAAATTGTTAGTGTGGAAGGTTTTTGGAACAATAAACTAAGTGAAGGTTCAAATTCAGGCTAAAAGAGAGAGTCCAGATGAGACTAAGAATTTCTTTAAAATGATTATAGCATTTCGCCATGGAATCAAGACAAGTGTGTCGAAGGTCTAAGTAACATGGGCGTCGCCATGGGCAGCTTTTTCCTGCCTGATGCCACAGAATTGGTATTATTGCATACATACGCAAGATTGCATAGCATGTGGATATTTTGATCTCAAACCTCGCTATCTGAATTTAATCGAGGCAAGATGTAAAAATTTTCGAGCTTGCGTTGCTCGCTCTTGCAGTCTAGCTTCTCTTGAATCTTATCTTTGTCTATAAGTCGCCCAGGTAACTCCAGTAGGTCGAAACAATTCTAACCTGTCCAAGGTACTTAGGTAAAGTGCACAAATTTTCGAGCTCGCTTCGCTCGCTCTTGCAGCCTACTTGCTCTTGCCTTTATCTGCGAGTCGAATAAGTAACTCATAAGTATCAGGATTGAAACAATTCTAGCCTGTTCAAGGTAGTGTTAAAATTTTCGCTTAGCTCAGGAATTTACCCAAAAACTATTTCTTGGGTAATCTTAACAAAAATTTTGAGTTGTAAAAACAATCTTAGCGGAGAGCAGCGGTGGCCCAATGGTGGCGGCCCCGACTTATGACCAGTAAGTCGTGGGTTCGAACCCAGACAGGCGCAGTACTTTGTGTAATTTATTTTACCACCACTGCTCTCAAAAACGGTGAAGGAAAACATCGTGAGGAAACCGGCATGTCCTAGAACCAACAAATTCGAAGCCATGTGACATCTACCAATCCGCACTGGGCCCGCGTGGTGGATTATAGCCCATTCCCTCTCATAGAGAGGAGGCCTGTGTCCCTGCAGTGGGAACATTAATAGGCTGATGATGGATAATGATGAAACAATCTTATAGGAACTCTAACACATTAATGTGTAGAGGTAAGTAGGGGCGGCAAAATTTGAAAAGCCTACTGGCGGCAAATATGTGTAAATCCGCCACTGGAGATAGGTACCTACTAAATACGTAGGTAGGTAGGTGGACTCCATTTTGCCTCGACTCACAGTATGGCATTTAAATATGAGCTTTGTAACGTGTTACTTAGTGGTTCAGTGGCGTAGCGTGGGTTTTCGCCGCTTAGGGCCGACCGGAAATACGCCACCCCTTGTTTTTTATTGACCCCAATAACTTGGGGTCTAAACTGGGTGGTTTTTGAAAAATCGAACTTTAAAAGTTTTTTTGAAATTTTATCACCTCTCCACCATAAAGTGCCTGAACGGCGTAGATTTCGCATAGTTAGTGCGAAATCTACGCCGTTCAAACTGATACTTTTCTCTATTAGCTCATGAACGAATGATCCTTCGAAAACCAATTTGTCAAAAAGTACATCTGCCTTTAGAAAATAAGCCATAAAAGTTATGTTCTGAAAATTTCTTGAAAATTCTCTTGTTTTTCGAGGAAGGTTTCTCAAAATAAATGTATGACACTTGTGCAAATTACAGAACTGATCGTTCATTGTCTCATTAGTTTTCCAAAATGGTGTCACAGTACACTTCTTTATTAAGTGAATATACATAACAACGATATTTTCTGAGAAGGTAGTATTTTAATAAAAATGTTCATGTACAGTTTTTTCGATGTACCTACATCTTCATTGTTGCAGATTTTTTGTTACCGCTATGTGATGTTAGCTATTTGACTTCATGCGTCGGATCCTGGTCGATCAGATCAGGTAAAATCTGTCTCTCTCAGGTGTATTTTAACATATTCTATCAGATAGTTAAAGCTATAATCTTCAGCTATCAGAAAAGTATCAGTTTAACATCCTGAATGGCGTAGATTTCTCACAATCAACACTTTATGGTGGAGATAAAGAGGAGGTGGTGAGGGTGGTGGTGGTGGAGGTGATAAAGTTTCAAAAACACTTTAAAAGATCGATTTCTCAAAAACTACCCAGTTTTGGACCCCGACCCGACTTATAGGGGTCAAAATTGTAGCAAATAAGGTCTAGTATCACCCATTTGAAGGCCTGCACCCAATTACCAATCATCCTGTATATCAACATATCGTTTTATATGTCAAGAATGGCATGAAATTGCGCGCGCGATTTCGAATATCTAAGCATTTTTTTAGAGCAGCGGTGGCCCAGTGGTGCCGGCCCCAACTTACAAACAGTAAGTCGTGGGTTCAAACCAGACAGGCACATTAAGTAATTAATTTCATCACCACTGCTCTCAAAACGGTGAAGGAAAACAATGTGAGGAAACCAGCATTTCCTAGAACCAAAATTCAAAGACATGTGACATTACCAATCCGCACTGGGCCCGCGTGGTGGATTACAGCCCATTCCCTCTCATAGAGAGGAGGCCTGTGTCCCAGCAGTGGGAAAATTAATAGGCTGATGATGATGAAGTATTTTTTTACATTTTCCAAATTAATGAATTGGCGCTTCCTGCCGCCCTCTTTCGTATACCGCCTGGGGCAATGGCCCCCACCGCCCCCCAAGCTACGCCACTGTAGTGGTTATTTCAACATTACATGTGACTGTTACAGGTGTTCAACGTGTGAACCACGCGTCGTGAATCAAAATCACACTATAAATTATTTACTGAGATTATTACTTTGTAAAGTTTTTTTTTTTCTTTTTCCTTTTATGGCAACTGAGGCGGTTCCGACTATTCTGCCAGTGTCACGTCGTGACGGCAGCACAGAGAGGCAGGCCGTTGACTTCGTTGACTTTAAGTACTTACTCGTGATCCATTAAATTTTAACATAACAAAGATTAACATGATTTTCATTTATAAAATAGAAAACTAGTAGAAAATGTGTAATATGTTATCTGCACTTACATTAAAAAATCGGTTACACTTAAAACGTTTTTCTGCCTAACTGTACAAAACATCGGACACTAAGTTGCTAATTTGCGAAGCGGCCGCATTTACGTGACCTTTTTAATTTGGTCGGCATATTAGTGAATTTCTGACACATTCTTGATTTTGATATAACTTTGATAACAGCCGTAATTAAATTAACAGGAATTAATGTTCATGAATCATTTTAATTTGTTTAAAGTATGCCACGTTTCTTAATGTTTTGGGAACTGCGTATTTCATCACTAAAGTACGACCAGTCTAAAATTAATCAATTTTGTTTTTATCTTCATATCGTATAAATTTACATAATCTATTTTACTTGACGTGATAAGTGTCTACCATGGGTATTTTTTACAGCTGTTTATTTGGTTATAAGTGTTTTGGTTTACTTGCAAATTCGTTTTAATCTGATTTTTGAAACCATTTAATTCCATTGGTTTACGACAACCAAATCAAAAACTAATGTTTAAAAAAAAAAAACAAATTAAGGTCTCTTATATAATGGTATTTTTTTAATCTTCTGCATTGAGCCGTTTTCAAGATCTGGGAAATCCCAAAACGGTACCACAGCAAAATCTTAAATAACTCAAGAACCACACACAAATTTTGCTATTTACAAACATTTACTACGCAATAAAAGCTATGTAATCATATTTTTGGTTCCGGGCTGAACGAATTTTTGAAAATCGATTTTGCCAGGATAACGTTTTAAACGTTACTCCAGCAAAATGTATTTTTCTCAAATAATTTTAAAACTACAATTCACACAAATTTTGATACTATTAAACAAATTGTTCCTCATGATACACTAATTATTTTTTATGGTCTCATCTCTCAAATCCACAACATTTTGCCAGGGTAACGCACACAAAAGTACGGCACGCACCAGCACGCCACGGTTGCGCCTGGATAATTTATTAGTTATTACGTTAGGAAATAAAACGAAATTATTTTTATGTCAATTATTTATTACTATTTTAAACGTGTCTAGAAAAAACACCGTTGGTAATTTATTATTTATTTATTTATTAAAACTTTATGCACAAAATGTACAAAGGCGGACTTAATGCCTTGGGCATTTTCTACCAGTCTACCTTAGGGTGATGCAGAGACAAAACAGTAGGTGCAACAGAACAGAAAATTTTGAAGAATAAAATATTATTATAATAATAAATATACATACATACAACAAATTATACAAAGTGAGGAAAGGTAAAAATAAAATGTAATTCGGGGAGACAGTGCGTCTATATAACCGTTTACCATCTGTAAAGAAAAAATACAAAACTTATTACTTTTATTAGTACCTACACATTCGTAGCTGCTACCGCCTCGAGGAATGGGCCATTCGGGGCCATTCCGAATGACTGCGCAATGGCATGGCATTGTCGGCCACGAATGGCCCGTTCCTCGACTAGCGGCAGCTATACTAGCTACCTACATATTAATTTTAAAAACGTTGATAATAATGTGCTTAATAAAACTCGTGTGTTTTCTCAAGTGATAAAGAAAACTGAATTATTTAGGTACTTATAAAACTTTACATGTAAATACCAAAATACCGTTTCCTGATGTAAATACCAAAATACTTACCATTTCCTGCCATTTCAATTCGTTAGATACACCCACCAATCACTAATTCACTAGGTAATTCATACACTCGCGACTGTGCGAGCGCGAGCGCCACCAACATCGTTAGAAAGAGATAAGCGTATAAATTACCGGTATAAGTATCGTTACTTTTACCGATACTAATTTTAGTTATTAGATAACGTTAACGGACTTACGGGTATCGTTATTCATATCGATACTTTTTTATCGTTAACATAACGGTATTTGGTAACGTTATAAAAAAAGTAACGGTAATTCGGTCCCTGCGTAAAACACCAGAACCGTTGCGGCCGCGCTAACTAATCAGAGCGCCGGAATTTGAAGGCAAGGTCACCGAACCGTATGATTATGGATGCGGCATTGTTTCAATTTGAATATTTCGTGTTGATGTTTTTTTTATTCGTGATTTTAAAAGTTGAACGTATTGGAACTGAAAATGTAGTAGGTGTGTGATTTTAACCGACTTAAAAAAAAGGAGGTTCTCAATTAAGCACGTCTGAATGTTCCTTCCACCTTCACCGTCGTTGTCGATGGTGCCCTCGCCGGCTTTGTAAGTTGCTTACGCACTTTTGTATTAATCTCTAAATATAAATATGTGTACAACACTGCATTTATTCCAGGTTTGTGGTGTGTGCGACAGCTACTCCACCACCGTCTCTTCTTCCGCCACCTCCAGCACCACCTTGTCAGTATCGTCGGAACTTAGGGGATGCTGACGTGTCGGAAATTCGCCATTATGGTAAGTACCTGCTGATTTTAGTTTGGTTTGGGGCTGTGGCTTCTGATTTCCACCCGATTTTTAAACCAATCTATATTTGTTTACAGGAAGCGACCTAAGTTCCGACGAGAGCGACGACGAGGAGGACGTTGTGCTTCCAAGGGTGTTGACCAGGACGCTGCAAAGCCTAATGGAAACACCCTTGGACGAGGACTATGAAGACGGTGGTCGTGACGACGCTGGCGCCGCCGGTCCCGGAGCGCCTGCTGCTGCCGCTGCAGAAGGAGTCCCTCTAACGGCAACGGACCGGCCAAGGAGGTGGTTCGATTTTGAGTGGAAAGAGTTTCCGAATCCTCCGATTCGACCTGAATCGAGGAGGGAAACGTTTTCCCAAAGAAATGTAGGTCCGACAACTCCACGGGACGACCCATGTGACGTTTTCATTGACATTTGGGATCGTCCAATTATGGAGCATATAGCCTCGGAGACCAACAAATATGCTCAGCTGGTAGCCGGCGAGGCAGACAACCTCCATCCCAGTAGCCGCATAAGGCGCTGGCGTCCAACAGATCCCGAAGAGTTATACACGTTCTTCGGGCTTCTGTTGGCGATGGGGCTTGTCGTCAAGTCTCGGCTTGAGGAGTACTGGTCGGCTACCGCTGACATATTTGTTACTCCTGGTTTTAGCGCATACATGTCGATTAATAGGTTTTTATTATTATGTAAATGTCTTCATTTCAGCGACTCCATTAACATGTGTGCGCTAGACCGAGAGACCTCTGATGCTAGACTTTTTAAGATCCGGCCAATACTGACACATTTAAATAAGAAATTTCAGGAGTTGTATACTCCAAAGCAGAACATTGCTTTAGACGAGAGTCTTTTGATGTGGAAGGGCTGTCTGGATATCGGCCAGCTCATTCCAAATAAAGCTGCAAAAAGAGGCATCAAGTCTTATGAGATCTGTGAATCTCAAACCGGCTATCTATGGCGGTTTGAGATTCACGCTCATAAAAGAAGTCTATTGCCACCGCAGCAGTTTGAAGACCCAATGGAGGCACCTACGCCGTCAATAGTGCTGCGGCTGACCCAAGGTCTGGAGCACAAGGGATACACATTGTGGATGGACAATTTCTACAATTCGCCATGTCTCGCTCGACGACTTAAGTCCTTGGGCTTTGATTGTGTAGGGACCCTGCGGACCGATCGTCAGTTTGTTCCGCAGGCCCTGCACAGTCTGACCAAGCAGAACATGCGCCCGGGGCATATAGCTGGTCTTACCTCGGGGGATGTCGATATCATGGTATGGAAAGATTCTAACCGTGTGGCTACTATCTCTACATACCATGGTAACGCCGTCCAAACATACCGGGGTTTCACCAAACCCGCCCTGATATTGGACTACAATATCATGATGGGTGGGGTGGACAAAAAAGACCAGCTCCTGGCCATGTATCCGATCGAGCGGAAACGAACAATGGTGTGGTACAAAAAATTGTTCAGGAGGTTACTCAACATCTCCGTTTTAAATTCTTACATAATACATCACCACTCTTCTACTATATCTCACAGAAATTTCCGTATAACCCTGATCAAATCCCTTCTTTCTAGGCATCGTCCCCTCCGCATTCCCATTCCCATTCCAAGTATTGCAACCACACAGAACCGAATCGATGTGCCGACGCAACGGGATGGAGAACCGTTCTATGCGACAGTACATCGAATCGAAGAATTTGATGTGGAGCAAAATAATCCACGCCGTCTCCGCCGGATGTGCATTATTTGCAAAAAAAGGGTCACGACGTTCTGTGTCGGTTGCAATAAAACCCTCTGCATTAAAGATTGTTTCCTGGCACACCACACCATTTAATGTATAGTTTACGTAAAATGTATTTATAAATATATATTTCTTTGTATGTATCTATATGTTGTATTTATATAACAATTTTTTGTAACACACCCTGTTGGTTTCATTGACTGTGCGAATAGTGATATTGTTCATCCGCCGTTGTATCCTTTGTTTCCGGCCTTGGGTTTTTTTTTTCTTTTATTATTGTACATGTAAAGACATTATTTTACAGTGCATAGTTGTTTTTTATTTTTGTAAAAAAGACTGCTTGACAAATTTTTTATTCGACTGCAAAGGAAGGTTTATGTTTAACATATTGTTTTTTTTTTTATTTGTGACGGTGTAGCGTGATATCTAGTGGTTCTTCTTCTGACGCGGTGGTGATGTTGATGCCTTTATTTGCAGCTTTTTTTTTTCTTTTTTTTCCAAAAGATTCTCGTTTATTGCAATGCTGCTTTATTTTTGTTTTATTTATTTTTTATTTACATAATATCCCTACACGCTAAAGACTTGAATATATATATATATTGAATAATAAAACTATGTAGAAAGTAATAAAAATGTTTTTGATTTAAATATATATTTTTCTTGTTTACATGTGACAGTATTTGCCGTATCCATATTTTCTAAGATCTATGTTCATGTATGTTTATGTTTTTTTGGTGATTTTTTTTAGTGAAATTGTTCGTTTTGATTGTTGATTTGTGTAATATTTTTCTTAGGCAGTATGCATTTATAAGTGCCTAACGTTTTGTAAATATCTTCAACATGTAGAAAGTTAAATTAGATTTCAAATTGAGGCAGGATAATTTAAATAGTGATGCAAAGTTTGAATGGGTGTTTTTACGCCTTATTTTAAGTGTCTGCCTTCGTTATTTTATACTAATTAACGAATAACTTGTAACAGCTGACACTCTTTCCGTGTCAAGTATGTAAACCAAACATTATTATAAAAATGTAACTCAAGCCAGTTAGCGTAGAGTTTTCTGAGAATAGAAGTGTTAACAAACCCATTCTTTTGTTTAGAATCCGGCTCTCGTAAATGACGTCATGTTTTGTTAGGCTTGTGAGATGAAAAAATAGGCTGTATTCTTTTGTTTGATTTATGTGACTTATTGTGTACCTACTAGTGGAAATAAAACAATAACTTTTTGAAACAATTGTTTAATTTTTTATTAAAATGACCTTTACACAAGAAACTGATAAAAAATCCCTAACACTGAACACACATTACAATTACTAATACATCACAAGGCAAAACTATACTAAACCATACATAACCTGTTAGCTAATTTAATAACGATTCCAATGATATAACTGGTAGCGAGCTAACGTAATTTCGGAGATATCGTCGTTTTAATCAGGCGCGCCGGAATCGTGGCCCAACGGGAATATTGGTGGTAGAGGTGGGCAAAGTGTATCATTTTTGAGATTGGAACATTTGCATCTCGATCACTGAAATGATCCGAATCACTGATATGTTTCATTTGGCTCATTTGGATCATCGGCTCAAAAGATATAAAATATCAACGTAAAACGATACCTTGTGTTAGTTGTTAGTGCAAACAGTTTATGCATAAAACGACCTTATAGTATTTGATACGTAAGCAACTTAGTGGTCATTTTTACGTGCATTGATAACGATAAAAGAAAATCTGTGAGTATGAGTGATACACATCTCATTTGGTATCTCTTTCTGACTTGTATAGATTGTAATTTTGTCGCCCGCTTACTCGAATCCGCGAGCCTTTAGAATAATTAAGTAACTCGCAGTGTGTCTCGGTCTCCCTTTCTCGCCCGCTCACTGCTCAGTCGCCTATCGAGCAAAGTAATGTTCAGTAATGTTGTGAGCATTTGGATACGTTTGAAACGTATCCAAATGATACGTTTGAAACGTTGTTACTTTTACATTTTTAAATATTTCTATACAAAATACTATAAAAAAATAATTTAAAAATATAAAAAAACAGTAGCCCACCAGCGCTGGGAACAGGGTCCGAGCTGCCGGTGGTCAGGGCTCTTGAGAGAGGAACCTCCTGTGTGCATAACCCTGGCAAAATGTTGTGCATTTGAGAGATGAGACCATAAAAAATAATTAGTGTATCATGAGGAGCAATTTGTTTAATAGTAGCAAAATTTGTGTGAATTGTAGTTTTAAAGTTATTTGAGAAAAACACATTTTGCTGGAGTAACGTTTGAAACGTTATCCTGGCAAAATCGATTTTCAAAAATTCGTTCAGCCCGGAACCAAATACATGATTAGATAGCTTTTGTTGCGTAGTAAATGTATTTAAATAGCAAAATTTGTGTGTGATATGGTTCTTGAGTTATTTAAGATTTTGCTGCGGTAACGTTTTGGAATTTCCCAGATCTCGAAAACGGCTCAACGCAGATGATTGAAAAAACTACCAATAAGAGACCTTAATTTGTTTAAATTAGTTTAAACATTAGTTTTTGATTTGGTTGTCGTAAACCAATGGAATTAAATGGTTTCAAAAATCAGATAAAAACGGATTTGCAAGTAAACCAAAACACTTATAACCAACTATACAGCTGTAAAAAATACCCATGGTCGACACTTATCACGTCAAGTAAAATGGATAAATGTAACTTTATACGATATGAAGATAAAAACAAAATTGATTAATTTTAGACTGGTCGTACTTTAGCGATGAAATACGCAGTTCCCAAAACATTAAGAAACGTGGCATACTTTAAACAAATTAAAATGATTCATGAACATTAATTCCTGTTAATTTCAGCTTTCAATTACGGCTGTAATGAAAGTTATATCAAAATCAAGAATATGTCAGAAATTCTCTAATATATTTATTTTATAATCGAAGGTGGAGTGGCTTGCTCCACTCAGGAGCTCCCTCGAGCATCTGGCTCCCGCAATTATAAAAAACTATACATTTCCTAAATTAATATTATACATTTCCTAAATCTTGCTCCCGCAATTATAAAAAACACTCTAGGGGTAGGGACCACAAGACCACGTGGGGTCGGGGTGCCCTGTGTCGGTTCTGAGGCCAAGTCCTGTCTGTGTATTTAATTAAAAATAAAAATTACGTTTAGTTTCACGTAATTGTGTTATTTCAACTGTCAAAGTGACAAAATTGCGTTTAGTTTGACGTAATTATGTTTATTTTTGGCCTAAATATGTTCGTTCCTAACCTAAAAATTAGGTTTTTTCTTTATTTATTTTTTGGTTAAAACTGCGTTTCCTATGAAAAAAAAGTGTTGCAAGGGTATCAGTAAGACCCGTAGGAACCCCTAATATTATCACATTTCCTCCAGCGAGGAAGCACGTTTTAAAACCCAACCCCTATAATTTTTTGATTTTTCCGTTGTACAAAATTTCATCATCATCATCATTTCAGCCGAAAGACGTCCACTGCTGGACATAGGCCTCCCCCAAGTGTCGCCACATTGAACGGTCCCGTGCGACTCGCATCCAGCGGATTCCCGCAACCTTCACCAGGTCATCGGTCCACCTAGTCCTTCCATCGCAACATTCGCAACGTCTTCCGGTTCGCGGTCGCCACTCCAGAACTTTTCGGCCCCATCTGCCATCCGTTCTGCGAGCAATGTGCCCTGCCCACTGCCACTTAAGTTTGGCAATTTTTCGGGCTACGTCGGTAAACTTGGTTCTCTTGCGGATGTCTTCATTTCTGATTCGATCGCGCAAGGAAACTCCGAGCATAGCCCTCTCCATTGCCCTTTGGGTGACATTAAGCTTTCTGATGAGGCCCATTGTAAGCGACCACGTTTCGGTCCCGTATGTAGTCACTGGCAACACACACTGGTCATAGACTTTCGTCTTGAGACACTGCGGTAGGTTGGACGAGAAGATACCGCGCAACTTCCCGAACGCTGCCCAGCCGAGTCGGATTCGACGATTGACCTCTTTCTCGAAGTTAGACCTACCTAACTGGACCGTTTGTCCCAGGTACACAGATTCGTCTACAACTTCGAGTGTAGAGTCTCCGATCTTGATAGGAGTGGGTGTGACATGGGCATTCAACATTAGCTTGGTTTTGTCCATGTTCATTTTAAGACCCACTCTTCCGGAAGCTCTACTGAGGTCATCGAGCATTGTACTGAGGTCCTCTATGGTCTCAGCCATGACCACTATGTCGTCGGCAAACCGCAGGTGAGTGATGTACTCGCCGTTGACTTTGATGTCTAGCCCTCTCCAGTCCAGAACCTTGAAGACATCCTCCAGTGCAACGGTAAACAGTTTCGGAGATATGACGTCTCACTGTCTCACACCTCGCTGCAGGAGGATAGGTTCCGAGACTTGGTCCTGAAGTCGGACTGACATGGTGGCGTTTTTGTACAAACACTTCAACACCTCGATGTACCGATAGTCGATTTGGCACCGTTGGAGAGACTGCAGTACAGCCCAGGTCTCGATCGAATCGAAGGCTTTCTCGTAGTCCACAAACGCTAAACAGAGAGGCAGGTTATAGTCTTCGGTCTTCTGTATAACTTGCCGCAGCGTATGTATGTGGTCTACGGTGCTATAGCCTTTTCGGAAACCGGCTTGTTCGGGTGGCTGGAAATCGTCAAACCTGCGCGCGAGACGATTCGTGATGACTCTAGAAAACAACTTGTAGACATGGCTTAGAAGTGAGATGGGTCTATAATTCTTCAACCGGGCATTGTCACCCTTTTTGAAGAAGAGTACCACCACACCCTTGCACCATGCCTGTGGCGTTTTCCCCTCAAGTATGACGGAATTAAACAGCTTCTGAAGGGCCTTAAGTACCGGTTTTCCACCCGCCTTCAGGAGTTCGGCCGTAATTCCGTCAACACCCGGTGCCTTGTTGTTTTTGAGCTGCTTCAGAGTCATCCTAATCTCGAACAGGCTGACGTCCGGGATGTCTTCGGTATAGTGTCGGGTCAGTCTAGCTCTTGGGTCGTTTGCTAGATCTACGACGGGTTTACTAGTTGACGTGTACAACTGTCCATAGAAGCTCTCGATCTCCCTCAGAAGCTCCGGTTTGGCGGATAAGATCCTACCATCGTCGGTCTTCAGTTTCGTGAGCTGGCTCTGCCCAATAGCAAGATCTCTTGCAAATACCTTGGAGCCTTTATTCCGCTCAATCGCGTCTTTAATACGCTCGGAATTAAAGCGGCGGAGGTCGCTCTTCAAGGATTTAGAGATCCGTCTATTGAGCTGCCGATATTTACACGCCTCGTCTGAAGACTGCAGGATCATCTCACGCCGCTCCTTCATGAGCTTGAGAGTGTGATCGGAGAGCCTCTTGTTCTGATCTGTACGACGCGCCTTGAAGAACTTAGACCCGGTCGTATGGACAGTTTCCACGAACCCATCGTTGTATTCGTCCACTGAGCTTCCTAGGCACTCGAAATGGTTGTGGAATTCAAGCTGAAAGCTCTCGGGGTTTTGGATTTGGATCTGTGCTGGACGGAGCGTAGACTTCATCAGTCGATACCTTTCAAGCTTGATATTGATGTTCAATGTGCCTCTTACCATGCGGTGATCGCTCCCGGTTTTCACCGAATTGATCACAGAGACATCATTGAACATTTGCTTCTTGGTTGACATGATGAAGTCGATCTCATTTCTAGTTGCACCATCGGGGCTCTGCCAGGTCCACTTCCTGTGCTCACGCTTTCTGAAGAAGGAGTTAATCAATCAGAGGCCCTCCTTCTCCATAAAACTAGCCAGTTGGTGACCCCGGCGATTCCGACGTCCAACTCCAAATTGCCCCACCTGCAGCTCATCGCCGTCTCGTTTGCCCAGTTTCGCGTTGAAGTCCCCCATAACAACTGTGAAGTGAGTTTTGGAACCATGCATGGCTTTAGTAATATCCTCATACATGGTCTCCACTTCGTCGTCGGGGTGTGCCGAGGTTGGGGCGTAGACCTGTATGATCTTCAGCGAATATCTTGAGGATATTCTGAGTATAAGGTACGCCACCCTGGTCGACACACTCTCGATCTTCACCACGTTGTTCACAAGGGACTTGTGGACGATAAACCCAACACCACCCTGGGATTGCCGGTCACCCTCACAGAAATAGAGCAGGTTGCCGGATTTCAGGATAATCGTGTCCTCCCCCTCTCTTCGGACTTCAGATAATCCCACAATACTCCATCCCAGCCTGCTCAATTCCTCTTCGAGTTCCGCTATCTTCTCGTCGGTCCGGAGTGTGCGTGTGTTATATGTTGCCAGGTCTAGTCGTCGGTATTGGCAGCCGGATCCCTTGCGGAGATTCTTCGCACCCCTTGCCACGCCATAGCCTCGACCGCTGCCGTAGTCGAGGGTAGACGGGCTGCCGGGCACTAGGGGCCATTTTTGTGATGCGCTATTCATTTGTGGGGGTTTTGCCATAATCGCCACGCTTGGCAGGCGGGTTGGCGATCGCAGTGAGTGCGGTTCTTACACAAGACACAGAGCGCTGCTGCCCATTCTCTGGTAAATCCCTTAGTCGCTTCTAACGACACCCACGGGAAGATATGGGATGGTGTTATTCTTTACGTCCGACACCATACGGACTCTACGTACAAAATTTAGATGATACGATTTTGATGGTACGGCCAATAATGAGAAGAGATGATCGACACCTACCTCAGTGTGCTGAACAATCTTCACAGTATAATTATGTCTGTCACCCCTATTACCAAAAAGGTGCCGATTTTTTCTGACATACATTATGTTTTCATAGATGTATTGACAATGTACCGCCATGATGCCAATATCCTAGAGTCGCGCCTACGATTAACAGAAAGGATATTTCCTTCAGTTTCATTGCAAATAGCGGTTACAGCATAGCATTTCTGTCGCACGTTATGCTCCGGTGTTATTCGAGCTTTCTTTAACGACACAAATTCCATCTCCATCCCTTTTCTCTTGTACATATCCTATTGCTGAATCTCCATAGGATTCACGTCCAGATCTTTAACAAAAAGCAATAGTCATTTGTACACATAATAATTATTATGATGTAATTTTCTGCCAAATAACATAGAAAGTATTATAATAAACTTGACAGACCGTTAAAGTGAATAGTTTTAGCAATAACATACAGTGTATTTATGTAGCTTCGTTTAACATTGTTTGTTTTACAATAATCAAAAATTATAGGTTATGTTTACTGCTCGTCATAATAACATTGTATTTATGTCTAAAATAACTGTGTTTTAGTAGAATAAATAATTACCTTGCAGCTTTTACTCCTTTTACCTCAGATTTGGATTTAATTGAATAAATGTCGACTGCATGTCTAAATTGTCGGCAGATTGTCTGATTGTGCTTTTACAAATCCACTTTCAGTCATTGTCTTATGATTTCTAATCACACTACGATTTTATGATAACACATAGGTGTTATCATAAAATCGTAGTGTGATTAGTGTGTGTGTGTGTGTAGTGGGTTTAATTGTAGTGTATAGACACTAAAAAATAATTCACAACACTCACGTTTTATTAAGTTTTTTTACTCAAACAGCTGCACAATGCCCGAACCGAACTCTTGTTTACAACAAAGTGTTTGACGTTACGTTTCGTTTCGTTTCAACCAATGGTGATGAGTTTTAAAAAATTGAATTTCGCTCGCTTTTTTTACACTTTTATTTTTAATTTTAAATAATTGTAAAGACATTAATTACTAAAATAATGGTTTAGATTATTATTAATAATAATACTTAAATAAATAATAAATATTGCTGGACATTACACACAGCGCCATCTAGTGCCACACTAAGCAACGAGACTTGTGTCGTGGACACCAGATAGTTGATAAACTACATAGATATTTTTTGTTTGTAAATACATACTTATTATACATTTATAAACATCCATGACTCTGACTGATAATAATTATGTGAATAAATGTGTATATTAATTATGTGTATATTAATTATGTGTCCTCTGTCCTCGTGTTATATGTTCTATGTCCCTATATGTCTGTGTTATGTCCTGTAAGATTCGGAATAAAAATATTTAAACCAAATTTAAATTACATGCATATTCCCTATTGGTACATGTGACTGCAGCCTTTGCGTATGTTGTGTAAGTAGACCAATAGAAACGCAGTCAAAAATTTCGGTACTTGTTTGTTAATAAAAAACAATAGAATAATGAGCTAGAATTGAATATGTCATCATCAGCCTATTAATGTTCCCACTGCTGGGACACAGGCCTCCTCTCTATGAGAGGGAATGAAGGGCTATAAGCTATAATCCACCACGCGGGCCCAGTGCGGATTAGTAGATGTCACATGTCTTCGAATTATTTGGTTCTAGGACATGCCGGTTTCCTCACGATGTTTTTCCTTCACCGTTTTGAGAGCAGTGGTGATGAAATAAATTACACAAAGTAATGCGCCTGTCTGTGTTCGAACCCACGTCTGTCCATGACTGTTCGTAAGTCGAAGCCGCCACCACTGGATCGCTGCTCTCATTGATGATTGAATATGTACTTAGATGTTTTTTGGCATGTATTTAAGTGTACTTGGATATTTGTAATGCAGTCATTGACATATTTATTCAATTTTATGGTCATGTTTTTACATAAATAAAATTACATTTGTGACAGAAAGTGGGTGTATTTTTCTAAATCCTGTATGGACGACATGGGCCACGGCCGTAGGCCGACGGAGGCCAGGCACTTCGTGGACAAGTCGAGTTTATTATTTAATATGCGAGCAAAGCGAGCGCGCGTCGTAGAACCTCCGTTATTCCAGGGACTACGAGAAGGGGCCACGGGCGAAAAAATAAAAAATCTTAACGGTCATCTTTTTTAATGATTGATCCTCCCGCCATCGCCTTCGAACCTAACCAGTCCGAAGTCGGGGTGCCCCAAGTCCCGAGCTCGCTTCGCTTGCTCTTGCTAAAAAGACCAATGAATAAAAAATTGCATCAAATATTATTTCTGTTTACCCATAGAAATCTAAAAAACAGGAGAAGTGGTAAGGGGGCGTGTCGGTGTCCGCGCGACATGTCCAGTCGGCCATGTCATAGGCAAATGGCCGTCTCCGCGAACTAGTGTACTTTCGACCGCGATCGCAACAAACTATAGCAATTCCATGTTGTTCAGGGGTTTTTTGTAAAAACCGAAGCATAAACCTAAAGTTTGTTGATCACGGAATTACTTATCATATATAAGTACATGTATTTTACTATATTTGTCTTTAAAATCAAGAAAAACAACAAATCGTAAAATATTTGTTGCTTTTACTATGTTCTGTTTGTTTTCAAATATCACAGCGAGTGTACTATTTTTGCAATAAATACATTACTCCTTAACCACTACCTAAGTTTGTCGCTAAGTGACTGAACAAGCAATGTAAAAATCACAAAACGATATTTCATAAAGCGGATGAATCACGTAGTACGGCCGCTCCTTCTTCGACGAGTTAATGATGTGCTTGTGCAGATCCACTAATGTAGGCTATCGACAATGTCGATTGACGAATTAAATATTACTATTTTAGTTTTATTTTTCAATTTGTCAACCGTTTTAACCCGGTTGGAAAAAATGTTTTTTTATGTATTTTGGTTATTTTACAGCATAGTAGAGAAATGCGTTTTGTTACGCTTTTCTCTACTATGCTGTAACTAAACTAACTACTAACTAAACAACTTTCGTAAAGTAAGTTAATTAAATTTCAGGTTTAATCGGTGGAGTGTTTTTGGCTTTGAATTATCGTATATTATGCCTTATCCTCGTGCTACTAACTACTGTTTCAATAGGCCATGACAGCCTAAACCAACGTAACCGGATATTTTATTGTTTTAATTTACTTCATAATATATTTTTTAGCAACATATTGTTTATTTTTATTATAATATTATATTCTGGACATTATTATTATTTAATTATTTTCAGGACCCCAAAAAAATATACACAATAATAAAAATGAAAGATTCGATAACTTTCAGATTTAGTCAATCACTAGCGTATTTATGCTTTTGCACAACACAACGATAGCGAGTGATGTTTTTGTGTGGGTAAGTTGATGTCATAAGGTTTATAATTGATTGTGTAGTACGTTCAGTTTTAAGAAATGCGGGTGTGTGCGCGACTGCGTATCTATTACTTTTACTGAACTGCGTGTGTAGTAGTTGCCGTGTGGTAGGGGCAAAGTGAAGACACAGGGTTCCGATACATTTTCGTCTTGCGGGCATATCTCCTTCTTTATATCTATGTGTTTACCAAATATTAATTGAGTATATCAAACTTAATTATCATGTTACCATGCAGTTCATTTATACTTATTCGTAGATCAACATAAATAGACATCATTTATTTTGAAATGTTATTAAATAATATTATCTCTTATTTTTTGTGCAGGCAACACACACCCGGCGAGTCCTCGGCCCCGGTCGCATCGAGTAGTGTGCCACTCACGGAAACATTGAATGAGTAAGTACCAGTGCCCATAATTGGAGTATTCATTTATTTGCTACATTTAGTACTGCGTAAGCCATAAATACTACATTAAATTAAGGTCGCTTCCACCTTAATTGCGGGCAGCCCGCGAAATTCAAATTTTCTTAGGTTTTTTTTAATTTGCAGGGCAGTGTGAGGTTACATGTTGATTAAAATATGATTCGCGACTATAACAAATATGGCGTCACATAGTTTCTTTACGTTTCGTTTTTGGTACGCTTAGATCTTTTAAACTACGCAACGGATTTTAATGAAGTGTCAGCAATAGATAGAGATTCAAGAAGAAGGTTTATGTTATGTGGCTGTTCGTATATTTAGCTTAAAAACTTATACAAAAATAAAAATTCTAAAACAAAAACAGAATCATAATCAATCAACAGTAAGTTAACAAATTAACAAATTTAATATGTTAACAAATTTAATAAAAGGATTAGACATAGAAATGTATGTATATGTAAACTTGAAAATATTATTTTTATTGCAATTTACTAATGTGCCGTCTAAGGCCCACCTTCTATCATGGCCCACTTAAAAAATACTTACATTTCGGTGGCCAGAAGAATTTTAAATTTCGCGGGAATCTTGTGAATGCGTTCCTAGACGAAAGGCAAACGTCATCACGCCAATCGCGCGCGGCTATTTTGAACACTATAGTCAGTTGTCAGTGACGCGTCAAGGCAGTGCACGTGTTATGTTATGTTATTATGTTATTATATTATTATGTTACTCACGTAAGTATATTTATTTTTTTACAACAAAATACAGTAATATCGCGTTACACCTTGATAAATCTTAGTACTAACAGTGTTAAGATTAAATCAAAGTAAGTTTTAATATTCTAATAATCATAATCATAATAATCATAAATCTTTATTTATCTCAACTTCAAAAATTACAGGCACTGGTATTATGCACAAACTTAAATAGAGAAAGGTGTCTGAAGTAGGACAATCCTGAGGTACAGATCACCTCATGATAATGGTGTCACTTAATTTTTAACATGATTTTTACTGCCATATGGCGAAGTTCCATAAGATAGCCCTCTACATGACCCCCAAATAAGGCCCGGGCCTTCTTTGGACTATTAAACTCAAACTCAAAGAATTTATTTCAATTAGACCATTACGGCACTTTTGAAAGTCAAAATTACAAAAAAGAAAATGAAAGCTACAGTCCCAGTCACAAGGCATAATAACTTGAGAAAGTACTGTAGTTGCCCATTCCCTAGCGTAGATCTCTATGGAGAAGAATGGGCAAGAAACTCCATGGACACTCTTTTAAAATCAAAATATTGTTACAAAATCTTGGTTACATCATTAATTTTGAGATTATACATATATGTGAGAACGATGTAGAATGATGAATCGAATATTACATTTTAGTAGTAAATTGCAATAAAAATAATATTTTGAAGTTTACATATACATACATTTCTATGTCTAATCCTTTTATTAAATTTGCTTATGACAAGAAAATTTCTTTGAAAACTTTTCAATTTTCGTTATTGTTAACGTAGTTATTCTTCCATAGGCTGGTATTCAACAAAATGGCGCCAACTGGGAAAAAACCTCGAGGCCAGTGGTCAGAATGTCAGCTAAAAAATGCCATAAAGGCAGTAAAGAGACGTGAAATGTCACAACGAGCAGCTGCTGAAGCATTTTGTATCCCAAGGCGTACATTGCGAAACCACTTATTATCCGGAAACACAGAAAAGATAACTGGTAGACCACCTATTCTGAATAAAAAACATGAACAGGACTTAGCAAAACGGATAATAAGACTTGCTCACGTAGGTATGCCGCTGACCCTCAAACTTGTTCGGAAACAAGCGTACGAGTTCTGTAGAGCAAATGGCATATCAAACATGTTCAGTGAAAAAACAAATATTGCAGGGAAGAAATGGCTGAAAGGTTTCCTCAAACGCAACTCGGAGATATCACTTCGTAAAGCTCAGTTTATGAATCCCAGCAGAGCACATAAAACTTAATAAGCACATCGTTCAAAAACACTTTGAAGCTGTCAAAAAAATATATAGCGAGTTGGATATATCAAATCATCCAGAACGTCTATATAATATGGATGAGAAGGGTTGTAGATTGAACCTTCATCATCAGCAGAAAGTTTTTGCTGAAAAAGGTTAAAAAAGAGTGCATTTTATAGCTAATGAACATGCAGAAAATGTGACAATCGCGATGTGTGTGAATGCAACGGGAAATGCAGTGCCTCCAATGATCTTATTCAAGGGCAAAAGATTAAAACCAGAATTTTGTGACAATTTTCTTGCTGGAAGCTTAGTAAAGATGGCACCCAAGGGAAGTATGACGACCGAGCTTTTCGTGGACTTCATCGAACATCTGGGTCAGTATAAGTCTCCAGGAAAATGCTTATTAATTTTTGATGGCGCTTCTTGTCATTTGGATGCCAGGATCGTAGATGCAGCAGATGAACACGACATCATATTATACTGTTTGCCGTCAAACACAACGCACGAGTAACAACCCCTTGATAAGTCAGTTAATAAATCGTACGAATATCATTGGGATGAGGAGCTATTATTGTACGCATATCAATATCCAGATCGCAAACAAAACAGCGCTTCAGTAAGATTTTGATCAAAGTATGGCCCAGGTGCATGACCCAAGAAAATATAATTAACGGATTCAGAGCTACCGGACTCTACCCTTATGATCCCAATGCAATTCCCCAAGAAGCATACGCGCCTTCAGCGCTTACGCAATTACCTGGTATACAGCATCAAAACGACTCTCAAATGCAACAAGCTACTGATTTCGGAGATTTAGTGGTCTCCCCACGACGAGACAATAACTTTGAGATAGATCATGTCACATACAATGAAGATAACTTGCGAGATTTGTGACCATCGATTTTATCCCAGTTTCAAGATGATCTCTCAGAAAATGAACTTGCAGAAAGAAATATATTACATATTCCAAAGTGTTCAACTACTACTCGTGGAAAGTTAGTTGACTATAGTTCCTCGTCCGAATCTACCATTGAGGATTCTCATCATCAAGAACAGCATCGTAGACTAGACAGCCCCTTTTGAGTATTCCGTACGACAGGAATTCTCAGTTTTTATCACCTATTCCTTCCACCTCCGGTATAAATGGTATGCACCCTCAACGACTGTTAGATTTTTCTACGTCAGACGAGTCCGATCAAGAAGATTTTGATCAAAATATATTGAATTTCACCCATGCACAACATCCTGCAAGAAAATTAAAAATTAATTAACGTTTATACGTCGTCATCTGAGTCGGAAGAAGAAAATATCAACCCACAGTCTAGAGAAAAAATACAGTTCATTTGCTAAACGTGATCAGGAAAGATCTGAGGATTCTGATGATAACTTACCACTTTCTAAAATTAAAGAAACTCCAGGCACTTCAGGCGCTAAGACACCATTTCATAAACAAATTCCTACGCCAAATTTCGCAACAATAAAGAATAAACCAAGGCGTAAAGCTTTAAATTATATCGGGCAAAAGGTTACCGTAAAAAGGCTTACAAAAACAAAAGAAAAAACCAAAGAAAAAATCAATTCCTGTAAAAGGACAGCTAAAACAAAAAAAAAGTAACGGTAAATCTACAGAAGAAAAAAATGCTAAAAAACAGAAAAAAGTGGAGACTGAAACTGCTGAAAATGAAGTGTGGTTTTTTCAAGCTTGTGAGGTGGACAGGGTTGCCGTTATGCGTCAATGTAAAGTGTGTTTAGCGTGGTACCATGAGGATTGCGTAGGTTTGACAAAAGAAGACACCGATATTTTCTTATGCCCAATGGGTAACTAAAAAGTCTGAGCAATATAATTGGTCTTGGAAGAGTCCTCTCTTCTACCTGCAATTATAAGGTTCAGACTTTTTTATTGTTGATTATGTTATTAGTTTAAGTGAAAATGAAAGATATTGTTAGTGAAAACTTACTGTTGATTACGATTCTGTTTTTGTTTCAGAATTTTTATTTTTGTATAAGTTTTTAGCTAAGTATACGAACAGTATACCTTTTTATTAAAAATAGTTTTCAATATACCTAATATGGCCCACAATTGAAAATAAATGACCTATTAGAGGATATTATGAGTATTATCTAGTTACGAACAAAGAAGATGGATCTCAAAATATACGCCATTATTAGTTTAAGTGTTGATTTTTTGTTTTAAGGCCATTCCAAGTTTCTATAGACATAAGAAGGCCCAATGTCAATTTTTTTACTGATTAATTAATCTAAAACACTTAATATTAAATAAAACTGCATATTGAATTTAGTTTGTGAAAAAATAATTTTGCTGGTCTTAATATTACATAGATATTCCTTAATTCATAACGGGCTTTCTTGGGCTACTATGTTCCTAAGATGGCCCATTCACTATGTTTTAAAAAAAACGATTTTTCTCTGTTGTGTTGTGATGGTAGAAAAAAAACTTGTATTTATTTAAAATGTGTCATTAATAAACATTTTATATGTTTAAACCAGTGTTTTTCCTAATCTTTTTTTTACAGTTTTACAGTGATTTCAAATTAAGTGGGCCTTATACGGCGCCTGTACCTTACTAAAATGTAATATTCGATAGTCCAAAGAAGGCCCGGGCCTTATTTGGGGGTCATGTAGTGGGCTACCTTATGGAACTTCGCCATATGGCAGTAAAAATCATGTTAAAAATTAAGTGACACCATTAGAATATTAAAACTTACTTTGATTTAATCTTAACACTGTTAGTACTAAGATTTATCACGATATTACTGTATTTTGTTGTAAAAAAATAAATATACTTACGTGAGTAAGGTTATAACACGTGCACTGCCTTGACGCGTCACCGACAACTGACAATAGTGTTCAAAATGGCCGCGCGCGATTGGCGTGATGACGTTTGCCTTTCGTCTAGGAACGCATTCACAAGATTCCCGCGAAATTTGAAAAAAAAATTTTTTTTTTTTGTTTTCGCGAATTTTTTTGAATTTGAATTTTGGTGTGGCAGTTAATCCGAATAAATGTCAGGCTATCATCGTTGGGAGTTCTCGCAGTCTGAGCAAGTTGGATGGCACTACGTTGCCACGAGTTCTTTTCGACGGTACGGTTGTTCCATTTAGCTCTGATGTAAAGGACCTTGGCTTGCACATCGACAACACAATGAAATGGCATACTCAAGTCGCTCGTGTCGCTGCTGTGTGTCGTGTGTGAAGGTTACTGGTTCGTTGCGGGCTCTGTATCGTTTGAAAAACTTTTTACCCTCAAATACGAAAACAATGCTTGTACAGTCCTTAATTTTTCCTATCATCGATTATGGTGATGTGTGCTACTTTGACCTGAATGCAGATCTCCTCGACAAACTTGACCGTCTTCTAAATAACTGCATTCGATTCGTTTTCAATCTGCGTAAATATGATCATGTGTCCGAGTACCGGTCTCTTCTTAAATGGTTGCCCATACGTCAGCGTAGGGAGCAAAGGGCGCTAACCACCTTGTTTTCTTTTCTTGTTTCTCCCACTTCCCCTAGTTACCTTGCTCCCCACTTTCAGTACATTTGTGCCAACCATAATAGGAGTCTGCGATCATCGCAAAACCGTGTTCTTCACTGTCCCTCTCACCGCACTGACTTCATTCACCGTTCATTCTTTGTGCAATCTATTTCACTGTGGAATGCGCTTCCCCAGGAAATCAGGATGGCAACCAATCGTTTAGCTTTCAAAATTAAAGTTCGAGAGTACATTCGCAAGAAGCTGGCAGTTTCATCACAGCGGTAATGTTTTCTCTATTGTTTGTCTTTTTATTCCGTTATCCGTGTAAATATCTATTTACAGTAATAAATAGTTTGATATAAATTTATAGTATTTATATATATTTATAGTATTTTATATATCCTTCTATTTTACCTTAGTATTAATTAATTATTTTCAGATGTACACCTACCACTGCTTGTCTCTGCATCACCCAAAGGTTGACTGGTAGAAAATGCCTATGGCATTAAGTCCGCCTCTGTACTTTGTGCTTGAAGTGTTAAATAAATAATAAATAAATAAATTTTAAATTGTTCCGGCCACCGAAACTTAAGTATTTTTAAGTAGGCCATGATAGGAGGTGGGCCTTATACGGCGCCTGTACCTTGCAATGACTTATCTTCTCCGCAACAAAAAAAAATTGCTGCAAAATACTATTTTATTTACCTACAAAAATACACTTGACAATGCAACAATTATAATATCCTCAAAACTAGATTTTGATTATTAATATTTTTTACAAAATTATTGTGACATAGTATACAAACAATGTGACGGAGGTGTTTTACATACAAATAACGTGAGTGAGTCTCTGTGTGACCACTAATGTAAACAAACTGCTCTCGTAAAAAAAATAATAATAAGAAGAAATAACTTTTAATGTTTCTATTGTTACGTCGTACCATTCAAGAACATTCTAGATTACGAGCGAGTCTTGAATGATCTACTATGACACTGTTTAGACTATTCGATTCCAGAATGTTCTACTATAGAAATATCCAGAAGATTCGAGAAAGTGAATGAACAATGATCCACTATGGAACTGTCTAGCTAGAACATTCGAGTAAGTTCTGGAACTTCGAAGGATGGTGTTTACTATGGAACTGTGAAGAAGGCTCGAGAAACTCGTGGAACTTTCTTGAAGGATCGGTCGCCATATAAATAAAAAGCCGACTAGTTTGCGGGAGAGTCAGTCTGGTTTTGGCTACAGAACGAAGCGAATCGAAGTAAACGACAATAATTTAAAATACATTTTACTAAAGAAATCACATGTTTACTTTTTAACAAATATATAATTTTGCCGGTCAGATTGTCCATAAAAAAGAAAAACGTCCCATATGCTACATTACACCCGTGGGAAGCCAGGGCGGGTAGCTAGTGGGTCGTTCCGTAGTTTCGTGCAGAAAAGATATCCAGACTAATAAAATTTAGCCTTGGGTTTTTATTTTATTTTTAAGGGGACTACAGGAGCTAAACGCGACTTATAATGCAAAAAAGCATATGATTCACTGCAATAAACAAAAACAGAAAAATATATGATATTCTTCAGGATATATGATAGTATGATAGTGTTTTGAAAACAAAATACAACTAATTTAACTCGATAAAAAAAAATCACGCTCTTGTCTCAAAAAAATTGTTTTAGCAAGTCAAAACCATACTAAAATACATGCACTCATTCAGATTTTTTGGGAAATGGTTCTACAAGCAACATAGCATGATAGTGTTTTATATTTTTAAATCGCAAAAAACCACTCATTTCGCACTACTCGGCCCGCAGTGACTGACGTAACAACCACTTTGTAGTGCAAGCTGATTAGAACTTTATTCTAACAGTATTTCAAACTTCGTTTGAACCACCACAAATAGAGTTGCTAATTTAGCTCCTGTAGTCGCCTTAAGCGGAATGGATAAAAACATAGTCACTTTAAAAAAAAAGTAGGTATCGCTAATGTTGCATTTTGAATCGTTTAAATTATTTGTAAGTAAAACTAATAAAACTGCGTGTAAATTCATTCCTCGCTGTTTCCAACTAGGGACCTCGGCGTATGTTTTCATGTTTATGTGTCCACTTCCAAATTGATAGCTTTAATTAATACGGTTTGTAGGAACCAAACCCTCGACCTATTCTTTAAGTATTTTGAATATACCTTTGTCGATGATGCCATCTACCCGATTTCGGCCATTCGATGGCTTTCTAGGGTAGTTGTCGAGAGGTTTGTTGTGCTGCTCTTTCATATGCTCTCAAGTGGCTAGCATATCCAACTTTGGCCGAAAAACTCCGAGCACAAAGCGGACATGTCAGAACACCATTGACAAAGTTGCCCATAGCTGTAGGTGGCCTAGCTTTAAGGTCATCACGCTTTAAGTCTAGCTGCGACCTTCTTTTCTCTTCAAAGGTGTTGACCTGCCGTTGTACAAGTCGTCTTTCTCCGATTTTGTGCTTGCTTTTCCCACTCTAAGGAATCAATTTCGCCTCTTTTGAAGTGTCTATCTAAATATATAAAAGAAGAAACTGACTGACTGATTGACTGACTGACTGACTGACTGACTGACTCATCTATCAACGCACAGCCCAAACCGCTGGTTCTACAGATTCCAAATTTGGCAAGTAGGTTCCTTAGGTGGTCTAGGGGTGCACTAAGAAAGGATTTTTCAAAATTCACCCCCTAAGGGGGTTAAACGGGGCTCCAAAGTTTGTATGGGGAAACAAGATTAGTTAGACTATTTTATTCGAAACTTCACAGGAGTTCCTATTGATAAATAAGTAGAAACGGGTTTCAGGTTTTTTCAGAATTCAACCCCTAAGAGGGGGAAATGGGGTGGCAAAGTATAAAAATCAATGCACAGCCCAAACCGCTGAGTCTAGAGATTCCAAAGTTGGCACATTGGTTCCTTATGTGGTCTGGGGGTGCACTAAGAAAGGATTTTTCAAAATTCACCCCCTAAGTGGGTGAAACGGGAGTTGGAAAGTTTGTATGGGGAAACAAGATTAGTTAGACTCTTTTATTCGAAACTTCACAGGGGTGCTCCTGTTGATAAATGAGTAGAAACGGGTTTCAGGTTTTTTCAGAATTCAACCCCTAAAGGGGGAAATGGGGTAACAAAGCCTGAAATTCAACATAGCTATTGTTTGTGTGGTGAATTGGGTCGGGTGTAGTGTATTACAAAAACAACGATTTTAAGATTTAATGTGGCGGACCTGAAATACCATCATTCCCTGTTGGGGTGCGATGGGGTTGAAATGTCTAAAAATCAATATGGGTATCGATACCGAGATTATCAGGGGTGCTGATAACGAAAATGGTATTTATTTTGAGATCCAGAAGATGGCGGATTCGACTTCTTTACAGGGTTATTGTTGATTTATTGTGATGATTGTGATAACGATGATGATGATTGTGATAATGATGATGATGATGATTGTGATGAGGATGATTGTGATTACGATGATAATGATTGTGATTACGATGATGATGATTGTGATAATGATGATGATGATTGTGATAATGATGATGACGATTGTGACGATGATGATTTTGATTACGATGGTAATGATTGTGATTATGATGATGATGATTGTGATAATGATGAAGATGATTGTAATTGTGATGGTGATTGTGACAGTGACGGTGATTGTGACGGTGATAGTCACAGAACATATAAAGGAGGTTAGAAGGGCCTTGTGGGCGGGGCACGCGCGCCGCGGTTATGAGCAAATGCTCAATATCAACCGAAATTTAATTTACCGGCCAGCAATCGCTCTCTTGTTTTGACAGCGTACGTAAGCTACGCAAAAAATATTAAATTATGCCGTCTTGCGCTATTATAACGTGTCGGAAAAGAAGCCAGGTGTGTAGTGTAGCACGAGAAGGGATTTCTTTCCACCGGTAAGTCCAAAACATTAAAATACTTGTGATATTTGTAATTAAAACATTAGCATTATGAAGTTTGTAGACAAAAACGAAATAATCGCAAGCAGACTAATAGTAATACATTGCTTGCAATAGATGGACTATACATTATGCATTACGTGAGCGATCGCGCAATGTATTACGTTCACTGCCAGAGTCCCGAGTGCCGAACCAAAGGTGTAATTCCACGAACTCTAGGCACATCGATAGTGCTGTGCCAATTTGTAAACAATGTCGATAATTACTATGATACAATGGATTATTATCAATAGTACACTTTATAACTAAAATAATATTTATTACGACCGGTTGTTAATATAGATTTTGAGTGAGGTTTTTGTATATTTTTTGTATTAGTACTATAATTGTAATTTTTTTCTTTTTGAACTGGTGATAAGCACCGGAAATGTAAGGTTGAGAGGCAACCGACTTTCTCTAATGAACAAACAATAAACACGGTAAATATTCCATGTTAAATCCAAATGTTTATAATAAAATTGGTTTTAAAATTCAGTTACGTATTTTTTATTTGTTTTTATATTGGTGTAATTTATCTATAATATGTATGTATTTAGAAATATAAGTATGTTTATCAGTTGTCTAGTACCCATAACACAAGCTCTGCTTAGCTTGGGACTAGATGGCGTTGTGTGATAGTTGTGGAATATTATTATTATATTCGCATGAATAATGTTCACAACATGCATTACAGAAGTCCGCATAGTCCACAATACTTGCAAAGTTAGAAGCAAGATTACATTAATTTTATCGATATCAACAATCGACCTTTTAGTCGCCCTAGCATACATGAGCTTTTACACTTGTATGAGTGTACGTCAAACGCAGTGACTGCATTAGTGTGACAACCAATAGCAAACTCACAATCTAAGTGCGTGTTGTTTATTTGTGTGCGTAATCCGCGTAGGCATTGGTCTCTTGCTTGTAGTGAAGTTAAAGAGTGGGAGTCAAGCGGCGACACGCGTTCTGATACAAATCAGGATCTATTTCCTTTCTAACCTCCTTTATAATGTTCTGTGGTGATAGTGATGGTTAGGATAACGAAGATGGGGATTGTGATGATGATTATTGTGATTAAGATGATAATGATTGTGATTACCATGATAATGATTGTGATAACGATGATGGTGATAGACAATCGCAATCACCATCACCATTGATATCACCATCACAATCACCACTATCACAAGATAGTGATGGTGATTGTGATCATGATGATTGTGATTAAGACGATAATGATTGTGATTATGATAATGATTGCGATTACGATGATAATTATTGTGATGACGAGGATGGAGATTGTGATGATGATTGTGATTACGATGATAATTATTGTGATAATGATAAAAGTGATAGTGATAGTGATAGTTATTGTGATTGTGATTGTGATTATGTTGGTGATTGTGATGGTGCTTGTGATGGTGATTGTGATGATGATTTGGATCATGAGGATTGTGATTAAGATGATAACGATTGTGATTACAATGATAATGATTGTGATGATGAGGAAGGAGATTGTGTGATGATGATGATGATTGTGATTACGATGATGATGGTTGTGATTACGATGATAATGATTGTTATAATGATGAAAGTGATTGTGATGGTGATTGTGGTGGTGATTGTGATGGTGATTGTGATTGTGATGGTGTTGGTGATTGTGGTAGTTATGGTGATTGTAGTGGTGATGGTGATAGTGATGGTGATGGTGATTGTGATAATGATGTTGGTTGTGGTAGTGATGGTGATAGTAACGGTGATTGTGATGGTGATAGCGATGGTTATGGGGATTGTGATAGTGATTGTGATCGTGATTGTGATGTAGATTGTTATGGTGATGGTGATTGTTATAATTATTATGATAATGATGGTGGTTGCGATAGTGATGGTGATAGTAATGGTGATTGTGATAGTGATAGCGATGGTAATGGGGATTGTGATGGTGATTGTGATAGTGATGCTAATTGTGATGGTGATTGTGATGGTAATTGTGATGGTGATTGTGATAGTAATGCTGATTGTGATAATGATGGTGGTTGTGATAGTGATGGTGGTTGTGATAGTGATGGTGATTGTGATAATGATGGTGATTGTGGTAATGATATTGATTGTGATAGTGATGGTGATTGTGATAATGATGGTAGTTGTGATAGTGATAGAGATTGTGATTATAATAATAAATTGTGATGATTATGAAATTCGGCACATAGTTTATAACCTTCATTAACATGTAGGACACTATTTAACCCTTTAGTTTGATTCATTGGGACAGTTACCGCACTTCACGCGAGCGAAGCCGCGGGCAATAGCTAGTATCTATATAAATCATTAAGGTGGCTCCCCGAGCAAATGACCTTGAGCGAGCAGTTTTTTGGAGCCTACTCCTCTTTATCCAAAAGAAATACCAACTAATAAAAAATACATTAAATTACTACATATTCTTGACAAGTTGCTTAATGTTTCCCCTCACAACGAAACCACAGAAATGAGAAATAATGATTTATAAAATGCTACTCCTGGTAAAGTAACCATTCTTTTGATTTGCTACTTATACTAATGGATAGGCAATTTAATAATGAACATAATTGTCGTTTTATTTTTTCCAAAAGACGTAAATTTGATTTTACCTATAAAGAATAAAAACCACTCATTTCGCACAATTCGGCCTGCAGTGACTGACGTAACAACCACTTCGTAGTGCAAGCTGATTAGGACTTTATTCTAACAGTATTTCAAACGAAGTTTGAACCACTACCAATAGAGTTGCTAAGTTTGCTCGGGGAACCGCCTTAACATAATAATAGTAGAAGAAAAGATATATTTTCTAATTGTCACAATAGAAACTTCATCGCTATCCGTACTCGGAAACTTCATAGTTTTGTAGATGGTTTATTCGGTCTTAATATAGTTCAGGTCACAACGTGTTTAATACTGGTCAGTCAGTCCAAAGACTACAGTCAGTCGCGGCAAACAGAGCGAAGCGGGAAGCGGACGTATGCCTATCGCTGTCATAATTTTTTACAATATTCGCATTGTTGATAGTGCTTCGTCCAGAAATAATTTCATTACATTCCTTCTATTTCACAAGATACTGTAGTAAACAAATTATTATAAATACTTAATATGTTTACCTTTCAAATTGATTTTGATCCTATTTAATTATCGAGTTTCTAATGTATTCTCAACTTCATTTCATTACCGTCCGTTTGGAAGTAAATTAAAGTTTTTTTTTGTTAGCTGTTAAAAATGTATTATCAACATGAGACGCGTGTTTTTTTTTATGTAGTTTATTATTCTATTTCGCTATATTTTATTATTTTCAGTACTAATATGGGGAAAACTCGTAAAAAATTATCAAGAGAAGAAAAACTGGCCAAAAAAAGGCTACGTAAACGAGAAAAATATGCACAATTAAAAAACGATCCTGATTTATATTCTCTACAGAAAGACAAAGACAGAAGTAGATATTTAGCAAGAAAAGAGAGGAATCAGATATGTAGCATTAAAGACATGACTCCTAGAGCACAACGAAAACAAAGAAAGCGATGGCGGAAAAACACACTAAACTACTTAGAAAGGAAGAAAAAAGAAATAAAATCACAGAGAATATTGGAGGAAAACTCACCTCCCCAGAGTCAGTCAGAAAATTATGTTAATCCTGACTTCCAGAGCCTCCCAGACCAGATCCCTTGATGCTGTCTGAACCAGGTCCCACCCAGTCATCATCATCATTTCAGCCAAAAACGTCCACTGCTGGACATAAGCCTCCCCTAAGTGTCGCCACATTGACCGGTCCCGTGCGACTCGCATCCAACGGATTCCCGCAACCTTCACCAGGTCATCGGTCCACCTAGTGGGAGGTCTTCTTCTCAGGTCCCAGTGCAACCAATCAAAATAATTGTCTGTACGATTATTGAAGTCCGATAATATAATATGGCGTATGGGTTAAAGATAAGATTAGTAAACTGGAAAGAGAAAAATATGTTACTTAAAAAAGTAATTTATCTAAAAAAGTTTGTGATTACACTTATTTTTGTGAATGTTGGTTAACCTGTAATTGGCGACTGTATATGTCCAAGACTGTAAAACCTATGTGTGCCTAAATGCTATACACAGAAGCTGTTGGTAAACCTATATTAATAAATAATAATAAAAAAGTTGATGAAGTATTGACAGAGACCAGAAATGAAACTCGAAATTCGAAATTTTCTCGAAATTTGGAAGAGAGCTTTAAAACTATGCCAAAAAAAGACAAGAGGAATTATTTTTGTGAATGCTGGTTAACCTGTAATTGGCGACTGTATATGTCCAAGACTGTAAAACCTATGTATGACTAAATGCTATACACAGAAGATGTTGGTGAACCTAGGTATAAGTATTAATAAATAATAAAAAAGTTGATGAAGTATTGACAGAGATAAGACCAGAAATGAAACTCGAAATTTGGAAGAGAGCTTTAGAACTATGCCAAAAAAGACAAGAGGAAATTTGTGGCTACGGTACGGTTATCAAAGATGATAGACGATTGGGAAAATGTAAGCTGCTTCGTAAATTACCATTTTCCCATTTTACAATGAGGGATTTTCTTTTTAGCTCTTCCCTAGTCGCTGGATAGATGGCGCTAGGACTAAGTATGATAATGCAAGGAAAGGAACCTAAAAAAACTGATTTTAACAAAGCGCGAGAAATGTTGGTTATATTCGGAAGGTTATGCAAATGAAAGTCTCAGTCAACGAGAGTATGTGACGTGACACAATGTTTTTTTTTCAAGCGTTTTGGCTTTGGCATAGTAAGTTCAACGCCATCTATAGAGTTCTTGGAAACTAAGTTTTTTTTTAAAACCTCAAAAGGAAAACCTCTCATTCCAATTACTATTTTGAAGAAGGAAAAATATTGCAGTAGAAAAAAAACAATAATGAAAATGCTAATTAGCTCCAGTAAGCTGAGCTGATATTGAAACTCCTTACTCCGATGAACTCAATGCTCCGATGCAACAAAATAAACCTACTTAATTAAGGTGTACCTATTCAAACACGAAATATTTTCAGAGAATCATCTGACGGCTATAACGAAGCAATAGCAACGAAAAAAAATATTTATCTGAGTTTTTTGTTTTACGAAATAGGCTAGTGTACTGAAAAAAAACTATAATTTAGATTATCAAAAATATTTGACCAGAATTTTTTCTTTTGTTACGTTAACCAAAATTGACAAAGATACGACGCTTTTAAAATTCTCAATACGTCATGTCGTGGTATAATTTTTAGTGCGTTGTGACTACTTGTGACGTCACGAGCCCCCACTCCCGAGTTTCGATGCGATTTATCTTTGTCAATATTCATTGATTTACAAAAATAAAAATACGTGTCCATTATTTTCCTATACTCTGAAACTAGCCTATTATTATAGTTCCAAAATTTCTTGAGACATTTTGAATAAAACCTTTACTACGACCGCGACTTAGTACGACGTATACGACGCGGTGACGTAGTAAACTAACGTAATGGATGTTGAAAAATAAAGAGCCAGTGTTTATTTTATGGGTCAAGTAACTTAAAATATTTTATTATTTAAATAAGTATACTAATATAAACTTATTTTTTTCCTTGAAATGGCTTCGTTATAGCCGTTAGCTGATACCCTGAAAATATTTCGTGTATGAATAGATACACCTTTTATACTGACTACCCACCTACCACCAACACATTTTTTTTTCAGAGTAAACATGCCTCAAAAATAAGGCAATCAAAGGAGGAAATATTGGCTAAAGACAAAATCGCTCGCCGGAATTGATACACTAAAATTAAAGCTGACCCTGTTTTATACGCCCTTAAAAAGGAAAAACAACGACACCGATACAAAAAACGAAGACAAGAGAAGAAAATTTTATCAATTGTAGACATGACGCCAAGAGCTAGAATGTTACAGAGGAAGAAATGGAGAGAAAGCTTTAGAAAACATTTTCAATCAAAGAAATTAAAGGAAGGAAGTAAACATATGAATGAAAATACTACAAGTTCCAGTGACAGCGAAGATAATAGTAATAAGAAGACGAAACGCAATTTGCGAAAGTGAGCCACAACCCTCTATATCCAACATCACCTGCCAAGTATTTCCCCAACTATGTTGGGGTTGGCTTTGTATTTTACATGGAGCGACTGCCTATCTGACCTTCACAACCCAGTTAGTACTGGTTAATACGATACCCCTTGGTAAGACTGGTTGTCAGACTTAGAGCCTCTGACTACCTGTAACGACTGTCAAAGATCTAAAAATGACAGCCGGGACCAACTGCTTAACGTGCTTTCCGAGGCACGGAGGAAACTCGGTATGTAATGAGTGGTCACCCATCCACAGACCAACCTAGGTATGTTCTCAAGTTTTTGTTTTGGTTAGCCGATTCTGTTAAACTAAACACTTGCTATTATTGATCGAACTTGTAACGGCTGAGACTCTATGTGGAAAAAAAAATATTTTATATTACTACTCCAAGCCACTAGGCTTATACCGTTCTCAGAATAAAAGTGTAAACATACCCATTATTCTATTCGGTACGCGACACGTGTAAATGCCGTCATGTTATTGTTAAGAATAAGATTTTTTTTATTAACAAAATACAAGCCAACCAGTCAAGTTATAAAACTACACGGCCTATCTTAAACAACAAAAACTCGATGTTTATGGCACCCTGCACACCACAACAGGTGCAGACAATCATTATGGCCTTAAAAAACACAAATAGTGTAGGGTATGATGGCATATCAACCAAGGTAATAAAAGCTGTAGCACCTGAAATATGCGACCATCTGTCTCATATGATAAATATTGTGTATCGTAGCCGGCACGTTTCCTGATGCACTAAAGATAGCGATAATTAAGCCATTATTTAAAAAAGAAGATAGGGAGCAAATGGAATTCTACAGGCCTATCTTCTCGAAAATATTTGAGAAATTCATTCAAACGGAATTAAATGGTTACATTGAAAAAAATAATATATTATGTAACGAGCAAAAGGGATTTCGCGAAAAAAAGACTATAAATATGGCGATCTACGACTTTTTATACATCGTATTGACAAAAATGGACAAAAAAACACCTGTAAGCTCTATATTCTGCGATATGACTCAAGCATTTGACTACGTAAATCATGACATTTTAATAAGAAAACTTGAAGCCTATGGTTTACGAGGTAATGTTCTTAATTTAATTAAATCCTACATGACTAATAGAAAACAAAAGACAGAAATCACGAGAATTGATACAACCACTAAAAAGGAAGAGATATACCTATCAGAGGAACGTCAAACAACTTTTGGTGTTCCACAAGGTAGTGTATTGGGACCTCCACTTTTTATACTATATATTAATGACTTGCCAAAATCAATAACACATCCTATGACTTTATTTGCAGATGATAGCACGGTGACCATTTGTAATAATAGCAATGACATGATCCAATATAAATTTGACATTCACAATACCTTGACATCTATAATAGAATGGTTAAACAATAATAATTTAAAGATTAATTTAGATAAAACAAATATCATACATTTTAGCCAACGACTGAATATGGAAAATATGGACATAAATATAGATAAAAAAATTGTTGAAAGTGTAAATACTGCTAAATTCCTTGGACTAATAATTGACAAAAGGCTTGACTGGAAATCTCAAATCGAGAACCTTTGTAAAAAAATCGGTAGTTCTGCATTTGCACTGCACTCTCTAGCTGCAGTTGTAAATGTAGATACCTTGCTTGCGGCTTACCATGGCTTAGCTGCGTCTCACCTAAGATATGGCATCATATTCTGGGGAAATTCTACCGACGCCAACACGGCATTTAAGGCCCAAAAGAGATGCATTAGATCTATGTTTGGGTTAAAAACGATTGATACATGTAAGCCGTATTTTAAAAAGTACAAGTTATTGACTCTTCCTTGTCTGTATATCCTCGAAACTGCAATGTTCGTTAAAACAAACCCCAAACTATTTCCACGTTTACAGGACGTGGTACCGCGTAACAGACGGGATATGACCATTCTTCGAGTCTTTCCCGCAAAAACGGCACTCATGCGCAAAAGTATCGTCTGTATGGCGCCTACTATATTTAACAAATTGCCTAAATGCTGGAAGGAGCTGAATGGTAAGGCATTCAAACGCCAATTAAAAATGTTTCTTTCGCAAAAGGCGTATTATAGTATCTCCGAATTTCTAGCCGAAAAAGATTTTTCTGTTTGACTTAATATATAATTTTATCGTTTCTTGACACTAATACTAAATTTATATGAATATGGAATTTTGACATTAGAATTGTTTTATTTTTTATTTACCTATAAGATTGTTAAATTATAAACTTTGCATGTGCCTATTCTAAGTAATTTTTAAATCATTTCTTATTGTTAATTTATTTATTTTTTTCTTTCAATGTTATGGAAATATTTGTACGCCGTTACTTACGGCTAAACATTCTGGACTAAACCAATGTAACATCTTGCATGCTCTTGTATGTAAACAATGTTTAAACAAATAAAGAAATCTTATCTTAAAAAAAAAAAAAGAATAATTTATTTATAAGGTCTACATTTAAGTGTATGATGAGGTATCTTCTTTTGATTGATTTATGTGAAATAATGTGTATTTATGAAAATTAAATAATAACTTTTTGAAATAATGTTTTATTATTTTTTTATTATTACCTATAAACAAGAAACTAGGAAAATGCCCTCACACTGAACACAGATTATAAATACAATTAAATTTTTAGAACTGTTACTTAGCCAGACTCTTTCGAAAGAAAGAACAGTATTAATAATTAATTGAACTTAGACATAACAGAAACAAAAAGAGAATAGATATGACAAAATTATTTAGAAAAGTAAACAAGAGAAAAATAAAAAAAACCAATCAAAATGGTCCTGTGCATGGCCAAAAGGCTCCTATCTCAGCAAGGTGCTGTGACATTTAAAAAAAAAGTCACAGAGCTGGTATTCTGAGATAGGGCCTCGAACCTCGATGTTGCCATATTCTTTTATTCATTTTAACTTTATGTTCAAGAGTGTTACCTATGCAGATTTAATACCACTAGGCATTCTTTACCAGTCAAGCTTTGGGTTAAATAGAACATTTCATGGTTGGTTGCTTAGCCAAGACTGACAACCAGTCTTACCAAGGGGTATCGTAATACTCACTACTAACTGGGTTGTGGAGGTCAGATAGGCAGTCGCTCCATGTAAAATACTGGTATTCAGCTGCATCCGGTTAGACTGGAAGCCGACCCCAACATATTATGTAGTTGGAAAAAGGCAGATGATATGATGTTATATAATAGTTGGATGAATCACTTCTAAAATTAGTATTTTTTATTTTTTTCAGAAGCGGTCTGCCGGGTGGTAGAGAAATAAAAATGGAAGTACAAATAGATGAAGAAGGATTTAGCTAATTAATGATTGACAAATGGTATGGAGTATTATGTGATCAAAATTAGAATTTTGTGCTTAAGTTTGACGATTTTTCGATTTAGAATTTGCTTCATAGTGTTCCGACTGCTACGGCTCTCTATGAGAGGGAATGGGCTATCCACCACGCGGCCCAGTGAGGATTGGTAGATGTCACATTCTTCGAATTTTTGGTTCTAGGACATGTCGGTTTTCTCACGATGTTTTCCTTGATTGATCTTTGGATTGTGAGCAAAGCGGCCCCGGCAGAGCGCGTTACTTTGTGTAATTTATTTCACTGCTCTCAAAACCGTGAAGAAAAACATCATGAGGAAACTGACATGTCCTAGAACCAATATTCGATGACATGTGACATACCAACCTGTACTGTACCCGCGTGCTGTATTACAGCCCACTCCCGCTCATAGAGTGTGGACTGTGTCCCAACAGTGGGAACAAGGCTGATAACGCAATCGTATATCTATGGCATACGTAACAGGACATGAGTCCCAACTGTGGTAATCTAATTTTGATCTCATATTGTTTTTAAAGGTGAACGCACACTTATCAGAGCCGAAGGAAGCGAAAGAGCCGAAAGAATCGAATTTTACATTAGGGTAGATGATACCATAAAACAATAATTCCAAGACACCTACCTCTAAAAAAAAACACTTTATTTTGGGCCTGAAAACCCGATTTATTTTCAATTAATTGCCAAATCCGATTTTTAGTTGCTTTGAAATCTATAAATAGTTGAGTCATTGATTTGAATAAACAGTGACGTCACAGTTTGCTATTGCCATACAAAATCTATTAGAGAACCGGGTTTTGACAGCTCTTAAATAGTATCTCAATTGATTGGTGTGTCATCTACCCCATTATAATCCCCGGCACGTAACTTGGCAAGAGTCGTTAGATGCGCAGAAGTCGTTTTTTAGGTCTCTTTGGTGGTCAAGCGGGACGCGGGGTATGACGTAGCGCCGATCCAAGCGCGCGATTGGTGCGTCAGTCGACCCCTGCCTCCCGCACTGCGTCTACATTCCGTTCGCTCCCGATTACACTTGCGGCCACGAAAGTTGTGCCCTTTGTTTTTGTTGACTTTTAGTTACGAGTTCAGTTTTAGTTTTAAATTAAGTTTTTGTTACGAGTTATTGTTATTGTTTTAAATTTAGTTTTTGTTATGTTTATTACATAATATGCCAGCTCAAGTGGTAGTTCTAATTTGATGCCAGGGGTAACAGTATTATTAACCGATAGTGACGACGAGAACCTATAATTTTTAATAATGATACTTTTTTTTTCTTAATTAAAAGAAATGCATATTATATTTTATTTATAACACTTATTAAATGTCACGAATTCCTCTGCTTTGTTTAACTACATGATTAAAAATAAATGATGGCAATAACCGCATAATGACAATCAATAAAAGTAACCAGTTTTTTGTTCCACTAAGTGCACGATGCGCGAACTTGCCCCCACTACGCCAAAACCTTGCCAACTTACGTGCCGGGAACTGTACTTGTATGAAGTTCTATATAACTTCGCACTTCGCACAGTTATCCGCACCGAATCAGACGAATTGATAACGTTATACGTATGATACTTGGAACTATTCGTTCGGCGCGGTCGATTCTATCGGCGCAGACAAGTGTGCGTTCACCTTAAGTATGTAATTTCTCTTGTTGATTTTTGACTGAAAAGTTGTGTGGATCGGTTATTGTGGTGTGTGTGACATGTGATGAGGTGTGAAGACAATGTAAATGGATGGACTGTATGAAGGGTGATATATGGTTAGCAAGGAGGAGTCTGATGAGATGACGAGTGATAGAGAGGTGTGGAAGACGACATGCTGCGCCGACCACAGATATATTGTAATAAGGACAGGAGAATCTTTTTATAATTTTTATTTTATAAAAGCAGTGTGACGCTCGGCCAAAAACGACTGACGATTACGTGTCAATGTCATTCCTATGGAAGTGGATATTTTTAAGTTTAAATAAAATAATAATTAAGTTAGTTCGATTACAATTATTGCTGCGATTAGCTAGATGCCTAGCTATATTCAGTATTTTGTGATTTCTTTTTTGTTTAGAAATTAAGATTCATTATCATACCTTTTTAGTAAAATATACAGGGTGGAAGCGACACCACAGACGGTTGTAGCGGCACTATAGAAAGTACTACAGGAATATAGTACAAAAAGTACTACAGGAACATAGAACAAAAAGTACTACAGGAACATAGAACAAAAAGTACTACAGGAACATAGAACAAAAAGTACTACAGGAACATAGAACAAAAAGTACTACAGGAACATAGAACAAAAAGTACTACAGGAACATAGAACAAAAAGTACCTACTACAGGAACATAGAACAAAAAGTACTACAGCGCCATCTATGACATCTCGAAAGTGAAGTTATCCGCGACTTAAGGTGAAAGCGTCAGGGTAGCCCGCGAAATTCAAATTTTCTTACGTTTTTTGCAATTTGCAGTCAGTTTTAGGTTGTATGTTGATTAAAATGTGATTCGCGACTAAGACGTATGTATAGTTACAGAATTAAACAATATTTTAATCAACATACAACTTAGCACTGGCCTGCAAATTGCTAAAAACGTAAGAAAATTTGAATTTCGCGGGCTACCCTAGAGCATCAGTCTTAAGACTATAGTTGGTGCCAGTTAATATGAGAATAGCGGTCATTGACCCACCTACATATTTTATTAAAATTCTTTGAAAACCAAAAATAAGCCTGTTCAAGTCTGGAATCGTCATCTATCGTGATCTTCAACATTTTTTGTAATGAGAAACGATACATGGTTTATTTGTTTTGGTTCGTACGAAGAGATATTAGGGAAAGGGCAATGACCGCTATTGTCATCTTAACTGGCACCAACTATATACGAGAACCCGACAGCAACTGTCGTGCAGTAGCCCACCAGACATAACACCCGTCTGGTCGGAGGATCCTCACTTTTCTATGGGGGTGAAGAGCTTTACACCCTGTTCTATATGCTTCCAAATTGGTGACCCTGACGTGATTTAAACACGCAACCTTCTGATAAAAATTTCTTTTTATCAGAAGGTCTGTCTGATAAAAAAAAATCTCTTTTATTTTGGGTTCAGAATGATGTACCTACTATGGTAACCGCGTCGGTGTCACTTCTACCCTGTACGTAAGACAATTTGTATTAGGGAGTATGGATTCAATGAAGTACGGTCGAATAAGCTATTCAGTTTACATTTTACTAATTTGTGGGTTAAACTGTAAACCATTGTTCGACCGTACATCCATAAGTACATGGTCACTGTTTCTTTTTCTAAGCGCGGCATATCCAGATTTAGGTGTGGAAGCGCCACGATAGCCCGCGAAATTCGAATTTTCTTACGTTTAATTTGCAATTTGCAGCCCAGTGCTAGGTTGTATGTTGATGAAAATATAATTCGCGGCTGTAACACGTATTTAGTTACAGAATTATAATACTTAAAAACATCAAGACAACCCTCATTTGACCCCATTGAATGTCTTTTTAATGAAATATTGAATGGTATTGAATTTTGCGGGCTACTGTGGCGGTTTCACTTTATAGGAACGTAGTTTCTTTACATAAATTAATATACTTTTCAACACACTTGCTCATACAATGGCTCTAATTTCATTGCTATTATTCACAAGTGAGTTATAGGTTTTTATTTTTTATTTGATTAGCTAAGTTGCTTTGTTCTTAAAAAAGTTTGTTTAAGTAATAAAATTATTTTTTAGTACCGTGAAACCTGGCAACTTTGCCAAAGGTTGTTAAATTTGCCATATACCGACTTCCAAGGCAAAATAATTTGTTACAACGAAACCGTATTTTTTTTAACGTGTTTAGCACCCTTAAATCAAATTTGAATATTTGATTGCAGGGACTGAATTACCCAAAAATTAAGGTACCATTAAATTTCGGTATGACGTCATACCGAAATTTAATGGTAACCGAAATATTACGATACCGTTTTTTTTTCAGTAACGGAATTTTGAGGTTGGAAATGCATACCGGTATATTTCGGTAGAAGTACTATAACCTTTACAAATGTTTCGGTAGCGGTACCTTTACCTTTATAAATGTATCGGTAGCAGTACCTAAACCTTAATAAATAAGGGTTTTCTTTGACGCACCGCCTAGCCACTGTGTCCTTCACTTTGAGAGGCCCCGAATGCTATTGCAGCTATTGCTATTAATTTTATATTAGGAAACGAAGCATGTCGAAACACGTTAGATTTACCACCAATTATTACCCACGACAGAACGGAGACGTTTGGGGTGAGAGTATGTTTGTTTGTTTGTGTGTTTGTTTGTTTGTGCATATACATGTTGCCATTTTTCTTCAAAACTACTGGTCAGATTTTGATGCAGTTTTCAATGATGAGTTTGGGTTTTATTGGTGCATATTCTTAGATAGGTGTTACGGTGACAACTCACGAGTTGTCTTCTCACGTGGGAACTCCTTAACGGTAAATAGCACGGATACGAAAATTTGTAGACGCGTTCTATTTGATAGATAAACCTGATTTCTATCATGACCTGATCCTACAGCCAGGATTGTCTTCTCGCGAGGGAACTCCTCAACGGTAAATAGCACGAATACGAAGATTTGTAGACTCGTTCATATTTGATAGATAAACCTGATTTCTATCATGACCTGATCCTACAGCCAGGATTGTCTTCTCGCGAGGGAAGTCCTCAACGGTAAATAGCACGAATATGAAGATTTGTAGACTCGTTCATATTTGATAGATAAACATGTTTTTTATTATGACTTGATCCTACAGCCAGGATTGTCTTCTCGTGAGGGAACTCCTCAAAGGTAAATAGCACGAATACGAAGATTTGTAGACTCGTTCATATTTGATAGATAAACATGTTTTTTATTATGACCTGATCCTACAGCCAGGATTGTCTTCTCGCGAGGGAACTCCTCAACGGTAAATAGCACGAATACGAAAAATTGTAGACGCGTTCATATTTTTAATAGATAAACATGATTTCTATCATGACTTGATCCTACAGCCAGGATTGTTTTCTCATGATGGAACTCCTCAACGGTAAATATCACGAATTTAATGATTAAACAAAAATAAAAATTTATAAAATTATAAAGTAATTGAAAAACCTTTTTAAAATATCTTATTAAATAAGCTTTTATAAAAATGCACTGAAAAGAAGAAAATAAATCTTTTAGGAAATGAAAACGAAAAGCTTTAATAAAAGCTTGTCCCGACTTGGTGTCGGCTTCCAGTCTTATTGGATGCGGTTGAATACCAGTATTTTTACCCACGATGGAACGGAGACGGTAGGTATATGCGTTTGGGGTGAGAGGATGTTTGTTTGTGTAAATTCATGTTTTTCATTTTTCTCCAAAACTACTAATCCGATTTTGATGCTCTCTAAAAAGTTTAAAATAAAAAGCAAAATTAAAAATTTTGAAATACCCACGACGTTAAAAGTACTTAATTGAAAAAGGATAAAATAATTAAAAAAAAAAACTAACTTATTAAAAAACCCACGAATATCCGTCGGGGGCTGCCATCACTATTTTAAATTTCATCGTAAATAAAAATAAGTATATTCATCAACTTCTAAAGGTGGGCCCACTGTAGGGGCACGGCCTGCCCATTAAGGGCCTATACTACCTCAAATGGCTTAGCATGATTCTCCGTTACGCCTAAAATAGTACAGCATTAATTTTGAAATAAATATATGGTAAAGTTGAGGATTAATGTTAGGTCTTATAATTGGCGAAAACACGATTTCATAAAATTTTCTCAAAATAGATCATGAAACTTTGCATACTCACTGAACTAACTATAAAGCAGGTCTTATGTTTTTTATTTTTTCCAAAAGACGAAAATTTGATTTTATAAAGAATAAAAACCACTCATTTCGCACTATTCGGCCGCAGTGACTGACGTAACAACCGCTTTGTAGTGCAAGCTGATTAGAACTTTATTCTAACAGAATTACAAACGAAGTTTGAACCACCACAAATAGACTAGTAGTAGTAGTCTAAGCTCTTAAGGGTGTAAGTATAGCGCTAAAAATCGCCAATTATTCAAGTTACTATAAAACTGCAAAAGGAGTTCATTTCATGGCAGCCCCCGACGGATATTCGTGGGTTTGTTTTTTTTTTTTTTTTATTTGTTTGGTTTATTGTTTTTTACATAACTGTTAATTTCTTGCAGACTGTGTGCCGGCCGGGTAGTACGTTTTTAGGGTTCCGTACCCAAAGGGTAAAGACGGAACCCTATTACTAAGACTTCGCTGTCTGTCCGTCTGTCTGTCACCAGGCTGTATCTCATGAACCGTGACAGCTAGACAGTTGAAATTTTTACAGATGATGTATTTCTGTTGCCGCTATAACAACAAAAACTAAAAACAGAATAAAAATAATATTTAAGGGGGGCTCCCATACAACAAACGTCTTTTTTTCCGTTTTGTCTAATGTATAGATAATGGTACGGAACCCTTCGTGCGCGAGTCCGACTCGCACTTGGCCGGTTTTTTATTTTGTTGACCGCGGATCGTTCAACATAATAAATATTTTCAAAACACTTCCTCGAAAACTGGTCTATAACGCACTACGATCCAAACGCACCCGTGTGAAATATATGTTGTACCTACAACAGGCAATATATTTCACACGCGTGCGTTTTTTCAATTTTCCCGCACGTTTGCGGGAATGAAAATTGCCACAGATAACTATACCTATACTTAGTCCAAATTGGTTCAATGCCTATAGTCTGAGGTCAGAGGTGAATGTTTTTTTTTTAATTTCGGCAAAGCACTACGCGTCTTTATGGCATAAATATTTTTTGAATATTCAAATTGTGTTTATAAATAGAATATCATAGATAATAGATAATAGAGATAATAACATGATTATTAAAAACGAATAGTTACTTATAAACGTAAATTAACATTTATTTGTGTTCTGAATTCAAAAATATAAAATTAATCAATTTTTTATATTAGGCTGTTTAACGGCTTCATACCTTTCCTCTCCTTCAACCTGGCAAAAGCAAAGCGCGAAAAAAAAAAAAATTAAAATCATAGTTTCTTAGTTCGTGACAAATATATTTTTCGTTATTTTATTTTATTTCTTCAAAAGTGTATTGAAAAACGTCGTTTGATACACGTGGACATTTGTTATTACAGTTCTCGGCTAAAAAACATCCTCACCTACTGCTTGGGTGTTATAATTCCGCCTCGAATGCAATAACAAACTTTCTCCACTTGTATCAAAATGTACTATTTATTTGTAGGTAAATATTAAAGTGAGAAGAAAGCGAAAAAACGCAGTTTACGCATTTTTTTCATTCTCAAAGGAAAATAATGCCTCTACTTGCCTAGTGACCAGATGTTCAGCAGTTATAAAAGTAAGTACCTACCAACTTTCTTCGTTAACCTATTTTAAAATTATTAGGTAGGTAGTATTATAGGTAGGCTGTATGGAAACTGGGTTAGTACTAGTCAACCGCATATGATCGGTGGTAACACTGGTAAGTAGGTACCCACCACTGACGTGCTGACTGTAGGTACTTACTTTGATATATTACCTTATTTTTCTTTTGTTTGCTTATTGGCACATTCACTGTGCAGTGCATTATATGATTGTATCGTACATGTCAGATAACTTCAGGTAAGTAGGTACCTACACAATGTAGGTACGGAAATTATTTCTGTTCGTGAGGACTGCTCGGCCAATAGGTTACTAGGACCTAGGAACTAGGCTACAGAACATATACCTACCTACTCTAATGACTGGGTACCTACTTTACTCGTAGAGTCAAGTTTCTGTACTTATTACTACATTAAATTTTGTGTTGTTAACTTCGTATCATAAATGTACCTCTTTACCTACCAAACCACACACGCCAACGTTCGAAAATTGTCAGTAGGTAGGTACAGACGCCAACACATCAAGCTACCCGAAACTGTCAAATTTTCCCAATTAACCTTGAACCTTCTATACTATAGAATATATAAACTTTATTACTTACTATAGAATCTAGTAATAAAGTTTAAAATAAGTACTTATATTAATGTTTACCAGATTTTAGTGGCTTTATGAGCTGGCGTTTGTACAAGCTTGCGTACCTATGGTTCCTCTAAGTTAGGTACCTACATAAACATAACCTACGAGGTGATTAAAACATTAGATTATTATGTTAGCCAATTGTACCTAATGTTGCTTATTTAATCTCCCTAGGTACCTTAACCTACCAATAAAAAAAATTAAAACTATTTCCACATGCATTCCTAAATTTAATACAAAAACAATAACGCTCAATCTTTGTACTGCAAGATTATGTGCGCTATCGATCAGTTAAGTTACTCGTTCACATTAGTCTGGTAGTGGTAGTGGGCCTACACGCATGCCCCTCCCCCATTTCATACATTTCAAATGTGAAGTAGAATTTCAATATTTTTTGATCTGACGAGACTTTTTGTTTTCCAATTTTTTGGCTAATTCCTTAGGCAACTTATTCAGTATGCTTAGAAGCGCATATGTCCAGACCCTTAATTGGGAAAATTTGACAGTTTCGGGTAGCTTGATGTGTTGGCGTCTGTACCTACCTACTGACAATTTTCGAACGTTGGCGTGTGTGGTTTGGTAGGTAAAGAGGTATATTTATGGTACGAAGTTAACAACACAAAATTTAATGTAGTAATAAGTACAGAAACTTGACTCTACGAGTGAAGTAGGTACCCAGTCATTAGAGTAGGTAGGTATATGTTTTGTAGCCTAGGTAGGTACCTATTGGCCGAGCAGCCCTCACGAACACACGAAACGAACAGAAACAATTTCCGTACCTACATTGTGTAGGTACCTACTTACCTGAAGTTATCTGACATGTACGATATAATCATATAATGCACTGCACAGTGAATGTGCCAATAAGCAAACAAAAGAAAAAGAAGGTAATATATCAAAGTAAGTTCCTACAGTCAGCACGTCAGTGGTGGGTACCTACTTACCAGTGTTACCACCGATCATGTGCAGTTGACTGGTACTAATCCAGTTTCCATGCAGCCTACCTATAATACTACCTAATAATTTTAAAATAGGTTAACGAAGAAAGTTGGTAGGTACTTACTTTTATAACTGCTGAACATCCGATCACTAGGCAAGTAGAGGCATTATTTTCCTTTGAGAGAGAAAAAAATGCGTAAACTGCGTTTTTTCGCTTTCTTCCCATTTTAATATTTACCTACAAATAAATAGTACATTTTGATACAAGTGGAGAAAGTTTGTTTTTTGCGTTCGAGGCGGAATTATAAGTGTTTTTGAGCCGAGAACTGTAATTACAAATGTCCACGTGTATCCAACGACGTTTTTCAATACACTTTTGAAGAAATAAAATAAAATACTTAACGAAAAATATATTTGTCACGAACGAAGAAATTATGATTTTAATTTTCGTTTTTTTTTCGCGCTTTGCTTTCGCCAGGTTGAAGGAGAGGCAAAGGTATGAAGCCGTTAAACAGCCTAATATAAAAATTGATTAATTTTATATTTTTGAATTCAGAACACAAATAAATGTTAATTTACGTATAAAAGTAACTATTCATTTTTAATAATCATGTTTATCTATGATATTCTATTTATAAACACAATTTGAATATTCAAAAAATATTTATGCCATAAAGACGCGTAGTGCTTTGCCGAAATTAAAAAAAAAAAACATTCACCTCTGACCTCAGACTATAGGCATTGAACCAATTTGGACTAAGTATAGGTATAGTTATCTGTGGCAATTTTCATTCCCGCACACGTGCGGGTAAATTGAACAAACGCACGAGTGTGAAATACATTGCATGTTGTGTTGTACCTAATCTTAGTGCGTTATGGACCAGAAGTGTTTTGAAAATATTTATTACGTTGAACGATCCGCGGTCGACAAAATAAAAACGTATTACCCGGCCGGCACACAGTCTGCAAGAAACTAACAGTTATGTAAAAAACAGTAAACCAAACAAATTGTACAAAATAGGTTATAAATTTAACGTGTTTCGACGAGCTCCGCTTCCCCGAATCGACTCCGTCGGCGCCGCGCACCCGCTGCGGCCTCTCGCATGTTTTTCGGTACCGAAATCGTGTATAGGTTAAATAACGATATAGCCCAACCTTTATTTACTTAAGATATCGGTATAGCTCAACCTTTATTTTAAATCGGTACCGATATAGGGTAAAGTGCCCTAATTCCGGCCCCGTCCTAATATCGGCCGTGTCGAAGAAATCGTGGCGTAAATTAAAAAACGTGACATAATGTTAGGATAATATTGCACCAAAATAGACCTTATATTATATACATTAGACAATACCAACATGGCGGCGCTCTGTGCGCTATAGGATATTCAGTCGGTCGTAGAACGCGGCGGCGTACGAGAATCCTCTTATCGCCGGCTTTTTGATCTCGGACCGACTGTGGACGACATTTTGGGAAAAGCGATTTTAGCGTTTAATATTCATTAAAAGTAGTGAGAATTAATTGTTTTCGATACATTATAAAATAAAGAATCGCCTTACATACTTATTTTAATTAAAAAATCATGCTTTATGGTAATTTTAAGAGGCCGGAGTTAGGTTTCTGTTTATTAGTACAAATCCAAATATCGGCCGGGGCGGCCGATATAAGACAATCATTTTTTAACAACGAATCCTAAAACCGGCAGAGGCGGCTCCGTTTGTCATTATCAAAGACATTCAAATATATTACTTAGTCTTTTTAAATCTTTTTAGTCATTGTACAATTTTTTTTTTGAAGTAATAAATAACTTCTTAAGGGAGGGTGACTCGATTCGGAACGGTAACGAAGGAGTTCGGGAACGAAGTAGTTCCTGAATGACTGACTGACGGATCAACGCACAGCCTAAACCGCAGATTGTAAAGACCTGAGACTTGGAGGGTGTGTTCTTTGTATGACATTGGCATCTGATAAGAAAGGATTTTCCGAAATTCTACCCCTAAGGGGGTGAAAAAGGGGGGCAAAGTTTGTATGGAACAACGTGATTCCTTGGTCCAATCTACTTCAAATTTTGCATAAACCTTTTTTAGCAGAATTGATGGAAAACGTGTTTCGTATTTTATTGAAATTCATTTCTTAACGGGATTAAAAAGGGGTAGAAAGTTATTTTGGCGGTGATTTGCTTCGAAGTTGATATAAATACTCCATAATGCTTTTGATTTAAATTACTTTTTATTTTGACACAAACATGTTTAAAAACTCAATCCAATTTTATTCAAAAAAGGTTGAATTCACATAAAAACTTTTAGTTGTTAAAATATGTATGTAAAATACAAGTATAATATGGATATTTTGACTTTAGGTACAAGAATCTTTTTTTGTGGACTACTAACTACATTATGTCCACACTGCATATTTTTAGATAGGTACCTATTATCACCTATTAGGTGTGTTCCTAATTATGCTATATTGTGACGTTGATTTTATTGTATTCAATTTACGGGTTTTTGATTATTTGATCTCAATTTGGGTACAATTGAGATCAAATAATCAAAAACCCGTAAATTGAATACAATAAAATCAACGTCAATCAATAATAATTTTGAAGACTGGACTGGACTGGAACTTAATTATACAAAGTTGACAAATCGATGTTTGATGTTTTTTTTTTCAAAGAAGCCGATTTGTCCACTGCTGCTCACTGTTACAACCAGTGTTTAACCATACATTTTGCATATGCCGATATAAGGAAAAAATCTGGTCGGCTTTAGGCAAAAGGGGCCGATATTGGGGAAAATCGGAATGTATTGATAAAAAAAATCATAATAATTAAACAACTAGGTTATTTTCCAAATTTTACGTAAGAATAAGAAACCAATTAAATTTCACAATAGGAAAACAACAATGTTAACACTTTACTTATCAGGTTGAGATATTATGAGTAGTTTAAAACTGAAAAAGGCTTAAGGGGCCGATATTAGGGTGGTTTACCCTATTTTTGCGGTATCTTAACCTCTAACCGTAACCGCTTTCAGTACCGAAATCGTGTATAGGTTAAATAACGATATAGCCCAACCTTTATTTATTATGGTATCGGTATAGCTCAACCTTTATTTTAAATCGATACCGATATATTTTTGAGGTATCTTAACCTCTAACCGTAACCGCTTTCAGTCCCTGCTTTTGTGGTCTTATTTCGAATTAGTATGGTCCAATCATAGCCAACATTAAGACGTCAAAATGCCGCAGCGCGCGGCATAAAACTGTGTAAATAACCACCGTAACACCAAGGTTTTGGAAGGAATATCTTTTTAACGGTAAGTTTATATCATTAAGTGTTTTTCATAAAATAAAAACAGAATTAAATAGTAAATAGACAATTAGCTAATATTATAATTGTTTGCCCAATGTTTGCCACAATGCACCAACTATTGTATCAAACATCGACTGTTCTTGAACAGGGAATGCATGGAGTAGTATTGTTTTTTTTTATACAATGTTAATTTTGTTTGTAGATTTCCTAGTGACCCATTTCGCTATGCAGAATGGGTATCTATTGTCGCGAAAGAAAGAGAAAAAAAAAACAACTTTTGAAATCAATATTCAATCATTTGACAGTAGTTTGTTTGTTTAATTTGTTAGATTATTTTGTACCAGGGAACTAATATATATATTTTTTTGTATCTATCTGTGGAGGCTTGTAATTAGCAATTTAGTTATATATTTTTGTTACTATAATGTTATTAGTCTGTAAGCTTTCCTAAAATAAAATAAATAAATAATAGAAGAAATATACAACCCTTTATTTTTTTTACTTTTATTTTATCTTTTACTACCTATTTGTTGTACCGAATAGATGCAATATTAAATAGTATCTCCTACTTTTTTGGATCGGTCAAAAATATTTGCCACCATACAAAACGAACTTAAAAAAATATTCTGCAACTCTACGTCTTTCAATACTTACTGTGTTCTGAGCATTGAAATATAATACCAAGAACTACGTCTAGTTCCACAATAGAATAGGCACGAAATTGTAAACAAAAGATTTTTAACCTTACTATTTAGCTATTAAGTTTCATTTTAGAATAAATGTTTTTGTACAGATGACTTTTTGTTTTCAAGCGACATTTTAAATTTATTGCTTCTAAACCTTTCGTTGATGAAAGGACTTCAATAAATATATTTTGCAATGGTAATTAAACTTTATATTTAAGTAATAAGGTTTATAATAAACTGAAGTTGTTAATATTATTAAACTTTTTTCTAAGAAATGTAGTTGTTTACGTGTGTGCAAACGTGGCCACTTGAGCGACTTATTTTTCTTCCTGATCCTTAATCTAGTTCTATTATTGATCGAAGTGTTTATTACATAATATGCCAGCTCAAGTGGTAGTTCTATTTTGATGCCAGGGGTAACAGTATTATTAACCGATAGCGACGACGAGAACCTATATTTTTAATAATAATACTTTTATTTTACTTAATAAAAAAAAATGCATATTATATTTTATTTTTAACACCTAATAAATGTCACGAATTCCTCTGCTTTGTTTAACTACATGATTAAAAATAAATGATGGCAATAACCATAATGACAATCAATAAAAGTGACCAGTTTTTTGTTCCACTAAGTGCACGATGCGCGAACTTGCCCCCACTACGCCAAAATCTTGCCAACTTACGTGCTGGGAACTGTATTGTAAGCACGTTTTTGCTTTTAATGCCATTCTTATGCCTACGGAATAGAAGTCAAAATCGGTTGACCGGACTGTAACAAAGGCGAAGTGGCGAAGTTACGCGAACTAGAGCTATTTGTGTTCTTGTTTGTGTTCCCACGTTAGGTTAGGTTAAACACGTACGTTAGGTTTTTTCCTAAATTTAGGGATTTTTTGAAAGAATTGTAGATTTTGGCAGAATCTTAGAAAACCTATGCCAAAAATTAGCAGAATTAGATATTGACAAATTACCTGTGCTTCACTTGGGTATAATTAGACAAAAATATCTGTGGACCTCGATGCGCGCTCCGCCTCCTCCACATCCTAACAGAATCAAAATCACAAAATCGATGGGCGCTTTTGTACAGTGATTCCTGAAATTAGTTTTTCACGACTTTCTGTTCTAAAAGATTTCAACGTAATGAAACATAAAAAAAATATATTTTTACATGTTCTGGACAATCATCGGTAAGTGCCTACCTATGTATGCTGCAAACACTTATTTTATTGTGATTTAAAAACATTATTAGACTAGCAGAATCTGGGCAAGCAGCTGGCATAATGTTCTAATTAAATCTGGTCACACTGCAGTCTGTGGTCACGATCAGTCAAACTGACAACTACCAACCTTACTCTATGCTGACAACTCTGACGTTTGACTTGGACTTGTCGACACGAACGAAACGCTCCACTGCGCAACTCAATACTTACAAAATTTGCTTTTTACTGGTTTTCAATTCAACTGATACAATTTTTAATATTTTGTTATAGGGTACATTTTCTCTTTATTTTTCAGGTACAAAAGTATTTCTGCGTCAAAGACGGACAAAAAATTGTACAAGCGACATCATTATTCGGGGCCACGGAGATCTAAGAAAAAAATACAAGCTGGTCTAACTCTACAAGGGCTACCGTGAGATAATCAGACTAATAAGATAAACTATAATCAATCTAAAAGAGTTGGCTCGCCACAAAATTGTCTTCGTTTGCCGCCATTTTTCTTATAAGATTTTTACTATCGGATTACAGCACCAACAGGGCGCAAGCATGGCGTAACGAGAAGCTGGAGATCAGGAAAGATGGTGAACTGGATCAAACTTTAGGCTGCCTCACTAGGGATAGGTATTGTTCTCTCAAGTGCTCTCAACCTCAACACTTTTTATTTTCTTTATGTACCTACATAATTTATCTTCTATTATAGTGCACACACAACTCAAGATTCTCATCATCTGCCAAACCTTTCCACGCCTCGAGATACGCCCAAAATAAAAACATATTCGCGGGGAATCCCAAAAGGTCGTAATGAAGCTACAGCCTGCAGCATGGTCACCAAGCTCTGAACCTCCACCCATGTACCCATGTGTAACCAGGTCATCGACCCCTACCTTATGTACCTGTGAGCTGGGCCGGGTCAACTATGTACTAATAAGTGTTCCAAGGCTTTGTATATGTATAAAGTGAAGATAAGAACTATAAGCTTTCAAGCCAGTAGGAGTTTTTATTTGAAATCCCCAACAGTTTGTAAATATGTGAGCACCATGTACCTATCTATCACAGTCATAATTAATTTATGTCATTGCTTTATTTTTTATTCTTTTTACCTATTGTGGTACACTAATTTCATTATAAATGTGAGCACCATGTGGCCATTTAGTATATTTTATGTACTTTTGTGACATGAACGAGCATGGCAGTTGAGAATTTGACATGCTGTTTCGCTGATGTTGGCGCATGTGTTGGATCATAGTTTCCTTCAAAATGTTTGAGCAGAGTGGTGCTGATCCACGTGACATGCTCGTGAATGGCCGCCGTTATTCGAGACTGGTCATCTCTTAGCTGCCAGGTCACATTGTTAATCTTTGTAGGTATTGAATTGTTATACATTGTTCTCACACGTAGAAGCAAAAAGGATAATGTAACCAGGATTTTGTAACAACTTGAGTGTCCATGTGTAACTAGAGACTGAGTCCTTGACAATTCAATAGTGCCTGTAAATGGTATTTAAATAAATGCTTTGAGTTTGTATCAATTGTATTTTTTTGCCTTCAACAATTTATTGTATAATGTAGTTGATGGGTGGGCAGTGATGTGTAGGTTGTATGTTCAAACCCTGACAGGCTCTTTATTTTGGGTAAATGAATACTAATACTACTTGAATAAAAAGCATTACTTACAATAGTTAATTATATAATTAGTGTAAAACAACAAAACCACATTCATATTTTGTTAGAACAGAACTTCATTGCGGCATTGAAAACAGATGCAGTACTTTTATCAAATGGCACATACTACACAACACATAAAACACAACTAATTTAGAAGTTAGATAGTTAATCTATAACACAATTAATTTAGAATTTGTTATGTACAGAATGAGGAATCACTTTGACGTTTGGTGGTGGAACAAAATTAAATCATGCTATATCAGTCATCAGACATAAACAGTTCTTTACGTAAACTTTATGCTCCAGAGTAACTCAACTTTTGGACATAGCCGATTGCGTTGTCACCGTAAGATTCCCTTGTTGAAAGAACTGCTAGGCTAACCTAGGTACGGTATGAAAACTTTGATGTTTACTTCTAGAAGTTTAGTCCGTACAACCATGTCAACACTAACTTTCGGTAGATTCGAGTACAGAAAATACAATAGATTTTCGCACTATATTCAGAACTAGCTGTTGCCCGCGGCTTCGCCCGCGTGAAGTTCGGTAACTGTCCCACTGGATCATACTAAAGGGATAATAGTGTCCTCCATGTTAATCCAGGTTATAAACTATCTATGTGCCGCATTTCATAATCATCACAATTATTATTATTACAATCACCATCACTATCACAACCGCCATCATTATCACAATCACCATCACTATCACTGTCACAATCACAATCACCATCACAATCCCCATCACGATCACTATCACAGTCACCATCATTATCACCAATTATCATCATTAACACAACCACCATAATTACCACAATCATTATCACAATCACCATCACCATCACTATCACAATCACTATCACAATCACCATCACAATCATCATCAAAATAACTATCACAATCACCATCATCGTTATCTCAATAATTATCATCGTAATCACAGTCATTATCACACTCACCATCACTATCTCAATCACCATCACAATCACCATCACAATCACAATCACAATCACCATCACAATCACCATCACAATCACCATCACTATCACCATCACAATCACCATCACAATCACCATCACAATCACCATCACAATCACCTTCACAATCACCATCACAATCACCATCACCATCACAATCACCATCACAATCACCATCACAATCATCAACACAATCACCATCACAATCACCATCACAATCACCATCACCATCACCATTACAATCACAATCACCATTACAATCAAAATCACCATCACAATCACCATCACAATCACCATCACAATCACCATCACCATCACAATCACCATCACAATCACCATCACCATCACAATCACCATCACAATCACCATCACCATTACAATCACAATCACAATCACTATCACAATCACCATCATCGTTATCACACTTATTATCATTGTAATCACAATCATTATCATCGTTATCACAATCATCATTATCACAATCATCATCATCGTAATCACAATCATTATCATCGTAATCAAAATCATCATCATCACAATCATCGTCATCATCATCACAATCATCATCATCGTAATCACAATCATTGGATAAAAAGTAAAGATGTCCTTTCCCAAGGTTCCATCTATCTCTATACCAAAATTCATTTAGTAGGCATATACGATACATAACTGCACCCTGCGTTATCTATCACTCGCATAATTACGGGATCGGGATCGGGATAAAAGGTTGCCTTTGTCCTTTTCCAAGGTTCCATCTATCTCTATACCAAAATTCATTTAGTAGGGATATACGATACACAACTGCACTCTGCGTTTCCACCCGTATAATTCCGGGATCGGGATCGGGATCTGGATAAAAAGTACCCTATGTCCTTTCCCAAGGTTCCATCTATCTCTATACCAAAATTCATCAAAATCGGTTCAGCGGTTTAGGCGTGAAAAGGTAACAGACAGACAGAGTTTAACAGAGGGATTAGTAGGGATGTTTATCTTCACAACAGCTATAACCTCAATTAAGGTGGATGCTCAAGCGTAGCCCGCGAAATTCAAATTTTCTTACGTTTTTTGCAATTTGCAGGCCAGTGCTAGGTTGTATGTTGATTAAAATTTTGTTTGCGACTGTAAGACGTATGTAGTTACAGAATTATATTCATCAAACTCATAAATACAACCCTCAAAGTTCATATTGGTGTCAAAATTACTTTTCCAAGGTCAAAATCATTCTTGCACCATTATGAACTTGGAGGGTTGTATTGATGATTTTGATGATTATAATTGTGTTACTACATACGTCTTACAGTCGCAAACAATATTTTAATCAACATACAACCTAGCACTGGCCTGCAAATTGCAAAAAACGTAAGAAAATTTGAATTTCGCGGGCTACCCTTGAGCGAGAGTCCTATTATTTAACAAAAACCCGTAAAAAGGGGTAGAAAGTTATTTTGGCGGTGATTTGCTTCGAAGTTGATATAAATACTCCATAATGCTTTTGATTTAAATTACTTTTTATTTTGACACAAACATGTTTAAAAACTCAATCCAATTTTATTCAAAAAAGGTTGAATTCACATAAAAACTTTTAGTTGTTAAAATATGTATGTAAAATACAAGTATAATATGGATATTTTGACTTTAGGTACAAGAATCTTTTTTTGTGGACTACTAACTACATTATGTCCACACTGCATATTTTTAGATAGGTACCTATTATCACCTATTAGGTGTGTTCCTAATTATGCTATATTGTGACGTTGATTTTATTGTATTCAATTTACGGGTTTTTGATTATTTGATCTCAATTTGGGTACAATTGAGATCAAATAATCAAAAACCCGTAAATTGAATACAATAAAATCAACGTCAATCAATAATAATTTTGAAGACTGGACTGGACTGGAACTTAATTATACAAAGTTGACAAATCGATGTTTGATGTTTTTTTTTTCAAAGAAGCCGATTTGTCCACTGCTGCTCACTGTTACAACCAGTGTTTAACCATACATTTTGCATATGCCGATATAAGGAAAAAATCTGGTCGGCTTTAGGCAAAAGGGGCCGATATTGGGGAAAATCGGAATGTATTGATAAAAAAAATCATAATAATTAAACAACTAGGTTATTTTCCAAATTTTACGTAAGAATAAGAAACCAATTAAATTTCACAATAGGAAAACAACAATGTTAACACTTTACTTATCAGGTTGAGATATTATGAGTAGTTTAAAACTGAAAAAGGCTTAAGGGGCCGATATTAGGGTGGTTTACCCTATTTTTGCGGTATCTTAACCTCTAACCGTAACCGCTTTCAGTACCGAAATCGTGTATAGGTTAAATAACGATATAGCCCAACCTTTATTTATTATGGTATCGGTATAGCTCAACCTTTATTTTAAATCGATACCGATATATTTTTGAGGTATCTTAACCTCTAACCGTAACCGCTTTCAGTCCCTGTTTGATTGGCAACATTATATTTTACATGACAACCCAGTTTTCAAAAAACTGTCATTTTTGACGGTTTACTTTTTTCCTGTGTCGACTGTGGGTGGATTTGTGCTCCGAAACTTCAATAAAAATTAGTGGGATAAACGTTGCGTAGGTAAGTCAAATTTTAATGACACATTCTTAACAGTGTTCTTTAATTATAATCATGATAATTTACGTCTCTTTAAGCAATTTAACCTTAGAAATCCCCGTTGGCAAATTTAACATCCAATGCAAAGTTTTAGTGATGGTAACTTTGCCATGTTTTGTTAGAGGCTAGGGCTGTCACAAAAATATTCTGTTTTGTTTGCTACTTACCTACTTCGGATTTTATTAAATTTGATTATGTAAGTTTCTCAATCTTAACTTGTCATACCTACCTACCTTTATAAAATAATCAATGATTTTTCATTTTATTTTTTAGCAAATGTGTGATCGATCGAGGTGTAAGGTGGGAAGCAGATTCTACAAAAAATATTCTACTGAAATGTTAGATCTATCTCTTAGGCCTTGGGAATCTCTTAGGTTTACTTACTGATAAGCAAATAAAAAAAAGTTTAATGGAATTGTTCATAGATTTTATGTTCCTAAACTTTTTTATACCTATTTGTTTATTTTGATTTGCAATATTGAATACTACAGGTAATTTAATGTAACCTATCTGTGCTATGTTTTTTTTTTTTTTTGAAGTTTTAATTTAAATAAATATATATTCTAAGAAAAAAATATTCTTTTGACTTTTTAATTTTTCGACAACCCTGACAGATATTTCCATTTTGTTTGAAAAAAACGAAACAAGGCGGCTAAATTTGCCACATTGAGGGAATTTCTATTGCCAATGCAAAATATTACTTAATTTTAGTATATTTTAAGTGTAAATATGTTTGTGGCAAAGACGACTATCATAATTTTTGATAGTTCGATTTATTTTATCCAAAAATTTGGTATGGCAATCTTACCTTAGGTGATGGTTGACTTTGCCATATTCGCTTTTTGGACTAAAATTCATTAATGAATGAGAAAACAATAGATATTATACTTTATTTCAATAATGCATAAAATTTACTATTTGGCTGATTGGTTGTTTTGTATTACCTCGTAGAGATTTTTTAAGAAAAATGTTTGCAAACTTTTTTAGCCAGCTTAAAGTGGCAAAGTAGCCAGGTTTCACGGTACTTATATAAGAAAATATTCTTAACAAGTGTGTTGAAAATATTCGTATGATACTCGTGTGTATTGATGATTAACGTCCTCGGCTCTCTTAAGACCCTCACCTAACGGCTCGGGCTCAATGGCGCCTCAGCGGTAATCACCAACATTACACACTTGTACCATAATGTAGGTACTATTACTGTGTGTAGTAACAATTTATAAAAATAAAACATAAGTTACTTTTTCAATGTTGATTTGTGGATTGCTTCAATTTAACCGACTCATGTTATTTTCTTGATTGAAATATATGAAAATGCTCTGAACGATTTTGTTTTATTTTCTATCTGTTATGTTTTTTCCTCTAGTCCTTTCTCAGTTTATTTCAATGAAAATAACTATACAAGGTGGCGGCGACAATACGATAATAAATTAACCCTTTTGAACGCAATTGTCACATATACGTTACAAGCAAGTGCGTGCCCTGTACGCCAACGACACAAATATGTGACAAAAAATGCGGTAGACTTATAACACGAAATAAACAATTACATAGTTTACTAGCTGACCCGCGCAACTTCGTCTGCGTCACATAATATAGCTTATAGCTGTTCCCCGCGGTTTCACCCTCGCTGCTCAGCACCTGTTGGTCGTAGCCTGATGTTATATATCCTATAGCCTTCCTCAAGAAATGGACTATCCAACACTAAAAGAATTTTCCAATTCCAACCAGTAGTCCCTGAGATTAGCGCGTTCAAACAAACAAACAAACTCTTTAGCTGTATAATATTAGTATAGATAATATTTAGCGAATCTAATATTTAACGCCGGTTGGTTGAAGGTTCTAAAAAACGTTCAATAATATTTAAGTGTCGTGCACCTCTGAGGCGTACGGTTATCTTCTTTAATAATATACCCTAGAGGGTTATTATTTTTAGGTTTCAAAAAAAAAAAAAAAAATTAAAACTATTTATTTCAAAGAAAAAGCACATTATTTTGGTTAAGCACACATCGCTTAATCTTAATTATGAAAGATTATGTGTATTATTATTATTATTTCGAAGTCAAATGCAGATAGAATCCGCTTAAGGCGGTACCCCGAGCAAAATTAGCAACTCTATTTGTGGTAGGTCAAACTTCGCTTGAAATACTGTTAGAATAAAGTTCTAATCAGCTTGCACTACGAATTGGTCGTTACGTCAGTCACTGCAGGCCGAATTGTGCGAAATGAGTGGTTTTTATTCTTTATAAAATCAACCTTACGTCTTTTGGAAAAAATAAAACGACAATTATGTTCATTATTAAATTGCCTATCCATTAGTATAAGTAGCAAATCAAAATAATGGTTACTTTACGAGGAGTAGCATTTTATAAATCATTATTTCTTATTTCTATGGTTTCGTTGTGAGGGGATTTATTAAACATTAAGCAACTTAAAAAAAAATATGAAACGACAATTTTGGAGTCAAGGTTATGTAGTAATTTAATGTATTTTTTATTAGTTGGTATTTCTTTTGGATAAAGAGGAGTAGGCTCCAAAAAACTGCTCGCTCAAGGTCATTTGCTCGGGGAGCCGCCTTAACCGTTTCAGAGATCCAGCAAGACCACATACGTTACCCAGTAATCCCAGCATGATCTCGAATCACTTACAGCCGAAGAAAAAACATACGAAATTAGTTTTTTTGCCACACCTCCCGGTTCTGTACGTCCAGTGCTAGTACGTCCTGTACGGTTCTGTGCGAGTTGTATGTACAAAGTATCGAACAGCGCTCGGAGTAGCTGCGCGCCACCGCACCGCGCGTATCTCCGCTTTCAGCGCCGCTCGGGGACCGCGGATCCGCCCGCGCGTAACAAATCAGTCACACCGGATGCGTAGCGTAGCGTGACGTGCGACGTGACGTTCGCACGCGCGTGCGAGCCCTGTCACACCGGCCAAGACCGGTGCAGCACACGTCACGCGCGCATGTATCACGTCACGCGCGCATGGATCACGTCTCGCAGGTTACTGCAACACGCGCGTACGAGCCACATTGCCAGCAGCCATATTGAGTTGAGAGCATTTGGCGAAAAGACGTTAGACAACAGCAGTTCTTCTAATGAAGAAGCGTTATTGATGCTACTATGCCAATAATCTTCTGCTGCTACAAAAAGACTGGGTCATAATAATAATTTATAACTTTTATTTTTGTACTCTTTATGTTTGGTGTTGTAGATACACTCATATTTGCGTTTTCGCAACTTTTTGTATTAGTTTTTCCTTTAAAATTGTCTCCATTGCGAAAAAAAACACTCGTAAACTATATTCTGTTTGTAAATAAATACAACCTGCCGTGCGTGCGTACGTGCAGCAATTACCAATGCGTGTGCGTGCGTGCCCGGTCTGACATATAACAGGGAACGTCATAATAATATAATACAACGTCATCACTGCAGGCGCGTGTGCGACGTTGCCATTCCTCTACACACGCGCGCGGACTCGGTTTGTCAGTATAGATGCGGCTCTGCGTGCGTGAGTGTGGCGCGTGCACACGTCACGCATCTGGTCTGGCATCTTTCTTACAGTTTCATACATTACAACTGATGCGAGCACGCGTCACGTCACGCAACGCATCCGGTGTGACCGGGCCTTTAATAAATGCGCTCCGCCGCGCCTCCAGCGGTGTGCGCTGGGCCTTAGCCAGGTGTTTCCCGCGACTTTGACGATATCGTCGTCCCAACGAGCTCTAGAACGGCACTGGTTTCTTTGGCCTAATATCTTGGCCAACCACTCGGTCAAAGCATGGATCCATCGACCATCTCCGCGTTTGGCCAGATGTCCTGCCCAGGTCCACTTGAGGCACACCGCCCCCCGTTCCTCGACGTCGTAGATTTTCGTCCGACGGCGGATTTCGGTGTTACGCACTCGCATTATGGGGATGTGTAACGAGAGATTTTCTTTTTAGCTCTTCCCTAGTCGCTGGATAGATGGCGCTAGGAGTAAGTATGATAATGCAAGGAACGGAACATAAAAAAACTGATTTTAACAAAGCGCGAGAAATGTAGGTTATACTCGGAAGGTTAAGCAAATGAAAGTGTCAGTCAACCAGAGTATGTGACGTGACACAATGTTTTTTTTTTCAAGCGTTTTGGCTTTGGCACCAACTATCATAGTAAGTTCAACGCCATCTATAGAGTTCTTGGAAACTAAGTTTTTTTTTAAAACCTCAAAAGAAAAACCTCTCATGAGTACATAGGAGTGCGTCTGAAAGTGTGAACTATGTCTGAAAGATGTGTGGTAATCGGTTGTCATGGTATTTATGAGCATGTGTTAAGGACGAATGAGGAGAATGTCGTGAGCATAGTTTTAAATATTAAGATGGAAGCTCCACGGTAGCCCGTGTATCGAGTCCGTCCAAGGTCTTTGAAATATGATGAATATTAACTTTTTTTTTTTGATGTGTTAGAACAAACAGTTTTTCTTAAAAAAACTGCTTAAATAACATTAATTTCAACAAATTAGGTGTTGTCATTCCCTTAAGGGGCTCCCCCATTGACTTGAGAAGTAGAGAGTTATAGATTATTGACGTCTATTTAATTAGAAACAGTTAGAAAAATTGTGTATCTGTAACGACAGCGAGCTATGTTTCAATTACTTAAGCAGACGTAAATAATTTAAAAGACCAAAAGATTGATTTTGTCAATCAGATTTTATATTAATTGTGTATTTAACGAGTTTTAATTTTTTTACTAAAGTGGCGCTAGTGTGCATGGGGGAGCCCCTTAATGTGATGTATTGTATTGTAATGTGATGTAAGAGTAGAGGAAGACCAAAGAAACGATGGACTGTGTGAAAGATGATGTAGCGAGAAAGGATCGGTGACTGATTGAGAAAAGAAATGCTGCGCCGACCTCAAATACACACATCAACACGGTCTAGGGATATTTCATACTCAATTAAATAACTCGAAAAGTACTGGCCGCATTGGAATCTTTTATACACCGATTTGTTTGTAATTTATCTCAGACTAATTCCAAATTCAAATTTTTGAAAATTCTTTTGTTTCGGTGGCATAAAAATGTCTTGATGTATAGGAGAGGGAATTTTCATTTGTGCGAAATTTAGAAAACAATACGAATTACGTTTAGTTACAGTTTTTTTTCATTTTTAAACGAAAGATAAAGTTAAAATTGAGGTATTGTAGCCATGCAACGCCGACATTTGACGAGGGCGGAGATGTTACGAGCTGTGGGAATGCTGGAAGCTGGATCTGTTCAGCGTAATGTTGCTGAGGCCATAGGGACCCATCAAAATGTAATTTCAAGATTGTGGACACGCTATCGTGCCACAGGTGAAGTAGCGGAGAGGCACCGGGGGCCAAGTCGCATCACTACCCCCAGACAAGACCAATTTTTGCAAATTACTGCGCGAGCACAACCAAATGCAACGGCGACTCAATTGGTCCAAAGGCTGCGAGTGGAACACCAAGTGCTTGTGAGTGACCAAACTGTAAGAAGGCGACTGCATGAAAGCAATCTACGCTCTCGTAGACCACTCCGGGTCCCACCTTTACGGAGAGGCAATCGTGGACGACGATTAGAATGGGTTCGGAACCACGTGGACTGGGGCCGTGACCAATGGTCCAATGTGCTGTTCACGGATGAATCCAGGTTCGGCTTCCATCCAGATTCACGAAGGACGCGTGTTTGGCGAGTTCCTGGACGATGGAGCCGTCTCCAGAACCCTCAGGAAGTTCACCCATACCAAGGAGGAACAATTATGGTTTGGGCAGGAATTCGTCTTGGAGGACGGACGGATCTCGTTTGGGTGCGGGGCAATATGACGGCAGAACGATACGTCCAACAGGTGCTGGGGCCCGTAATCTTGCCCCACAGAACACAAATGGGGCAAGATTTCCTGCTCATGCACGACAATGCCCGGGCACACACGGCGAGAACGGTAGCAGCTTGGTTACATACACATAATGTTAGGGCCTTAGACTGGCCTGCTCAATCGCCAATCTTAATCCCATTGAGCATGCGTGGGATATGCTGCAAAGAAGAGCTCTGAAGGAAGTTCCTGAAAATCTGGCTACAGAAGATCAACTTTTTGCGCACCTCAGAAGGACATGGGACAATATTCCGCAGCAAGACATTGACAACCTTGTTCTGAGCATGCCGAATCGTTGCCGATGTGTTATGAACATCATGGGCGCTTTCTCAGACTACTAACTTCAAGTTTATAAACACAAATTAAATGATTTTTCTATTTTTTTCAGTTTTTACTCACAAATTAAAAGTTCATTCATATACGGTTTCCGTCTATGCTTCATTTTTTTCCATAAAATCCTGAAATTTTAATCTATACCTTAACCATTATTAAAAAATGGTAGAATATTAAATAACGTATCTTTTAAATATATACATGTCATATAAATAATTAACACATTGATAGTAATTCGCTTTTTTAAAAATATCCCTAGACCGTGTTGATGTGTGTAAATGAGGAATTTTCCACTGACGTTTGTCACAACGCTTCAGTATATATCAATAGATGGCGCTGATCAGCTTTGGGAATATTTTTTAAGCGGCGTTCTCGCGTAAAATCCAATGAAAAAAGAATTTACTACGTATTATATTATAGGCCATGTTAAAATCTTTTAGCAGGGCAACAAAATCTCTCCTAGACACATGTCAAACTCATTGTATACTAAAATTTCTTTATTATTCATTGTTGTATATAAAGTGAGAACTGTAAAGAACCTTTGTTATGTCTAAAACTCTTAACATAAAAAGTCTACTGTTCTTTTGCATCATTGAACTGAACTAAGTACAAGTTATTGCATGGTTTTTGATTTTGTTCTTCTGAGTGTTTTTGCGTCGTCTAAACTCCTGGTGCGTTGAGTCGAGCTTTGGTTCCTCCGTGGCTTTGTGGGCATAAAAACGAGCCATTTTATTATTCCCAAGGTTGATCAGCGCCATCTAGTTAATTCATGAAAAGCACTGGAAAATTCCCCATTGCGATAGGGGCAGGAGAATGATAATAAATTAAACTCCGTAAATATTATTTAAAAAATTTAATGTCAGAAATGTAAATGGAATGTGATACACACTTTGTATCGTCAGCCATTTTACTTTGTAACAAATTGAGTCCAAGTAAATTATTCAATATGAACAGACCTCGACTCTTGAAGTAGTATTACTACCTATTAATTAAATGTAGTGTGGTACAATGATGGGTGTGAACGCGCTTCACAAAGCCGTCCAAACCAAGCATTCTGTACAAGCTATTAGGTTTACATTTTAATATGCAAATTACATTGTAAAATGTACTCTACGGTAGGACGCACAATGTAACGCTCTCAAGCATTGTGCCGATACGTACATTGAATAGGGAATATGCATGTAATTTTTTCTTCACTTAAATCAATAAAACACACAATAACGCAGAAAAGTATTAAAACTTGAGTTCAACTACTGCTTGTCGCTCAAAAATAATATTAAACTCCTGCAATTTTCTACGACAGTTCAAACGTCCGCGACTGTCGCGCTCGCGGCCATTATGTGACGTCATATACCTCTGCTTCTGGCAGGCATCTGCCTTGTTTACAAATAATTTGTTGACCTTATTAAAGTAATTTTACTAATTGTATGTGCTATAATCAAGCAAAAATTTCGATAACGATATTATAAAAAAATATATATAATAATATATATAATAAAAAAATATATAATAATATATAAAATAAAAATAAAAAAATAAAAATAATTATATTATTGATATTATAATAAAATCTCAGTGAAACATTAACTACTATTCAAATAAAAGTGTGTTTTTGACACAGACTTTGACGTCACTACCGCCGTTATCGAGGACGACGCGCGACGTGTTTTGAGAGTGCGTTCCGTTTCACCAAAAATATGCTACACAAAACAATAAATTGTAAATTAAGTGATGTTTTAGTAACAAGTGTACCACAATGTTTTATAAGCGCCAATACAATAATAGATAAGGAGAGTTTTGTGTTTCTTGCATAATTCCCTACTGTACGGGGGTCGTGGAGGTATCTACGAGTATTTCATATTTTGGCGGGCGTGGTATTCCTTCAGGTCTTTTTCATACTCCTCCCTGGCTTTGGCAGCTTTTTTTTCCCACACAGACTTCTTAACAAGCGCTCTCCATAATTCACCAGACTTTTTAGCCAGTTCGGTTTGTGTCAAGCGGGGATTCTTCGACTTGATCTTTTTCCTCGATTCGTTCAGCCACATCATATAGGCGCTCATAGGACGCTTAGGCGCGACGACTATTTTTCCATTCTTTCTGTTAACAAACAAACATAATTATGGTTATTTATTTAGGTAAGTATATTAATAGGCATGACGACAGTATAAAAAAATTGTAAATCTATTTAGTCCGTCAGTTAGAATATTGGAAAATAATGGACACGTATTTTTTGTTTTTGTAAATCAATGAATATTGACAAAGATAAAACGCATCAAAACTCGGGAGTGGGGGCTCGTAACGTCAGAACTAGCTAAAAATTATACCAAGGCGTGACGTATTGAGAATTTTAAAAGCGTCATATCTTCGTCAATTTTGGTTTACGTAACAAAAGAAAAAATATGTGTCCAATATTTTTTGGAAATCTATCTGACGGACTAATTAGATTTTTTTTTTGTCGTCTCGCCTATTATGGTTATGGCGAGTGTGACAGCCTACTACGGGCCGGTACTGTATAAAACATATCGAATGAAAGTTAACACCACACGTAAACGATATAAGGCAGATCTTTTTCCAAACCCGAAATAATGAACTATTTGCAATTTTTGGCAACCTGTATACCTTTTCCGGATTCATGAATATTTTTGTGGTTATTTATAATTGGTGTCTTTCCCAGTACTATGCATTATCTCATGGCTTTTAGTAGGTAATAGGTATTTGTAGGTCTCTTTAAATATGACCAAGGTCTTCGTGAATACCCACCTGAAAAATCGGTTCAATTTTTTCTTATGATGTGTCTATACTAAGTATGTATATACGTACAGTCACGATATGTAAACACTTAAAAATGTTAAAAAGTGTTTTTTCCTATTGCTCTGATAAAAATTTCGCGTTGTAACGAACGTAGTATTCTGGAACTCATATTTTTATAAAATACGATCCTATCTCCAAGTTACAATAGTTATTTCTCGCTAAATAAAAAAATCGGAGCAGTCTTTGGGGACTGCCGATAGAAGTGAAAACAAAAAGTACACCCGCCCCAGTCGTAGCACTGGTAATGCCCCGCGCATGCCTATGTGGTGCTACGCCGTAGCGGATGCTACGAGTGCTACGAAGCGTGACCACACGTTACGTTACGTAGCGATGAGTTCAATGTTTTTCCTTCATACAAAAAGTGCTCAACGCGCCTAAAGAATTTTTCACTTCAAAAAACATTAATTCGTAATGTAATACTTACAAGCTTTTTATAACACGATTGGCGTGAGCCACGTGGGCGTAGTATGTCTCCAGGTCTTTTCCATACTGCTCCCTGGCTTTGACAGCTTTTTCTTCCCACTCAGACTTGTCGACCGTCCACCACATATCTTTGCCCTTTTTATCGATTTCTTTACCTTTCAAGCGTGGATAGTCCGACTTGATCTGTTCCCTCGAGGCGTCCAGCCATATCTTAAAAGCTGACATAGGACGCTTAGGCACGCTCAACTTCTTTACTTTATTTTTGCTAGCAAACAAACATAATTATGGTTATTGAGAAAATTCTTGGCTTCAGGTTATGCACATCAGCCCGCTTAGCATAAACGCCGTAGATACGAAAGAGAAACGACAAATCTTTCGTTCATCTGTCATTGAATCGACAAAATGACAGATGAACAAAAGATTTGTCGATTCTCTTTCGTGTCTACGGCGTTCATGCTAAGCGGGCTGCATAGCGAGAGTGACAGCCTAGTACTACTGACGGAACGGTACCTACTGTATAAAAAAGAACAGATCCAATGATAGTAATAGAGTTAACACCACACATCAACAATATAGCCTGTTAAAGTAGTATCGATAAATGAACTCAGGAAAAATAAAAAAAATACAACTTAAAAAAAATATTGCAAGATTAACTTTATTTAGTACCTACCTACTAACTTAAAAATAGCAATCGTTTAGAATTAAAATTATTTTATTTGTTTAAATGCTTTAATTACTTACCTACCTATTTGTACTAAGTAAATTAGGTTGATCTTTCAACATTCTTTTTATGTTTACTTTTCTTCTTTTCCTGGGTTCCTTTATCGATACTGAACCTACCACTCCTAAGCTATGGCACGCGAGTACTTTAACACCCTGTATACTCCACAACTGAGTTTATGGAGGACACCACTGACATTTAGGGCTTTATCACACTAGCGAGTTGCGAGCGGATTCAAAGGACACCACTGACATTTAGGGCTTTATCACACTAGCGAGTTGCGAGCGGATTCAAAGGACACCACTGACATTTAGGGCTTTATCACACTAGCGAGTTGCGGGCGGATTCAAAGGACACCACTGATATTTAGGGCTTTATCACACTAGCGAGTTGCGAGCGGATTCAAAGGACACCTCTGACATTTAGGGCTTTATCACACTAGCGAGTTGCGAGCGGATTTAAAGGACACCACTGACATTAAAGGGCTTTATCACACTAGCGAGTTGCGAGCGGATTTAAAGGACACCTCTGACATTTAGGGCTTTATCACACTAGCGAGTTGCGAGCGGATTCAAAGGACACCACTGACATTTAGGGCTTTATCACACTAGCGAGTTGCGAGCGGATTCAAAGGACACCTCTGACATTTAGGGCTTTATCACACTAGCGAGTTGCGAGCGGATTCAAAAGACACCACTGACATTTAGGGCTTTATCACACTAGCGAGTTGCGAGCGGATTCAAAGGACATCACTGACATTTAGGGCTTTATCACACTAGCGAGTTGCGGGCGGATTCAAAGGACACCACTGACATTTAGGGCTTTATCACACTAGCGAGTTGCGAGCGGATTCAAAGGGCACCTCTGACATTTAGGGCTTTATCACACTAGCGAGTTGCGAGCGGATTTAAAGGACACCACTGACATTAAAGGGCTTTATCACACTAGCGAGTTGCGAGCGGATTTAAAGGACACCTCTGACATTTAGGGCTTTATCACACTAGCGAGATGCGAGCGGATTCAAAGGACACCACTGACATTTAGGGCTTTATCACACTAGCGAGTTGCGAGCGGATTCAAAGGACACCTCTGATATTTAGGGCTTTATCACACTAGCGAGTTGCGAGCGGATTCAAAAGACACCACTGACATTTAGGGCTTTATCACACTAGCGAGTTGCGAGCGGATTCAAAGGACATCACTGACATTTAGGGCTTTATCACACTAGCGAGTTGCGAGCGGATTCAAAGGACATCACTGACATTTAGGGCTTTATCACACTAGCGAGTTGCGAGCGGATTCAAAGGACACCACTAACATTTAGGGCTTTATCACACTAGCGAGTTGCGAGCGGATTTAAAGGACACCACTGACATTTAGGGCTTTATCACACTAGCGAGTTGCGAGCGGATTCAAAGGACACCACTGACATTTAGGGCTTTATCACACTAGCGAGTTGCGAGCGGATTCAAAGGACATCACTGACATTTAGGGCTTTATCACACTAGCGAGTTGCGAGCGGATTCAAAGGACACCACTAACATTTAGGGCTTTATCACACTAGCGAGTTGCGAGCGGATTTAAAGGACACAACTGACATTTAGGGCTTTAACACACTAGCGAGTTGCGAGCGGATTCAAACTAGGGCTAAAGCCCTATATGACAACAACGTTTCCGCTCCCCGTTTCACTCGCTAGTGTGATAAAGCCCTAAATGTCAGTGGTGTGCGGTGTGTGGAAAGCGGAGCGGTCGCGCAGCGACTTCGTCGCGGGCGCGAAATGAATTTGCCGCGAATGCGCAACGAATTCGCTGCACATTCGCATCGTAACGCAAACACAATTTTCAACGCTAAGCTTTGCAGCCTTTTTTTTTTTTTTTGGGATGGGATATTATCAAATAATCTCCTCCCGCTCTGGGCGGAGCAGGAGGGAGTGTCAGACTTTTACTGACTAAAACCCATCCATGTTCCTTCATCGCCCTTTGTGTTCCGGGGCCACGGTATCTCTTTCGAACAGTCCCGCAACCCCGGCAGGCATCGGTCCCTACGGACCCCTTCCCTTTTGCTGACTCTCTTTGAGGCGCGCGTGGAACACGAACGCGCCGTCGACACGGTCTGTCGTCATGAGACGGAAGGACGGCGAGCTAGCCCATAGCCCACCGTCCACAGGCCCGCGCCTACGGTGGCCGGGGGCCACGTGGTGGTGGCCTCCGACGCCCGGGGCGTCTCCCGCGGCGGCCGGGACGTTGAGAGGTTCTCTCCCTCTCACGTTCCGCCACCTCCTTCTCTAGCATTACTGCTTCGCAGAAAGAGGTGACGGCGTCCCATTCCGTCTCGCTCCGGACCATGGCTTGCACCAGGGCCGGACGCGAGAGGTCACCGCCGCCGATCGCCGCTTCGAGGACACGGCGGTGCTCCGCCCACGCGGGGCACACCTCCACCGTGTGTTCCACCGTGTCCTCCGGTCGATCCTCACAATGGAAGCACCCGGGCGTTTCCTCCCGCCCGATTCGGTGCAGGAACCTCCCGAACACTCCGTGTCCGGTGAGGACCTGCGTCAGGCGGAAGGTGAGGACGCCGTGGCGTCTCTCAAGCCACTCCTCAAAGAGGGGACTTATCGCCACTATCGTGGCGTGCCCTGCACGGGGTTGCGACAGTCGCTCTCTCCATGTCGCCATGAGATCCCGCCGGAAGTCTGTCCGCTGAGCGACAATTTGTCGCGGGAGCGGAGTTTCCCCCCGGCGTAGCGCCTCCGCGCGCCATTCATGTAGGCGCGCGAGGACTATCGCCTAAGCTTTGCAGCCTAACGTTGAAAATTGAGTGCACTTTCACGCTGCTGTTCGCGGCGAATTCGTTGCGCATCTACTACAAGAGCATGCGCGCGACCGTATATCGAGGTACATCAAATGCGCTCCGCTGCGCTTCCAGCGGTGTGCGCTGGGCCTATGACACACTACAGTGTGCACATATTAAAATGACATAATGAAGCTTTTACTTGTACATATTTACTTACATATATATACATATTTTGTCATGTAAAGTAATTAGCGTTCAAAAGCGTTTAGAAACAAATTAGGTAAGTACTGACATTTATTTTTAAATATTTATGTGACTCTTCAACTGCATATCTTCTATACTTCTTACAACAGAAAACATTAAAAACCAGAAAACTCGCCATTGCTACTAAAATGGCGAATAAAAAAACATTAAAATAATTAGTTATGTAATACTTACAAGGTTGCTGAAACACCACCGACGTGGGCGTAGTATGCCTTCAGCTCTTTTTCATACTGCTCCTTAGCTTTGGCAGCTTTTTGTTCCCACACAGACTTGTCGACCGTTCTCCATAGCTCACCTGTCTTTTTACGGAGTTCTGTTTGTTTCAAACCCGGATTATCAGACTTGATCTGTTTCCTCGAGGCGACCAGCCATATCATGTAGGCGCTTAAAGGACGCTTAGGCTTGACAGTCATATTTACTTGATTTCTGCAAGGAAACAAACATAATGAGGGATTTTCTTTTTAGCTCTTCCCTAGTCGCTGGATAGATGGCGCTAGGAGTAAGTATGATAATGCAAGGAACGGAACCTAAAAAAACTGATTTTAACAAAGCGCGAGAAATGTTGGTTATATTCGGAAGGTTAAGCAAATGAAAGTGTCAGTCAACGAGAGTATGTGACGTGACACAATGTTTTTTTTTCAAGCGTTTTGGCTTTGGCATAGTAAGTTCAACGCCATCTATTGAGTTCTTGGAAACTAAGTTTTTTTTTTAAAACCTCAAAAGGAAAACCTCTCATTATGGTTAGTTGTTAAGGAAATTGTTGGCTATAAGTTATGCAGGTCATACTTTAAATACCAAAAAATGTCAAAAAAGAAAGAAAACAACATTTGTTTGGGCGACAGCATACCTAACTTATAAAAGATTAAGTTATATGCTTAGTACGTCGTGTTCGTGTAACTTATTTAGGCGTCTATTTTTTCTTAGGTATAACCCTACCACTTTTACAAATAAAAAACGTCTACGAAACAATTTATGTAATTTTAATGGGTGAATATCAACAAAGTGCATTTTTGACAATTTTGGTGGCAAAAGTTCTTCAGTTTTTGTGAAAAATAAGGACCTGGTATAAATATAGAAAGTCCAAGCTAAATTTCCAAGTTATCGCGATCTTGATCCATATTCATGCTTTATTTTTGGGGGCACATTGTGGCACTAACATAAGCTACAAGGCCATGCACAATGTTTCTCTCTCCGATCATTCGTTTATAATTTTCCTGCTGGAAAAACGTTACCCCACCAGGAATCGTTATTTCCGTTTTTTTTTCAAAACGGCACATATTTTTTTATGTGGGGGCACATTGACAGCAGATAAGGCACTTGACTAATTAAACATTCCACTCATATAACTCTAGGAGACCCTTTCCTGCTGGGGTAACGTACACAAATGGGGCGAGGCTTAAATATAGTCGTTGCCACTATTATGGGCCAGCCACACACTCGACGAGTGGCATGAGAAGTAGCGAGGAAAGGAGGCTGATAAATATTGTGGCAACATTACCAGTGGCGTAGCTAGGTAACAAAGGGCTAAGTAGCTACGCCGCTGAACATTACTCGTCAAGCCGCACGTCATGCTCCTCGTCGTGCCCACCGCTCCCTATTTTGTCGCTTTTTGTGCGCGAGTCAAAGTGTGAGGTCCCCACACTAACAATGTCCATGTATGTTGTGTGTGAACTAACAATGTCGAGCCACTATATAACTACGATAATTACCCAATGCAATTGAAATATCGTCTACAATTGACACAAAGAGAGGCTAGAGACAATTTGCTTAAAGGAAAACTACATAGAAAACAAAAATATGATAACAGTAAGCGACCTGTAACGTATTACCCTAATGATTTAGTTTTAATTAAAAATGAAGTAGGTAGCAAATTAGATAGCTTATATTTAGGCCCATATGTGGTTGTCAGAGACATACCACCGAATGTTGAAATTATAAAGGACAACAAAATTGATGTTATTCATAAAAATCGCACTAAGTTGTATTATTGTAAATGAACCTAATAGTATACTATTACTAGTATTTGCGTGGGTGCGCGAGCTGCGCGCAGCTCGCGTGTTGTCGTGTCCTTGAGAAGTATTCCTTACCATCATAAAATTTTGAGAATCCATAGGAATCCTTAAAATAATTGGAAAATCCGTTACAACTACCCCTAAATCAGTATGAAAACCCTTAAGAACCCCTAAAACATTCTAAAACTCAATTCAATAATAAAAAAAAAAAGAATTCATTGGAAATGTTAAAAGCTGAGTTACGCTTCACCCACTCAACCTTCGTTACGCTGTGGAGGTCGCCGGCTCGCTTCGCTCGCCACCTCCCCCCTTCGCTCCACTCGGTCTCGCAGGTTCGCTCCACTCAGAACCTACCTACCACCAGACAGGTTTCGACGCCTACTATAATATTTGTTCAAACACATAATGGCTATCTCTAACCGTTACGAAGTTATAGCCCTTTTATTTTTAGGGGAGGTTGTAGAGGGGAGGATAACCTCCGTGTACAAATTTAAACGCTCCTCAATGATAATTTATAGTAAAAATCAAAAAGCCGCTACATGTCCTAGTTTCCGAGATACGATGGGGGGAGGGGTGAAGGGGGGGAGAGTGGGGAGTTTTGAAAAATGATTTTGACTAACTCTAGGCCCCTTTATACGAATCTGAAAAAAAAAATGTTCCAAGTCTCTCAATTTCCGAGATCCACCTAAAGGGGGTGAAAAGGGGGGCAACTTTGAAAACCGTTTTTTACTTTTCCGAGCCTCCTCTATACGAATCCGTAAAAAACAAAAAATACGGGTCGCTTTGTTTCCGAGATACGATAGGGAGGGGGAGGAAGGGGGGTGAAAAGGGGAGGTTTGGCACTTTTCCCATACTCACGGGAGTTACTTGTTTACGAATCTGACAAAATATACCCACCTCCCCATCCACCATCTGGGAGAACAATTATGTCAGTCAGTCAGTGGTAATCGAGCTTTATATAGTATAACCAGTATTTGCGTGTTGCGCGAGGTGCAAGCACCTCGCGTGCTTGTCCTTGCAGATGTTTCACTTTTAAAACCCCTAAACATAGTAAACATGTCAAACATAACCCTAAAAGAGTCTTTCACTTTTCAAACTCTATTGAAAGGACCTGAAAGGTTTCCACTTGATTAAGCTGTATATATGTCACGTTCAATTTGATAAGTCCGGGCACTATTAATAATGGCCGGTCTGTATTCATAATGCCCGACTCAATTGGGAAATGTGATTAAACATGATTAATCACTTTTCCCGGCCATTATGAATAATGCCCACCCTATCTTGGGCAAAGCAATAAAATAGGTGAACTGTTATGTAGTCTTTTTGTTTATTAAATGAAATTAAACTCACAAAATTTTCATGAAAAGTTAACAAAAAATAAACTATTGAACATAGTAGTTAAAAAATAAACATTTAAAATGTAATAACATCAGTAGTTACCTACTTTTATTTTGATAAAAATATTACTTATCAAACACTGTCATCATGTAAAAATAGAAATTACACTAAACAGATGGTTGGATCGGGCGGTCTAAAAAAAAAAGCTGCCGCCCTATCTCCCGTCAGCCATGTCGTCGGAGCTCCGCCGGCCTTCGGCCTACGCTCCTCATGTCCCAAATTCAGACTTCTGGTTGATAAAGTTGTAATACTAATTCGGACCAATCATGGTGGTCGACCTATGCAGGCAAGTATTAAAGAAAACAATGATGCTATCTCAAACACTGACTTATTACATAGACCACGGACCGTCGGGCAATAATGGCCGGTCAAAGTGATAAATTAATCACTTTGCCCATCGCTCTTGGGCATTATTAATAATGGCCGGTCCCTATTAATAATGCCCAGTTAATCACGTTGCACGTAACATAATATATATCATTATAATTGGTTCGGTTCGGTTTCGTGTTATTGAGAAGTATTCCTTACCCTTATACAATTTTGAGAATCCATAGTAATCCTTAAATTAATTGGAGAATCTGTTAGCTAACTCCGTTTGAAGCTTAAAAATTTTTTATTGAACTTTATAAACATTATGAAAACCTTGACCTTTACAGCTGTACAAAAACCCTAAACCTAAAGCCCTAAGGAACCACTTAATTAGTACGAAGCAGTCTGAGAACCCTTAAGATCCCCTAATACAATCTAAAACCTTATTGACGGCTGGTCAAATTCTCCATTCAAAATATCATTATTTCTACTTTTCATGTTTTTGGGGAGAATCTGAGAAAATACCCTGAAAATGGGGAAGAATTTTGCACCAGGCAACACTCCTCAACGAAATAAACAACCGGTTTATACAACACGATCCTGTCGGGGGATGCCAGCTGTCCCATTTATTGTGTCGATAATTGGGATTTTTCGTAATTTCTACAAGATGGCCGCCACACTGTCCGCCATCTTGTTTTTCTGAAATGTCATAATTTTCCCAAAATTTCAAGGATATAAGCTACCGATCGGTGTACTTGGTAATGCCAACTTTTGAGTTTGGTAAAACAAAAGAACTCGCCAAAGTCGGGTCTGACCCGAAAATTCAAGCCCCAATGGCTCTCGGGGTTGCCAGATGAAAGTGATGAAAATAGTCAAATGTCATTTGGGAAACCCCAGTGTTGCCAGCTAGTCAAAGTCTCCATTCAAAATGTTCTTATTTCTACTTTTCATGTTTTTTGGGAAAATCTGGGAAAATACCCTAAAATACCCTGAAAATGGGGAAGAATTTTGCACCAGGCAACACTCCTCAACGAAATAAACAACCGGTTTATACAACACGATCCTGTCGGGGGATGCCAGCTGTCCCATTTATTGTGTCGAAAATTGGGATTTTTCGTAATTTCTACAAGATGGCCGCCACACTGTCCGCCATCTTGTTTTTCTGAAATGTCATAATTTTCCCAAAATTTCAAGGATATAAGCTACCGATCGGTGTACTTGGTAATGCCAACTTTTGAGTTTGGTAAAACAAAAGAACTCGCCAAAGTCGGGTCTGACCCGAAAATTCAAACCCCAATGGCTCTCAGGGTTGCCAGCTCAAAGTAATGAAAATGGTCAAATGTCATTTGGGGGACCCCAATGTTGCCGGCTAGTCAAAGTCTCTAATTAAAATGTCGTCATTTCTACTTTTCATGTTTTTGGGGAAGATCTGGGAAAATTACCCCAAAAGTGGGGAGAATTTTTGCACCAGGCAACACTCCTTGGCAATACACACAACCGGTTTGTTGAGATGTGAATAAAAGATTGGTTTTTGTATAACACGTAAAATATAATCGGCTGTTTTCTAGCCCTAGTTACATACAAACATGTTACAGACATGACCGTCTTTACTTATAAAGAGTACATAGAGTATATGTTTATCAAAAGAGTTTAAGACTTCGGATTAAATTCTCATCCAACACCTCCCCTCGAAGTCATAAGCTTCTTTCACTCATCTTCACGATCATGCCGACACATGCCTAAAGCCATGCAAGCATTCTTGATGTTTTGGTCCACTCAAAGCCTTGGTCAAAACATCAGCTGGCATTTTGTCTGTCAATCACTTTTCGTTTAGATGGCCGCGGTACAATTTCCCACGTGCCATTCTTAATCTGTGCCAAATAGCAGTAGCTATTTCCCGCTATCAACTGTTCATTACTATCTTCATACTCTGAGTCAGTTCCACTATCAGCCCTATCCTTGGCTGGCGTATATAATTTTCGTGGTCTTCCCACCGAACCTGTTCTAATCAATTTTGGTCTTCCCCGTCCTCTTTTAACTAATGGGACTATATTCTTTCTCTGAATATTTGCATCATCAGGTTCTTGTTCACTTTCTAGTCTTTCGAGTGATGAATGACAAGAACCACTCGGAGGAGCTCTGTGTTCTTCTCTGTCTTCATGACTGATGTCAGGTATATGTAACTGAACTGTCACCTCATCAATACTCTCTTCTTCATTAAGTATATCTTCTTTATAGTCTTCACGAGTGAATGCCTTCTCATTCATAAAATTTACATCGCGAGTCACAACAACTTTTCTTGTCCTTGGATTTTGAATCCGATATGCTTTCAATTCAATCAATTCAATTCAATTCATTTATTCTCTCTTCACAATATTGGTAGGTACATAAAAATCAACAATGTTTTTGACAAAGTAATATTCCACCATTGGAAGAGACTGGTGCCTGAAGTAGGTTTTCGAAGAAGCCTGTGTTACAGGTCACCAGGGCCCCCCCACAGCAAAACAATAATATCGTTAAAGTTTGAAAGACGATCTTGTGTAAACATCATTCATGGTCCCAAAAAGATCACAAAGAGACAATCAGTTTAAGGTTAACAATAGTACAAATAATAAAGAAACAAAGAAAGGCAAAATCAAAATAAAAAATGGATTGCATGTCATATCCCAAGAAAATTCCTTCTTCAGAAACTGAGTCAAACTTCCCTTTGACTTTATTAGCGCCTTTGTTTTTATAATACACCTTAGATCCAAAAACTTGCATGTATAAAACAGTAGGCTTCTTTCCTTTCCATACAGTGAAAGGTATTTCACCCTTCAAAGCCACAGTCGGACATCGATTCCGAATGTAATTCGCAGTGTTAACTGCTTCTGCCCAAAATTTAGGAGGGCTTCCAGCTTGTCGCATTATGCAACGTGCCATTTCGGTTAGCGTCCTGTTTTTCCTCTCCGCTACCCCGTTCTGTTGCGGTGTATAAGGAACCGACAACCTTCGAACAATACCATTCTTCTTCAGAAAGTTTTCAAATTCTTTGTTAATGTATTCTCGCCCGTTATCTGATTGCAAAGACTTAATCTTCTTCCCTGTGAAGTTTTCCACCTCAGCTTTGTAATCCTTGAAAACATTTAGCACGTCATTCTTATTACGTACAAAATAAACTTCGCACCATCGAGATTTATCGTCTATGAACGTAACAAAATATTTCTTACCTGAAAATGATTCATGTCTCATGGGGCCACATACATCCGTATGTACTATTTCCAATAATTCGCTGGTACGATCTCCATTACCCTTTGGAAATGGTTTGCAGGTCTGCTTCTCGCTACTACATATCGCGCACTCCGACATGTCTCCACCATCCAGCTTCATTCCGTGAACAAGCCCGCTTTTCGCCATGGCCTTTAAGTCAGTAATTCGTTCAAGTGCCCCAGACGTTCATGCCATATATCTATGGGTTTCTTGACTTCAACATTATTGACATCATTTTCATTCATACGCACATAGTATAAATTTCCTATACGATCGGCACGCATAAGCACTGTATTGTCTTTTATGACAACAGCATCCTTCTTTCTAAAATTAACTTCATAACCATCATCAGTCAGTTTCGCCACTGAAAGGAGGTTAGTACGCAGATCTGATACATAGAACACCTTTTCAATGCTTATGTTTCGCATTTCACTGCCTGTTTCTACTGAAATGTTTACCTTCCCGGTTCCACTAATATTGGTTTTCCCATAATTAGCTAAGTTCAGCTCAGAATCCATTTTCTTGAATTCTTTAATTACATTTTTTTCGTTGCACATATGTCCCGTGCAACCACTATCAATGCACCATATATCATTTCCTTGTGCGCTCAACATCACTTTTTCAGTGGTTCTCATCGACATCAACACCTTCGACGTTTGTGCATGATCACGATTACGATCTGATCGATCCAGGTTTTGTGGACTTTGTTTTCCTTTATTAATATTTTTCACTCTGCACTCTCTTGCAAAATGCCCTCGACGACCACAACGATAACAATCTATCGTCTTTTTAGGGCCTTGATTGTCATTTGACTTGGTCTGATTTGCATTTGTTTTGGCGCGTCTGACAAGCATAGCTCCCGGGTCCACCACTTGCGATTTGCGACCTTCGTGGTCTTCGAGGATCTTCACCTTTAACACTTCTGTTGTAGGTAATTCGTCTCGCGATTCTATTGCCGTTCGGAACATGCCAAAGGAGTCTGGCAAACTGTACAGCAGTAAAATGGCTAGTAGTTCGTCTATGACTACCAAACCGATTTCCTTCAATTTCTTTACGCTATCGAAGAAATCAGAGATATGCTTTCGCAGGTCATCTTCTTCCTGCATACGTGTTAAAACAAGCTTCTTTAATAACGAGGCTTTTCTCGCAGGTTCACTCGACTGATACATTGACAACAACTTGTCCCATATAGCTTTTGAGCTTTCTAAGCCATCCAAAGAACTTAATTCGCTTGGACTAATTGCTAATAAAATGTCCGATTCAGCTTTACCATCCATTTTGATCCATTCTGAATATTTTGGATCGGAGCGAGGCGGTCGTGGTAGTATCCCGGATACATATTCCCACAAATCGTTCTTCTTCAGAATCGCACGCATCTGAATCTTCCACGTATCATAATTTTCCCCAGTGAGTGGAATAATTTTTATAGTCGCAGCCATGACGTAAGTTTCTTCAACTTTCTCACAATTTATTTTCGGTTTACGGAAAAAATATTTAATATTTATCGCTGCTTACCCATACTTTTATTCACCGTAGCACATAAAGGTTATTTTTTTACGCACCTGGGCCCATAACCTGTTGAGATGTGAATAAAAGATTGGTTTTTGTATAACACGTAAAATATAATCGGCTGTTTTCTAGCCCTAGTTAGCACGCTTGTTGACAAAAGGTGACATGACCGTCTTTACTTATAAAGAGTACATAGAGTATATGTTTATCAAAAGAGTTTAAGACTTCGGATTAAATTCTCATCCAACACGGTTCATACAACACAATCCAGTGCGGGGATGCCAGCTGTCCTATTTATCGTGTCAAAAATTGGGATTTTTTGTCATTTTTACGAGGGCCGCCACACTGTCCGCCATCTTGTTTTTCTGAAAAGTCATAATTTTCCTGAAATTTCAAGAATATAGGCTACCGACCAGTGTACGTGGTGTTGCCAACTTTTGAATTTGATAGAACAAAAGAACTCGCCAAACTCGGGTCTGACCCGAAAATTGAAACCCCAATGGCTCTCGGGGTTGCCAGCTCAAAATGATAAAAATGGTCAAATGTCATTTGAAGCACCCCAATGTTGCCGGCTAGTCAAAGTCTCTATTCAAAATATCGTTATTTCTATTTTTCATGTTTTCGGGGAAAATCTGGATAAATACCCAAAAAGTGGGGATTATTTTTGTACCAGGCAACACTGCTCAACAAAACACATAACCGCTCTTTAAAACTCGAACCAGTGAGATGTTGCCAACTACACGAAAAATGGATTTGAAAAAAATCGAAATTCCAGCTTTTTACAAAATGGCCGCCACACTGTCCACCATCTTGTTTTTCTGAAAAGTCATTATTTTTCTGAAATTTCAAGAATATACGCTACCGATCGGTGTACAAGGTGTTGCCAACTTTTGAGTTTAATAGAACAAAAGAACTCGCCAAAGTCGGGTCTGACCCGAAAATTCAAACCCCAATGGCTCTCGATATTGCCAGCTCAAAATGATAAAAATGGTCAAATGTCATTTGAGGCACCCTAATGTTGCCGGATAGTCAAAGTCTCTATTCAAAATATCGTTATTTCTACTTTTCATGTTTTTGGGGAAAATCTGGTAAAGTACTCTAGAAATGGGGAATTTTTTTGCACCAGGCAACACTCCTCTACAAAACACATAACCGATCAGTACAACTCGAACCCTTCAGATGTTGCCAACTGCACGAAAAATAGATTAAAAAAAAGTCGAAATTTCAAGTTTTTACAAAATGGCTGCCACAGCGTCCGCCATCTTATTTTTCTGAAAAGTCATAATTTTCCTGAAATCTCAAGTATGTAGGCCACCGATTGATGTATCCTGTGTTGCCAACTTTTGAGTTTGGTAGAACAAAAGAACTCGCCAAAGCCAAAAAGTCCCAAAAATTAAAATATTCAATATTTTTTGGGGTTGCCAACTAAAACAAACCAAAATGGTCAAATGTCATTTGGAGGACCCCAATGTTGCCAGCTAGTCAAAGTCTCCATTTAAAATGTCCTTATTTCTACTTTTCATGTTTTCGGGGAAAATCTGGCAAATTACCCTAAAAATGGGGAAATTTTTCAAACCAGGCAACACTCCTCAACAAAACACACAACCGCTCGCTACATTTTGAACCCGTCAGATGTTGCCAACTACCCGAAACATTGATTTGAAAAACGTCGAAAATTACAACTTTTTACAAGATGGCTGCCATACTGTTCGCCATTTTGTTTTTCTGAAAAGTCACAATTTTTCTGAAATCTCAAGGATATAGGCCACCGACTGGTGTACTTGGTGTTGCCAAGTTTTGAAATCGGTTGAACAAAACAATTCGTCAAAGTTTAGTGCAAAAAGTCGAAGATTTCAAAACGTCCCAGCGCAGCCGCCATTTTTTTTTTTTTTTTTACTTTTTTTAAAAATCGTTCTAGATTTTGGATAGGACCTATGAGTCGAAACTCGTCCAAGTCTTTTCCCCATTGAAACCGGAAATGGACTCGGCCGCTATCTTGGATTTGAATCTCCTCTATAATTTTCCTCTACTCACTTTATGGTACTCTACATTTTTCCCAAACATTCCCCTAACCCATCTCTCACCCATTCCGAGAAACGACATGTCAATCAGTCAGTCAGTGGCTTTGTAGTTTTATATAATATAAATTTGCGTGTCGTGTTGCGCGAGGTGCAAGCACCTCGCGTGCTTGTGCTGGTAGATTTTTCACTTTAAAAACCCCTAAATGTTGTAAAAATGTCAAACATAACCCTAAAAGAGTCTTTCACTTTTCAAACTCTACTGAAATGCCAAATAAAGCCCAAAGGGACCCGAAAGGTTTCCACTTGGTTAAGCTCTTAATCATTCTAAATCAGCACCTCCAAATCACTCGTAAACAATATCCTTATTCTAATTTTTGAATTAAATTAAAGTCCGCCATCTTGGATTAAAAAACGGATGTCATATTATAAATCAGCACCCCTAAAATCACTCGAAAACGATACCCATATCAACATGTTGCTGATAAAGTCAAGTCCCCCATTTGAGAAGTAGATACCCTTCTAAAATGTTGAGAATCCATTATCCATAGCAAGAGAATCCATAGCAGTACAAAAACCCTCAGGAACCCCTAAATCAGTATGAAGCAGTATAAGAACCCTTAAGATCCCCTAAAACAATCTAAAACCTTATTTAAAAACTCAGACCTTTTCTCATTAAAAAAAACACTACCCTAAAGTTTGCTTGTCGTCGCCCCTGAGTTACGCTTCACCTGCTCAACCTTCGTTACGCTACGGACCTATCACCGGAAAACTATCGAGACCTTGTCCCTATGCTACAGGGGCTCGCTTTGCTCGCCCTTCGCTTTACCGGTACCACAACCGTACAGGTTTCAACGTCTTCTTTCAAATTTGTTTAAATACCTAATGGCTATCTCAAGCCGTTATGAAGTTACAGCCCTTTCAATTTTAGGGGAGGTTGGGGATGAGAGGGGAGGGTATACAAATTTCAACGCCCCTCAATAACTTTAGGTAAGAATCAAAAGATTTTTCAGTAATATCTGAAAAAAAAAATGCTCCAAGTCTCTCAACTTTCGAGATCTGCTTAAAGGGGGCGAGAAGGGGGGCAAAAGGGATGATTATTAAAACTGGTTTTTACTTTTCCAAGCTTTTTCTATAGGAATCCGTAAAAAAACCAGACACGGGTCTCTTAGTTTCCGAGATACGATAGGGAGAGGGCTGAAGAGGGGCAAAAAGGGTTTGGCACTTTTTCCCTACTCATGAAAGTTACTTGTTTACGAATCTGTCAAAATTTACAACCCTCCCCCTCCACCACCTGGGAGAACAATATGTCAGTGAGTGAGGTTTCGGAAAATGGCACGGCCGCCATCTTAAATTTCTGAAATATCATAATTTATCTTAAAATCTATCTTTATTTTTAAAAAAATAACCAGGATACAAGCTACCTGTCAGTAAAAACACGGTGGCTCTAAGTTGACTTTAGTAGAACAAAAGAATTCGTCAAAGTCGGGTCTGACCCGAAAATTCAAGCCTCTAGGCTCTCGGGATTGCCAGCTGAGAGTGTCAAATGTCATTTGGGAGACCCCAGTGTTGCCGGCTAGTCAAAGTCTCCATTAAAAATATTGTTGTTATTTCTACTTTTAATGTTTTTGGGGAAAATCTGGGAAAGTACAGTTTATACAACATAATCCAGTCTGGGGATGCCAGCTGTCTCATTTATCGTGACGAAAATTGGGATTTTATGTAATTTTTACAAGATCCCCGCCACAGCGTCCGCCATCTTGTTTTTTTGAAAAGTCATAATTTTCCTGAAATTGCAAGGATATAGGCTACCGAATAGTGTACTTGGTGTTGCCAACTTTTGAGTTTGGTAGAACAAAAGAACTCGTCAAAGTCGGGTCTGACCCGAAAATTCAAGCCCCAATGGCTCTCGGGGTTGCCAGATGAAAGTGATGAAAATAGTCAAATGTCATTTGGGAAACCCCAGTGTTGCCAGCTAGTCAAAGTCTCCATTCAAAATGTTCTTATTTCTACTTTTCATGTTTTCATGTTTTTTCGGAAAATCTGGGAAAATACCCTAAAAATGGGGATAATGGCCGGTCTGTATTCATAATGCCAGCTCAATTGGGCAATGTGATCAAAACACCATGATTAATTACTTTTCCCGGTCATTATGAATAATGCCCACCCTATCTTGGGCAAAGTAATAAAATAGGTGAACTGTAGTCTTTTTGTTTATTAAATGAAATTAAACTTACAAAATCTTCATGAAAAGTTAATAAAAAATAAACTATTGAACATAGTAGTTAAAAAATAAACAGTTAAAAATGTAATAACATCAGTTTAGTTACCTACTTTTATTTTGATAAAAATATTACTTATCAAACACTGTCATCATGTAAAAATAGAAATTACACTAAGCAGATGGTCGGATCGGGCGGTCTAAAAAAAAAGCTGCCGCCCTATCTCCCGTCAACCATGTCGTCGGAGCTCCACCGGCCTTCGGCCTACGCTCCTCATGTCCCAAATTCGGACTTCTGGGACATAAAGTTGTAATACTAATTCGGACCAATCATGGTGGTCGACCTATGCAGACCAAGTTTTAAAGAAAACAATGATGCTATCTCAAATACTGACTTATTACATAGACCACGGGACGTCGGGCATTATTAATAATGGCCGGTCAAAGTGATAAATTAATCACTTTGCCCATCGCTCTTGGGCATTATTAATAATGGCCGGTCTTTATTAATAATGCCCAGTTAATCACGTTGCCCGTAACATATATGTCATTCTATTCGGTTCGGTTCGGTTTCGTGTTATTGAGAAGTATTCCTTATCCTTATAAAATTTTGAGAATCCATAGTAATCCTTAAGAGCCTATACTACCTCTATTCGGTATATAGTAGTATCGACAAGTTAAAAATCCTTAATTAATTGGAAAATCCATTAGAGCCCTTAGAAGATTTTATAAAATACTTCTGAATATTTTTAAAACCTTTAAGAGCACCCTTACAGCAGTACGAAAACCCTAAGGAACCCCTAAATCAATATGAAAACCTCTAAGAACCCCTCATTCTTAAAACTAATTCAGTAAAAAAAAGAATTAAAGTAAAAAAAAATGAGAATTTATTTTAAAGATTTTGAAACCCCTTAAAAAACATGAATACAGTCTAAAACCTTATTTAAAAATTCAAACTTTTTCCCATTAAAAAAACAATACCCAAAAGTTTGCTTCGACGACAAGCAAACTTTTGGGTATTGTTTTTTTTTTTTTTTCGGTTGGGAAATCATGACTCCTACCGCTCTGGGCGGAGCACGAGGAAGTATCAGACTTTTACTGACTAAAACCCATCCATGTTCCTTCATCGCCCTTTGTGTTCCGGGGCCACGGTTGTTCTTTCGAACAGTCCCGCAACCCTGGCAGGCATCGGCCCTTGCGGACCCCTTCCTATTGCTGACTCTCTGTTTGTCGTCGCCCCCTTGAGTTACGCTTCACCCACTCAACCATCGTTACGCTACGGACCTACCTACCCTACGCTACGGGGTTCGCCCTTCGCTTTACCGGTATCACCACCGAACAGGTTTCGACGCCTACTATAATATTTGTTCAAACCCATAATGGCTATCTCTAACAGTTATGAAGTTACAACCCTTTAAATTTTAGGGGATGTTGGGGTGGGGAGGCGAGGGTATACAAATTTCAACACCCCTCAATAGTTTTAGGTCAGAATCAATACGAATTCGTATGCGTGCGTAGTACTTACATAGTTAGTTGGGGAGCGTTTTGGCGTGGCGCGAAATTTAACACTTCAATACCCCCAATTACAGACACAATTAAAATAACAATGCACTGTGCCTCACGAGGCACGGCCGGGAGCATACGGGTTAAAATTAGAATTCAAATATTTTTTCCGTATGTATATAGTCGCCTCTGAGTTACGCTTCACCCTTTCAACCTTCGTTACGCTATGGAAGTCACCGGCTCGCTTCGTTCGCCACCTCTCCCCTTCACTTTACCGGTACCACCACCGCACAGGCCTACTATAATATTTGTTCAAACACCTATTGGTTATCTCCAACCGTTATGACATTACAACCCTTTAAATTTTGGGGAGGTTGGGGTGGGGAGGGGAGGGTACAAATTTCAACGCCCCTCAATAATAGTAACGTATAATAAAAATCAAAAAGCTGCTACGTGTCCTAGTTTCCGAGATAAAATGGGGGGAGGGGTGAAGGGGGGGAGGTGGGAAATTGAAAAATGACATTGATTAACGCATTGCTCCTTTATATGAATCTGAAAAAAAAATGTTCCAAGTCTCTTAACTTTCGAGATCTTCCTAAAGGGGGGGAGAGAGTGACAAGGGGGCAATTTTAAAAATTGGTTTTTACTTTTCCAAGCCTCCTCTATCCCCTCAACTGTGGCGCTGTCAACTTAAAAATTGCGCGCGACCGTGGAGCCCTGTCTGTGGAGCTCGACCGATTCGGCGGACGTGATTAAAACGACTATATCTCCGAAATTACGTCAGTTAGCTCGCTACCAGTTATATCATTGGAATTGTTATTAAATTAGCTATCAGGTTATGTACGGTTTAGTATAGTTTTGCCATGGAATGTATTAGTGTGCAATGTGTGTTCAGTGTGAGGGAAAAATACCAGTTTCTTGTGTAAAGGTAATTATAATTTAAAAAGAAAACCGTTTTTTCAACAAGTTATTATTTAACTTACACAAAGACACATTAGTTCTTATAAATCAAACAAAAAAACAGACGTCGCAATACATTTTTTTCATCTCACAAGCCTAACAAAACATGACGTAATTTATGAGTGCCGCATTCCAAACAAAAGAACGGGTTTGTTTACACTTCCATTGTCAGAAGTCACAACGCCTTGTACTTTGAGCTATATTTTAATAATAATTTTTGGTTTACATACTTGACACCAACACAGTTTCAGCTGTTACAAGTCATCAGTTAATTAGTATAAAATAAACAAAGCAGACACTTAAAAACAGGTGTAAAAACACCCACTCAAACATTGCATCACAGTTTATATTTTGTTGCCTCAATTTGAAGTCATGGGGAGAGGCCTTTGCCCAGCAGTGGGATGACGCAGGCTAACAGTATCAGTATCAGTAGTAGTAATTTGAAATATTTTTAAACATTCTACATGTTGAAGATATTTACAAAACATTAGGCATATAAAAAATGCATGCTGTCTAACAAAAACATTAATTAAAATCAATAATCAAAACGAACAATTTCACTAAAAAATCTAGTAAACAACGGCGCTGATTGGTCAAGCGCGTCGACGGCATTGAAATCCGGCTCTATGATTGGGCCAGCGGCAAGCCGCGGCAATTCTCATTGGTCGGGGCTCACGAAAGTTTTACGTAATTAGAATTTTGAATTGAACACAACCAAAATACGATAATATTAAAATTAAACGCCTAACATATATATGTTATGCAAACTATGGCTATTACGTGTGTTCTTTATGTATCGTATTATATAATACGATACATAAAGAACACACGTAATAGCCATAGTTTGCATTTCTATCAATAATTAGTGCCAAAATACCGCGAAATGTATCAGCGTCTTTTCAACGGTTTTTCATGTCTGTTGAAATGACTATTTCTGGCCGAAATCTCTAACAATTAGACTGTTTCTACATTCAAACATGTTTATTACTTACCCAGGCATGACGAAAACACAACACAATACCACACAACGCACTATATCACACACTATAGCACACAGAACATTTTTTGTTCTAATCTGTGACGACCAGTTGGCGCGCGGCGCCTTTCGCAACTGAGGAGCGGTCTATTGGTCAGTTAGAAGTTTCGTTCGTTGTTGAACTGTGGCAAAATGTCTTTCTTGTTCTTTCTCCTAGACTCTGTGCAAATTTGAGCGAGATAGAAACAAGTTCATTATTAAAATTATGTCAAATACGAACGCAGAGACTACTCGGCCACTTTGGCCGAGCCACAGATCTGGCTTACTTTTTTCGCTCGGCCAATTTGGCCGTCCCACAGACAAGGGGCTATACGAATTCGTTAAAAAACGTAAGACACGGGTCTCTTAGTTTCCGAGATACGATAGGGAGGGGGAGGAAGGAGGGCAAAAAGGGGAAGATTGGAATTTTTTACCTACTCGTGAGAGACAGTTGTTTACGAATCTGTCAAAATATACTCCCCTACCCCTCCACCACCTAGGAGAACAATATGTCAGTGAGTGCCGTTTCGGAAACCGGAAATGGCACGACCGCCATCGTGAATTTCTAAAATGTCACAATTTTTCTAAAGTAACCAGGATAATGTGTACCTGTCAGTAAAAACACGGTGGCTGTACGTTGACTTTGGTAAAACAAAAGAATTCGCCAAAGTCGGGTCTGACCCGAAAATTCAAGGCTACTTTTCATGTTTTTAGGGAAAATCTGGGAAAATACCCTAAAAATGGAGATAATAGCCGGAAATAATGGCCGGTCTGTATTCAAAATGCCCGACTCATTTAAACAATGTGATTAAAACAGCATGATTACACACTTTTCCCTTTCATTATGAATAATGCCCACACTATCTTGGGCAAAGTTATAAAATAGGTGAACTGTTTGTTGTTTGTTGGTTGTGTGTGTCTTTTTGTTTATTAAATGAAATTAAACTTATACAATTTTCATGAAAGTTAACAAAAAATAAACTATTGAACATAGTAGTTAAAAAATAAACAGTTAAAAATGTAATAACATCAGTAGTTACCTATTTTTATTTTGATAAAAATTTTACTTATCAAACACTGTCATCATATAAAAATAGAACTTACACTAAACAGATGGTCGGATCGGGCGGTCTAAAAAAAAAAAGCTGCCGCCCTATCTCCCGTCAGCCATGTCGTCGGAGCTCCGCCGGCCTTCGGCCTACGCTCCTCATGCCCCAAATTCGGACTTCTGGGACATAAAGTTGTAATACTAATTCGGACCAATCATGGTGGTCGACCTATGCAGGGCAAGTATTAAAGAAAACAATGATGCTATCTCAAACACTGACTTATTACATAGACCACGTGCCGTCGGGCAATAATGGCCGGTCAAAGTGATAAATTAATAACTTTGCCCATCGTTCTTGGGCATTATTAATAATGGCCGGTCCTTATTAATAATGCCCAGTTAATCACGTTGCCCGTAACATATATTTTTATACCTATATCATTCTAATCGGTTCGGTTCGGTTTCGTGTTATTGAGAAGTATTCCTTACCCTTATAAAACTTTGAGAATCCATAGTAATCCTTAAATGAATTGGAAAATCCGTTAACTAACACCGTTTGAAGCTTTAAAAAAAATTGTTGAACTTTTTAAACATTTTGAAAACCTTTACCTTTACAGCTGTACAAAAACCCTAAACCTAAAGCACTAAGGAACCCCTTAATTATTATGAAGCAGTCTAAGAACCCTTAAGATCCCCTTAAACAATCTAAAACCTTATTTAAAAACTTAGACATTTTCCCATTAAAAAAAACATTACCCTAAAGTTTGCCTGTTGTACCGACCACCGGACAGCTATCGTGAACATATCTCTGCCACCACCAGACAGGTTTCGACGCCTGCCATTATATTTGTTCCAACACCTAATGTCTATGTCAAACCATAATAAAGTAACAGCCCTTTCAATTTTATGGGAGGTTGGGGAGAGGAGGGTAGGGTAATCAAATTTCAATGCCCCTCAATAGTTTTAGTTCAGAATCAATACGAATGCGTATGCGTGCGTAGTACTTTTATAGTTAGTTGCGGAGCGTTTTGGCGTGGCGCGAAATTTAAAATTAGAATTCAAAATATTTTTTCCGTATACGTACAGTGTCGACCAAAAGTCGATAGGCAATCTCACAAAGCAATAGCTTGACGTTTAGTTTGACTTACGACCTTCTACTTTCAAGAAAATAGACATTGTCATCTACAAGTAAATGTAGTCCAAAATTTCAACATGGAAATATAAGTCAAGATGGCCTAGTGATTAGGCGCGTCCACATCTAAGAGTGAATCAGTAAGTCGTGAGTTCAAATCTCACGTTGTTACTTTTAGACTTTTTGTAAGTGTTTACTCGATTGGAAGTAATGGGACAGAAAAATATTCTCGCTTTGTTCACACATTTCATAAAGTTAGAAGAAGGTAGATCATAGAAAAATAAGTCAAGAATTTATATTTCTGTGAGGTAAACCTGAGTTTTATGAATATTTTACTTGATCGAAATGAACGTTGTCGTTTGGTTATGTTAAATTTGGTTAGTGACGCACAGTATACTATTTCGCAAATCTAGGTGGACAAAAATCAAAAATCAAAATGTTAGAAATGGTAAAGGACAAAACTGAATTAGTATGAAGCTTGGTACTTTATTCAAATTGAACGCAACCACAGATTTTAATGTATTAATCGGAAGAGGATAAAATATAATTTAACTTAACTAAATCCTAATCACGTAAATATCCTGCAAAATAAAGATATTAATTTTTTAAGTTTTTTATTTTTAGTTCACAATGCAACACAGGTAGATTTTGGTAACACCGTGTTTTACGTTCCTATCCTATCGCAGCGCTAACTAAGAATTGTGAGGATGGTCGTACTGAAACGCATTTTTGGTAATCAAAGTAATAGGAATGGTTACGAGAATATAATGAGGAATAAAAATGAAAAACAAGGTGTACCTACCGACATGTTTGTGCTTTGAGCAAATATACTTAAGAAAGCATTCAGCGTAATTCGGAACACGCTGCGTTGAATGACATTTGAAAAAAGCTAGATGTCAATGTCACGATAGATAAGTCCGTCAGACAGTTGAGACAGTTAGTGATTTGACTGCGTGCGTTCTGTTCAGTGTATTATTCGGTGCAAAAATAGAGTGCATCATCTATATTAGAGAGATAAGAATACCACCAGTGCATATTTGTAATAATAAATTAGAATTGGGCCCAAACTCAGCACAGCGCCATCTATTGACATTATTAAAACTTCTCTACATCTACACTAAATAGTTGATCTTTGGACATTATTTTTTCGAAAATGCAGGCAATTTCCAGCTTAAAACTTGAGATTAGGCAGTCTATTGTGCAGTATTATCTGTGTTAATTTTCTTTACAGTGGTTAGATTATCTCAGAATAAAGTACCAAAAAAGACCATGTCCTTTTTTCACTTGTATCTCAATCTTGAATAATAATAGCAACTCACAAAACAAAGCAAACGTACCTGGGTCCCACGACCCTTCCGAGAACAAAAGGCAAAGATGCCCTTTCAATAGCAGGTAAGCGAGCGCACGTTCAGTGCGACCGCTAACGTTAACGTGTCCGCATGTCTCTTGAGTGTTTTGTGCAATACCAAGTGTTTTTAGTGATGGATTCTTCTACTAGAGGTAATTATGGTTTTATTTAGTTAAAATATTACACCCAATTATTTTTTTAAGATGATAAAATATGATCCCAAAGATACCCTTTTTAATTCGTTTTCATAACTTATGATTCAAAATGTAATTAGAGATAAAGTACTTAGCAATATACTGCAAAATGGTGGAAATAGTTTTAAATGATTCCTTATTTATTCTATTATTTATTACAAGTTGTTATATTCTGCGTTTATTTGCGCAAATTAACTTTTTTTCGTATTTTTGTTATAGGTGCCCGTTTACAACGAAAATCGTTGTTTGAATTTTGGCGTTCAATTTCGGCTAAAGGGCGAGTAACTCAAATGATTGACTTTGTTAAGTCAACATTAGATGCTCCAGTACTTAGTGAAGAGGCTGAACGACTTTTGCGTGCCTTAATGAAGAATGAATGTGAAAGAAACGGATGTCTTAATTAATGAACAATGCAAACAAATGCAAGAGCAAATCAAAAACTTAATGCCAACCAGTGTAGAGATAGATGGATGTAACATACTCGTCAGCCATAATTTGATTCTTTCGATGATAGATGGAAAAGTATGTAATGTTCTTTCCGAAAATAAATCCTCTCAGAGATGCTATATTTGCAAAACAACATCGAAAGAGATGAACTCTCCTACAGACCACAGGCAACCTGATCAGGATATGTACCAGTTTGGCATATCAAGTCTCCATGCATATATTCGCACTATGGAATGTCTTTTGAATATTTCATACCGCATGGAGTTTTCGGAATGGCAAGCCAGAGGATCCCAAAAAAAGGACATGAAAAAGAAACGAAAGGAAGAAATTCAGAGGAAATTTAAAGAAGTGGGGCTTATAATTGATAGAGTAAGACCTGGATTTGGGACCAGCAATGACGGGAATACCGCAAGGGCATTTTTTAATAATAGTGCAACAACAGCACACATTACCGGTCTCGATGAAATCTTAGTAAAGCGTTTCGGAACTATATTAGCTGCCATAGCTTCTGGGTATGAAATTGACTCTGAAAAATTTCAGCAATATTGTACTGAAACTCGACGAGTATATTTAGATTTATACCCCTGGTATAATATGCCAGCAACTGTACACAATATTTTAGTTCATGGTGCAGAGATTATGCGGCATTCGATAATACCACTCGGGCAAATGTCTGAAGAGGCTTCAGAAGCTAAAAATAAAGAAATAAGAAGAGTGCGATTGGAGCATACGCTTAAAACTTCACGTCATCGGACTAATTATGACTTAATAAAATATATGTTAATGTCTTCAGACCCATATATAGCTTTCTTAAGAAAACTGCCTCAAAAAATCATGTATAAAAACCATAAAGATTTGAATTTTTTATTAAAAACTCAATAAATATTGTTTTAAAAATAAAATATGCTTTTAATTTTACTATTATACCGTAGATCAATCATTTACAATGATCCAAAAAGCAATACTAGCATTCCTGATTTTTGTCCACCTAGATTTGTCAAATCGTATACTGTGTGACGTGTGGTTTAATAGATAGCGGTATTTTTGTTGGTATTTCTCAAAATGCAGGCAAATATTGATATTGAGGCGAGGGCGACGAATATTATCGTGCTGCATAAAAGTGGTCTTAATAGAACACAAATATCTGAAGAAACCGGACTAATGTGAGTATTATATTTATGAATTATTGTAACAAAGTTTTATTAAAAATTAAAGCCTACTTTGTTATTGTTTATTTATTTGGTGACTTAGGGATTAATAAATTGATTTTAAATCCATCATGAGGCATAAAAGATAAATAATTAGTGTTAATTATTGGATTTATAAACGCAGAGCGAATGATAACTTCAGTATTTTATTATAGCTGCCTAACATATTTTTTTTGTTTTTTGTTTTAGAGGAATACTGTGACTACTGTGAGTCAGATCAAAAGGCCTTGCTAGTTGACAATGAAGTGGAAAGCCGTCGCTTATTATCGATGCGCAGCGACGACATAATATATGGTTGGCGAATAAGAAACAAATGGTTTCACACCTACGAGACACTTTGTGGAATTATTTGACACCTCATCGCAAACTGTTCGCTGTGCCCTCCACGCTGAAGGCTTGTATCACGAAGACCAGCTAAGAAGCCCTTCTTGACAGAAAGAGTTATAGAAGAACGATTACGTTTCGCACGGGATTATTTAGATTTTTACTGGAATACTACCATGAGAAGCCTAAAAAAACTGACTTTTAAAATAAAGTCAAAAGATGCTCTGCTGGTCTGACAAAAACATAATCCCCAATACAGACTCATGTCGAATTATGGTTAATATGTGGGGATCATGTGGGGATGGATAACTGCAGCAGGGCCAGGAGAACTGGCTTTTATTCCTCCACGCGCCAACAGTTCTACTTAATTATGTAGAAGTATTAGAAGTGTCATGCTACAAAATTAATCTCTAGATGCTTTAGTTTTAATTAGATGTGTAACAAAATATTTAGTGAATATTAACTTATCCGTAATTATATTAATGATCTTAAATTGAGGTTTAGTTTCAATCTTCTTTTCTTCGGGAAAATTTACACTTAAACTATAACCTCAATACGAGTTACATTTATTGTGACGTCACAAAAAAATATATTCGTAAAGTCTAAATTATTTATATTAGTTTTCAATAAACTCTGCTGATTACCGATACCTATAATAAGTGGGTATCAACTATATGTTATATTTGTGTGATTAGAATATCCTTTCCTTGTTACTTAAGTATGTTATTATGAATTGAAAGAGTGGGTATACCGTATACAATAAAAAATCTTATGATCGGTTACAAGAGAACTTTTTTACATCTAGGTAGGAATTTGACGTTACAATTATCATGAAAGTTTGTTAATTTTATAAATCAATAAAACGAATAAACATTTTTGTTATCATTCACCACGACTTTTTTATTTCCACCTTCCAACACCGAACAGCTAAAATAATAAATAAATAGTTGAATAATAATACTATGTTTTTTTTTACTAATATTTAACTTATTCTTATAAAAAATAAATAATGAACCAATAACTAATGTTACAAAGAAACAAAAACCCCACACGTTGTTAACAGGATTTGAACTTGGATCTCTTTGATCGTGAATCCTACTGATTACCCCAACAGCTATCAACACATGGTCAATAGATGTGAATTTTAACTATCCAATGGTAAGAACAGGTCGCTACACAAATAAGGTTTGCTGCGTGTATAATAAAAGAAACGGAAATATATTCTTATGTTTCGTGGAGTGTGACGCGCGACATGCGATTGGGCGAACTCTGTGGCTGTGGTGTGCGCACTGTATTGTGACCACTTACACATATAGACGCACGGACGCTCGACCGTGCGTTCACAGCAATACAATCCTTAGCGTGCCTCACCACTTATACACGCTTTCTGTACATAGTCATCTCTGAATTACGCTTCACGCACTTAACCAAAGGCCGCGTGAAAAAAACAAGTGGCAAGTGAAGCGAGCCAGCGACCTCCGTAGCATAATGACTACGGAGGTCGCCGGCTCGCTTCGTTCGCCACCTCCCCCCTTCGCTCCACTCAGGACCTACCTACCACCGGAAAGCTATCGTGACCTTATCCCTACGCTACGGGGGTCACCGGCTCGCTACGCTCGCTCGCTCCTCCACTCGCTTTACCGGTACCACCACCGGACAGGTTTCGACGCCTACTATAATATTTGTTCAAGCACCTAATGGCTATCTCTAACCGTTATGAAGTTACAGCCCTTCAAATTTTAGGGGAGTTTTGGAACGGGAGGGGAGAGTGTAAAAATTTCAACGCCATTCAATAGTTCTAGGTAAGAATAAAAACAAAACCGCTACATGTCCTAGTTTCCGAGATACGATGGGTGGGAGGGGTGAAGGGGGGAGAGGGGGGGTGTTGTGAAAAATGATTCTGACTAACGCATTGCTCCTTTATATGAATCTGAAAAAAATGTTTCAATTTTGAACTTCCGAGATCCGCCTAAAGGGGGGAGAAGGGGGGCAAGGGCAGGGGCGGCAATGTTACCCACATTGAAAAATGTTTTATACTTCTTCGAGCCTCCTCTATACAAATTAGTAAAAAAAACAAAACACGGGTATCTTAGTTTCCGAGATACGATAGGGAGGGGTGGGAAGGGGGGCAAAAAGTGGTTTGGCACATTTTCCCTACTCGTGAGAGTAACTTGATTATGAATCTGTCAAAATATACCTACCCCTGTGTCTCTCCACCGTCCGGGAGAACAATAATTTCAGTGAGTGGTATTCGAACAAGGTTTCGAAAACCGGAAATGGCACGGCAGCCATCTTGAATTTTTAAAATGTCACATTTTCCTAAAATAACCAGGATACAAGCTACCTGCTGTAAAAACACGGTGGCTGTCCGTTAACTTTGGTAGAACGAAAGAATTCGCCAAAGTCAGGTCTGACCCTGAAAATTCAAGCCCCAATGGCTCTCGGAGTTGCCAGTTGAAAGTGATGAAAATGGTCAAATAACATTTGGGGGACCCCAAACACTCCTCAACGAAATAAACAACCGGTTCATACAACACAATCCAGTCGGTGGATGCCAGCTGTCTGATTTATTGTGTAATAAATTGGGATTTTTCGTCATTTCTACAAGATGGCCGCCACACTGTCCGCCATCTTGTTTTTCTGAAATGTCATATTTTTTCTAAAATTTCAAGGATATAGGCTACCGACTGTTGTACTTGGTGTTGCCAACTTTTGTGTTTGGTAGAACAAAAGATCTCGCCAAAGTCGAGTCTGACCCGAAAATTCAAGCCCCAATGGCTCTTGAGGTTGCCAGCTGTGAGTGATGAAAATGGTCATGAGTCATTTTGGGCACCCGATTCTTGGTGGTTACCCAAAATTTTCATTTAAAATGTCGTTATTTCTACTTTTCACGTTTTCGAGGAAAATCTGGTAAAATTACCCCAAAAGTGAAGAGAAATTTTGCACCAGGCAACACTCCTCAACCAAACACACAACCAGTTCATACAACATAATCCAGTCGGGGGATGCCAGCTGTCCCATTTATCGTGTCGAAAATTGGGAGTTTTCGTCGTTTTTGCAAGATGGCCGCCAAATTGTTCGCCATTTTGTTTTTCTGAAAAGTCACAATTTTCCTGAAATTTCAAGGTTATAGGCCAACGACTGATGTAAGTGGTGTTGCTAACGTTTTAAATCGGTAGAACAAAATAATTCGTCAAAGTTTAGTACAAAAAGTTTGTATGGGACCTATGAGTCGAAATTCATCCAAGTCTTTAGGAACCACTAAATCAGTATGAAGCAGTCTAAGAACCCTTAAGATCCGCTAAAACAATCTCAAACCTTCATTAAAAACTCAGACCTATTATACCTACCACCACCGAACAGATTTTGACACTTACTATAATATTTGTTCAAACACCTAATGGCTATCTCTAAGCGTTATGAAGTTACAGCCCTTTCTTTTTTTGAGATAATATTTTTTCCGAATGTACATAGTCACCTCTGAGTTACGCTTCACCTACTCAACCCTGGTTACGCAATGGAGGTCGCCGGCTCGCTTCGCTCGCCACCTCCCCCTTCGCTTCACTCGGTCTCGCAGGTTCGCTCCATTCAAGACCTACCTACCATCGGAAAGCTATCGTTGCCGTACCACCATCGGAGACCGGACAAGTTTCGACGCCTACTATATAATTTGTTCAAACACCTAATTGCTGTCTCTAACCGTTATGAAGTTACAGCCCTTTCAATTTTAGGGGAGGTTGGGGTGGGGAGGGGAAGGTATACAAATTTCAACGCCTCTCAATAGTTTTAGGTAAAAATCAAAAGCTTTTTCAGTTGTATAAAAAGGGGTGAAGAGAGGGGCTCAAGGGGGGGAGAGGGGGGAGTATTGAAAAATTATTTTGACTAACTCTGGGCCTCTTTTTATGAATCTGAAAAAAAAAAATTCATGGTCCCTTATTTTTCGAGATACGCCTACAGGGGTAAAGAAGGGGGTCAAGGGGGACAACTTTGAAAAATGGTTTTTCTAAGCCTCCTCTGTACGAATCCGTAAAAAAACAGAACATGGGGCTCTTAGTTTCCGAGTTACGAGATAGGGAGGGGGGAGAAGAGGAGCAAAAAGGTGGGGTTTGGCACTTTTACCCCACACGAGGAAGTTTCTTGTTTACTAATCCAAAAAACCGTTAAAAACTAATACCCCTCAGTGGGATGAACCACTTAAACGAACACAATCGGACAAGGTTTTGAAAACCGGAAATGGCACGGCCGCCATCTTGAATTTCTGAAATGTCACAATTTTTCTAAAATAAACAGGATATAATCTACCTGTCAGTGAAAACACGGTGGCTGTACGTTGACTTTGGTAGAACAAAAGAACTCGCCAAAGTCGGGTCTGACCCGAAAATTCAAGCACCAATGGCTCTCGGGGTTGCCAGCTGAGAGTGATGAAAATGGTCAAAAGTCATTTCGGGCACCCTATTCTTGGTGTTTATGCAAAATTTCCATTTAAAATGTCGTCATTTCTACTTTTCATGTTTTTGGGGAAAATTACCCCTAAAGTGGGGAGATATTTTGCACCAGGCATCACTCCTTGACCAAATACACAACCGGTTGATACAACACGATCCAGTCGGGGGATGCGAGCTGTTCCATTTATAGTATCGAAAATTTGGTTTTATCGTTATTTTTTACAAAATGGCTGCCACAGCGTCCACCATCTTGTTTTTCAAAAAAGTCATAATTTTCCTGAAATTTCAAGGATACACGCCACTGACTGGTGTACTTGGTGTTGCCAACTTTTGAGTTTGGTAGAACAAAAGAACTCGCCAAACTCGGGTCTGACCCGAAAATTCAAGCTCCAATGGTTCTCAGGGTTGCCAGCTGAAAGAGATGAAAATGGTCAAATGTCATTTCAGGGACCATTGTGTTGCTAGCTAGTCAAAGTCTCTATTCAAAATGTCGTTATTTCTACTTTTCATGTTTTTGGGAAAAATCTGGAAAAGTACCCCAAAAGTGGGGAAAAATGTTACACCAGGCAACACTCCTTGGCAATACACACAACCGGTTCATACAACACAATTCAGTGGGGGGATGCCAGCTGTCCCATTTATCGTGTCGAAAATTGGAATTTTTTTGGCATTTTTACAAGATGGCCGCCACACTGTCCGCCATCTTGTTTTTCTAAAAAGTCATAATTTTCCTGAAATTTCAAGAATATAGGCTACCGACCGGTGTACGTGGTGTTGCCAACTTTTGAGTTTGGTAGAACAAAAGAACTCGCCAAAGTCGGGTCTGACCCGAAAATTCAAACCCCAATGGCTCTCGATGTTGCCAGCTCAAAGTGATGAAAATGGTCAAATGTCATTTGAAGCACCCCAATGTTACCCTCTAGTCAAAGTTTCTATTCAAAATATCGTTATTTCTACTTTTCATGTTTTTGGGCAAAATCTAGAAAAATACCCTAAAAATGGGGAAAATTTTTGCACCAGGCAACACAACTCAAAAGGACACACTACCGCTCAGTACATTTTGAACCAGTGAGATGTTGCCAACTACACGAAAAATAGATTTGAAAAAAGTCATAATTCCAACTTTTCACAAGATGGCCGCTACACTGCCCGCCATCTTGTTTTTCTGAAAAATCATAATTTTTATAAAATATCAAGGATGTACGCTATCGACCAGTGTACCTGGTGTTGCCAACTTTTGAGTTTGGTAGAACAAAAGAACTCGCCAAAATCAAAAAGTCCCAAAAATTAAAATATTCAATATTTTTTGGGGTTGCCAATTAAAACAAACCAAAATGGTCAAATGTCATTTGGGGGACCCCAATGTTGCCAGCTAGTCAAAGTCTTTATTCAAAATGTCGTTATTTCTACTTTTCATGTTTTTGGGGAAAATCTGGAAAACTACCCTAAAAATGGGGAAAATTTTCAAACCAGGCAACACTCCCCAACAAAACACACAATCGCTCGGTACAACTCGAACCCGTCGGATATTGCCAACTACCCTAAAAATGGATTTGAAAAAAGTCGAAAATTACAACTTACAACAAAATGGCCGCCACACTGTTCGCCATTTTGTTTTTCTGAAAAGTCACAATTTTTCTGAAATTTCAAGGATATAGGCCACCGACTGGTGTACTTTGTGTTGCCAACTTTTGAAATCGGTAGAACAAAAGAATTCGTCAAAGTTTAGTGCAAAAAGTCGAAGATTTCAAAACGTCCCAGCGCAGCCGCCATCTTGTTTTTTTTCTTTTTTTACTTTTTTTTTTCAATCATTCCAGATTTTGAATGAGACCTATGAGTCGAAACTCGTCCAAGTCTTTTCCTTACCGAAACCGGAAATGGACTCGGCCGCCATCTTGAATTTGAATCTCCTCTATAATTTTCCTCTACTCACTCTATGGTACTCTACATTTTTCCCAAACATTCCCCTAACCCATCTCTCACCCATTCCGAGAAACGACATGTCAATCAGTCAGTGAGTGGCTTTGTAGTTTTATATAATATAAATAAATATAATAATAACCATATTTTTGTAATCAAGACAAGAATGTATTCGTATTTAGTATTGTAATCAACGGATTCTCATTATAATATAAAATGTATTGTTTACTTTATAAGGGGGGAGGTGTGAGGTCCCCACTATACTATGTACTTGTATGTAATCGCAATCCTATATAATCCAATGTCTTTACATTAATAAACCAGTGTATTCTCAGCATTCGTTGTGTTTGATTCCTAACGTTCGACCTGTACCGTACAAAAGGACCAGCAATACAAGCGCGAGTGGCTGGCCACATAATCGCGCGGTTGCAGTGATGTGATCCACCATCTCCGTAGCAAGGGCGGATCCAGCTTTGGCGCCAGGGGGGGTCACATTGTCGTGCTCGAAATTTTTATGACACCTCGCCTTGGACAGGTTAGAAAGGTTTCAATCGTTCATATAGGAGTTACTTGGTCGACTTTTAGATAAATTCAAGAGAAATTAGTCTGTACAGCGAGCGAAGCGAGCTCGAAAATTTTAACACATTAACTACTTTGAACAGGTTAGAATTGTTTCGACCTACTGGAGTTACTTGGGCCTCTTATATACAAAGTTAAGACTCAAGAAAAAGTAGACATATAAGCATGTACATATAAGGCTTCGAGGCAAGGGGCTCCTATAGGATACATCAGAAATCGACTGCGGTATGTCCTGGCTCCGCTGCCGGTACTCCCTTATATCTTCTAAAAAAATTTGTCCGAAAATCAGTATCCATAAAACGTTTGCTATAAACTTCAGTTACCATAATGTTCAAAATCCCGAAATTTTGTTTTACATAATTATCTTTATTTCTAAAACTGTTCTGTCATAATATTGAATACTATAATAATTCAATCTTCTAATTTTATATGCCATAAAGTCAATTATCCTAAGTATTATATTATATAATGTGTATTATTCCTAATGTCCATATAAGTGTAATAAATGTTTTGGTCCTAAAACATTTGCTAAAAATTAGGTTTTAGTGACAGAAACGAATCGCTGTAAATCCGACCCCACGCAGTCTTGTCTGCCCTACCCCTAGAGTGTAATTTAAAATCGCGTAGGCGCGGAGGGGCGAGGCGGCCCGCGAGTTGAGGAGCAGGTGGTTGTAACACTCGCCGCCGCTGCTGAGGCTGGCCGGCTTCGCCGGCCAGCAAGCCGAAGCTGCGGTGGTGAGCGTTAAACACATCTGCGACGATAAGCTCGCGTGGGACCGCCGGAGCTCCGCAGCGGCGGAGCCGTGACAGAAACCATGCCTGCTGCATGTTGCTTGCTCGCTTGCTTGCATACTGTATGCGTGCTTGCATGGTTGCTGCAAGCTTGTTGCATGTTTGCTGCATGCTGCTTGCTCGCTTGCATGGTTGCTTGCATACTGTATGCGTGCTTGCATAGTTGCTGCAAGCTTGTTGCATGCTTGCTGCATGCTTGCTAAATGCTTGCCGCATGCTTGCTGCATGCTTGCTAAATGCTTGCTGCATGCTTGCTTCCTGCTTGCTGCATGCTTGCTGCATGTTTGTTTGCATGTTTGCATACTTATTACAGGGAAAAATAAAATCCACATAATTATGTTCACACTCAACTGTTTTATAATGATTGATGGTTTGATTGATTGATTTTCTGCCTTTTAGTGACTACTTATATTATTATGAAATGTATGCCAAAACAAAAGAAGATTCTAACTATGAACTTTCTGCGATATGATGGTTCTACTTTTTAATTCTTACAAATTTCATAAGAGCAATATTGTATAAAAATGTGTTGTGTTGAGAGAAGTTCATAGCATAGCAAAAGCTAAGTAATACTTACTTTACTGTAGGTACCCGATACACAATCGAAGTACACAATTAAAATAACAATGTTCTGTTCCCTTTTGGGAACGTCTGGGAACATACCGGTTTGTTTTAAAAATATTATTAAGATCTAAACATTTTTATTTTTTTATTTAGGATTTATAACTATTATTGAAAACGATTTTAAGTGTTTTGTATATTATTGATTGTAATATTTATGACAAACGGGTTTAGAGCATATTGTACTTAGGGATTTCAATTTTATGGCATGTGATATTATGTGATATTAAGTTCGGGTAAGTTATCATTCGGACAAATGATGATTAGGACAAAAAAAGTTATGGCACTTTAAATTATGAATAAAAAAGTTAGGTACTTAATACAATAGAGAACCTCCGCTGCCACTTCACCATCCACAGCCGATATTCGTTTACAACGACAGAAACTAGAGTATTATCTAGTAACAATGTATGCAATGTATGTAGTCGGTTGCTAGTCGTTTCAAAGTTTTCAATGTCTTGATTACTGTATTCACTTCTTGGCATAATTATAAACGCTTAGCTGAAACAAAATAATATTTTAGGAGACGGTCCTGTAGGTCACTTATTATTAAATCCAGAAGAGGGATGTATATGGCTCTGCGGAAATATTCTTCAGCAGATTGAGCAGGTTGGTTATTGGCCCTATGTATTTGTCTTGACACTATTCTGGTACATTACGTTTAACATTATGTTTAACAATTTTAATTAGTGGTCCTCCTAGGTCCTGGACCCAGCCCATAGGGGGGGTCATGACCCCCCCCCTGGATCCGCCCTTGCTCCGTAGGCGAGGACGACGACGACGATGTATATTTATTTTTATGACATTTATTTAATTAGTTATACTAAAAATACATAGCGCGCACGCTGCCACAGTTTCATCGTCCATTGTCCAACAACGGCAAATGACAAGTGAGGAGCGTCGCGATTGATTGCGCGAGTAGAGCAGTGTGTGGGCAGAGAGGGCAACATCGCGGCAAATCGCGGCAGCGCGAGGAGCATAGCTATGAGCAGCGCAAGGAGCATAGTGTGGTGGCCGCATTATAACTGGTGCGGCAAAAGGGGAAAGTAATTATACCTCGAATCCCAATAATCCCCACTGACCTGCTATTTCAATTTAAAAGACTCCAGTTTCCAATAAAACTAAAGCGCAATCGCAAACATTACCGATAGCAGGGGTACATTTCCTATTGCCAGCTACCTATATGTAGCATGTTCGGGTGTGTCCAATGCCAAGAATTTATCAGTATTAGCGCCAAATAGAAGGACATACAAAGTTGTGTTTATGAGCGTCCTAGAATAGGTAATGTTCCGTTCTGAGTCCATGATTGCAACGGTCAAACATCAGAGTGCGACCGGAATGAGGGATTTTCTTTTTAGCTCTTCCCTAGTCGCTGGATAGATGGCGCTAGGAGTTAGTATGATAATGCAAGGAACGAAAACTAATTTTAACAAAGCGCGAGAAACTAGATTATATTCGGAAGGTTCAGCAAATGAAAGTGTCAGTCAACGAGAGCATGTGACGTGACACAATGTTTTTTTTTCCAAGCGTTTTGGCTTTGGCACCAACTATCAAAGTCAGTTCAACGCCATCTATAGAGTTCTTGAAAACTAAGTTTTTTTTTAATACCTCAAAAGGAAACAGGACCGGACCGGCGGACCAACAGGACGACGACGACAACGCTCTGGAAGTGACTGGGGTAGACCTGAGAGTGGCGGTAAGCAGGCTCAGTGCCAAAAATACCGCCCCGGGACCCGACGGCTTGCCTGGCAAAGCCTGGGTCTTGGCCTCGGAGGCTCTCGGGCCCCGACTAGAGGGGCTCCTAAGCGCATACTTGGAGAGAGGCCAGTTCGGCAGGGATCGGTTCTAGGGCCGTCCTTGTGGAACATCGGGTACGACTGGGTGCTGCGCGCTGACCTCCCTAGCGGTGTCAGTGTAGTTTGCTACGCTGACGACACGCTGGTGCTGGCGCAGGGGAGGTCGCACGAGGCGGTGGCCGAAGCGATGACACGCAGGGTTGCGATAGTCGTTGAGAGGATCCGGCAACTGTGTCTCGAGGTGGCACTGCACAAGTCCGAGGCCATGTGCTTTCATGGGCCTCGGAATGCGCCACCGACGGGATCCCTACTGACGGTAGGAGGGGTATCCATCGGCGTCGAGTCGACGTTGAAGTACCTGGGACTTGTCCTTGACAGCCGGTGGAACTTCGTGAAACATTTCCGACGTTTGGCCTCCAAAGTGGAGCGGACTGGGGCTGCCTTTAGAAGGCTCCTGCCCAATCTAGGGGGGCCAAACGCCTCCTGCCGGAGGCTCTACGCGGGAGTCGTGCGGTCAATGGCCCTTTACGGGGCCCCGGTGTGGGCGCGTTCATTGAGGCGGCGAGCCGCCCACTACCTGAACGCGCCCCAAAAGGTGGTAGCCGTAAGGCTGGCCTGGGGCTACCGCACGATCTCCCGCGAGGCGGCGAGCCTCCTTGCCGGATTGCCGCCATGCGATCTGGAGGCGATAGTCCTCGCGCGCCTACATGAATGGCGCGCGGAGGCGCTACGCCGGGGGGAAACTCCACTGCCGCGGCAAATTGTCGCTCAGCGGACAGACTTCCGGCGGGATCTCGGCGACATGGAGAGAGCGACTGTCGCAACCCCGTGCAGGGCAAGCCACAATAGTGGCGATAATTCCCCGCTTTGAGGAGTGGCTTGAGAGACGCCACGGCGTCCTCACCTTCCGCCTGACGCAGGTCCTCACCGGACACGGTGTTTTCGGGAGGTTCCTGCACCGAATCGGGCGGGAGGAAACGCCCGGGTGTTTCCACTGCGAGGATCGACCGGAGGACACGGTGGAGGGGTGCCCCGCGTGGGCGGAGCAACGCCGTGTCCTCGTAGCGGCGATTGGCGGCGGCGACCTCTCGCGTCCGGCCCTGGTGCAAGCCATGGTCCGGAGCGAGACGGAATGGGACGCCGTCACCTCCTTCTGCGAAGCAGTAATTTTAGAGAAGGAGGTGGCGGAACGGGAGAGGGAGAGAACCTCTCAGCGTCCCGACCGCCGCGGGAGACGCCCCGGGCGTCGGGGGCCATCATGTGGCCCCCGGCCACCGTATGCGTGGGCCTGTGGACGGTAGGTTAGCTCGCCGTCCGTCCGTCTCATGACGACATGCCGTGTCGACGGCGCGTTCGTGTTCCACGCGCGCCTCAAAGAGAGTCAGCAAAAAGGAAGGGGTCCGTAAGGACCGATGCCTGCCGGGGTTGCGGGACTGTTCGAAAGAGATACCGTGGATGGCCCCGGAACACAAAGGGCGATAAAGGAACATGGATGGGTTTTAGTCAGTAAAAGTCTGACAATCCCTCCTGCTCCGCCCAGAGTGGGAGGAGTCATTTGATGATTTCCCATCCGAAAAAAAAGGGTTAAATTCTAAATTATTATTAACGCGAGCGAAGCCGCGGGCGAAAGCTAGTATAAGAATAAATTGTACACCTTCCTAATTAAAAAATGACACAGGGGTGAACTAGACGGCGAAAATGCGTGACGATATTGAATTTTAAGGGCCTATACTCCCTCAAATGGCTCCTCCGTTACGCCTAAAATACTGCAGCAATAATTTTGAAATAAATATATGGTAAAGTTGAGGATTAATGCTAAGAACTATAATATGAGTGACGAAAACACGATTCCATAAACTTTTCTCTATAGAAAAAAAAAACCAAAGTTACCTCCAAATCAAACAATAAACCGCTGGTATTCAAAAAGTACTCCAAATTAGATCATGAAACTTTGCATACTAACTGAACTAACTAGAGAGCAGGTCTTATGTGTTTTATTTTTTTAGTCCAATCAACAGATTTTTTTGTAAATCGCAAAAAACCACTCATTTCGCACTATTCGGCCGCAGTGACTGACGTAACAACCACTTTGTAGTGCAAGCTGATTAGAACTTTATTCTAACTGTATTTCAAACGAAGTTTGAACCACCACAAATAGAGTTGCTAATTTTAGGGTTAGAAGGGCCTTAAACACTAGAGTTCCCCAAATACCCCCGTGTTCACCCGCGCCTCGCCTTTCCGACACCGTTAGCGCGCCTGTTCTGCGCTGCACCGGCGCCACGCCCGCGCCCCACCACAGCTCGTCGCCTCTTGTATTTGTCCCGCGACGAAGACGTTATAAATCGTATTGCTGAAGAGCCTCGAAAGTAACTTTTAAAGTAGAAGTCGAATTAAACAATAAAAAAAAATGCATAGTCAAATTTACTTTTATTAATTTAACTATCTACTTATGAAGCAGGATCATTTGCGGCCCTACACACTACACTACATGTACTACCGAGGACACTCCCGCCTGACCACCACTAAGCTAATTTTTGCTTGCACTCGCAACATAGAAACGCTCCCTAGTCCCGCCCCGTTGACTTTGTATATAAATAATGAATGAAAAGATACCGAATCGGCCGAGCGCACTGACGACGCACGACAAACGAGAGTTATTGTTATTTTGCGCGCCAAAATTGACGCTTTCCTAATAGGCCAAAACTTTAAGGGGGCGTGGCTCGGCCCTCCGCATGATTTAAGCGAAAAATTTTTAAACTGGTCAGGCAGAAAAGACCACGAAAGAACCTAAATTTTCATGTAGGTGTCTTTGTGTAGTGTGTATGACAAAACAGTCGCGGACGATATGACCTAAAAAAATCTGACTTGACCCCCCCCCCCCCCCATAGGCCAGGAGCTGGGTACGCGCATGAGTAGGTAGATGATTTGTTGCCGCCAAAATCTCGGGAGTTTGTATCTGAAAACATACCTACATTTGTTCTGCGACTGGAAAACCACGAATGGCGCCAATTCCTCCTCTGAGTGAAAAAATAGAGTACACAACACGTGAAAAATAAAATTGTCTCGGTCCTTGTATCCCTCGCTACGCTCGTGATGCTACTCTAGAATCCTTCGCAGCTCTCGGGATCCAACTTAGTCCCTCGAATTAAATGCTCTTTTTTTCACTTGTATAATCTACAACTTTGTCAATTCGCTAGAATAGTAAATCGAGTCACAAGGCTAATATTCAAAATTATGTTAAAAAAATATTTCATCTCACTCTCATAAGGTAAAATCTGTCTCGTATCGGCAGAGCCACCATCAGAGATTTTAGTTTTGATAACACATAAATTTAGTCGTTAGTTAGTCGAAATTAGTCGCCAAATATCAGATTTGGTCGGTCACTGGTTCAAAAGATATAAGGTGGACGATCTGGAGAGCCTACCCCAGCAGGGCCACATTTATATCTCAAAGACTAGGGCACCTAGCGAAGATCTGTTTTCTCCTATATTTAGTCGCTAATTAGTCTCTGCTAATTAGGCTCTGCCAGTGTCAGTCACACCTCGTATCTCTATTTTCGTGGGTATTTACTAGAAACTAGCTGACGTCCCGCGGTTTCCCGTTCCCGTAGGAGTACGGGAATAAAATATAGCCTATAGCACTCACGAATAATATAGCTTTCTACCAGTGAAACAATTTTTAAAATTGGTTCATTACTTCCAAAGATTACCCCCTACATACAAACTTACAAACAAATGTTACCTCTTTATAATATTAGTATAGATATAGATAACTCACCAAGATGAGTGGTAGGTAATTTATTTATTTTTTACTTCAAGCACAAAGTACAGTCACGAGCACCAGTTCAAATTAAGGAAAGTGCACATACATATATTGTATATGTGCACTTTCCTTAATTTGAACGCAATTTTCGCGAGAAATAACGATTGTAACTTGGAGATAGGATCTTTTCCATAAAAATATGAGTCCCAGAATACTATGCTGGTAACAACATGAATTTTAATCAGAACAGTACGAGAAAAGCTTTTTTAAAAGTTGTCAAGTGTTTACATATTGGTGTTCGTGACTGTACAGAGGCGGACTTGGCATTTTCTATCAGTCAACCTTTGGGTGATGCAAAGACAAGCAGTGGTAGGTGTATATCTGATAATCGGGTAATCTGGTACCTAATAGGTTGTCATGTTATGTAATATGTATGAGCATGTGACAAAGAAAAATGTCGTGAGGATGTTTTAAATATGAATGTAGATAGATGTAAGAGTAGAGAAAGACCAGAGAAACGATGGACTGTGTGAAGGATGATATAGCGAGGAGTGACTGCTGACATGACGAGTAAGGCCCAGCGCACACCGCTGGAGGCGCGGCGGAGCGCAACGAGGGATTTTCTTTTCAGCTCTTCCCTAGTCGCTGGATAGATGGTGCTGAACTTAGTATGATAATGCAAGGAACAGAACTTAAAAATAATTATTTTAACAAGGCGCGAGAAAACTAGGTTATATTCGGAAGGTCCGGGGGAAACTTACCAATATACTAATATTAACATGAATTAGGAAAAACGAAAATTTCATCAGCCTAGGGTAATTTAGGAACAGTGACATTTTAAGCAAACGAAAGTGTCAGTCAACGAGCGTATTTGACGTGTAGCTATGTTTTTTTTTCATTGGCTTTGGCACCAACTATCATAGTCAGTTCAACGCCATCTATAGAGTTCTTGGAAACTAAGTTTTTTTTTTAATACCTCAAAAGGAAAACCTGTCATTGAAGGCAACAAATTAATATAAACCTTTAACGTGTACGTTACCCCAGCAGGAAAGTGTCTCGCTAGAGCTATATGAGTGGAACGTTTAATTGGTGCTTTATCTGCTGTAAATGTGCCCCCACATAAAAAAGGTGTGCCCTGTCGTTTTGGAAAAAAACGATTCCTGCTGGGGTAACGTTTTTCCAGCAGGAAAATTCTAAACGAATGATCGGAGAGAAACATTGTGCATGGCCTTGTAGCTTATGTTGGTGCCACAATGTGCCCCCAAAAATAATATGCGTGCCCCTTCAGGTTTTCGAGATATTGCATTTTCTGCTGGAGTAATGTTTTGCAGAATCGTATATCTCTGAAACCATTGCATGTACCCCTGTAGAATAAACATACACGAGTAGCTCTTAATGTGTGCGCCTTAGTGCTCCACGTAACGTACACACCTTTACTATCTTGACATACGGTCAATATTAGAATAAATTCGCTCGCGGTGCTCGGAGCGCCCTCAGGCTACTACAACAGAATGCGCGCGACTGCTCTGCGCTCTGCCGCACTACGAGAGCGAGTTGTCTGTACAAAGTATCGCGCTCGGAGTAGCTGCGCGTCGCCGCGCGTATCTCCGCTCTCAGCTGTCAGCGCCGCTCGGGGCCCGCTGATCCGCCCGCGTAACAAGGAAATGCGCTCCGCCCCGCCTCCAGCGATGTGCGCTGGGCCTAATTGAGATTAGACATGCTGCGCTGGTTACCGACGTAGCCCGAAGAATTGCCAAACTTAAGTGGCAGTGGGCAGGGCTCGCAGAACGGATGGCCGATGGGGCCGAAAAGTTCTGGAGTGGCGACCGCGAACCGGAAGACGTTACGTTGGAAGGCCTCCCACTAGGTGGACCGATGACCTGGTGAAGGTTGCGGGAATCCGCTGGATGCGAGTCGCACGGGACCGGTCAATGTGGCGACACTTGGGGGAGGCCTATGTCCAGCAGTGGACGTCTTTCGGCTGAAATGACGATGATGATGATGCTGCGCCGACCTCAAATGAAATGCGATAAGGGCAAGAGAATGATAAAAATTAAACTCCGTAAATATTATTTAAAAAATTTAATGTCAGAACTATATATGGAATGTCATACATACTTTGGATCGTAAGCCAGTTTACTTATTAACAAATCAAGTCCAAGTAAATTATTCAATATGAATAAGGCCGTACCAGGACCTATTTGTGAAAACTTCTTTAGGCGCGTTGAGCACTTTTTAACATTGAACTCATCGTCACGTAACGTAGCGTGCGGTCACGCTTCGTAGCACTCGTACCATCCGCTACGGCGTAGCACCACATAGGCATGCGCGGGGCATAACTAGTGCTACAACTGGGGCGGGGCCTGTGTACTTTTTGTTTTCACTTCTATCGGCAGTCCCCAAAGACTGCTCCGATTTTTTTAAAATCTATTACACAAAAACAGTTTTTTACGGCATACAATTAACGAACCACCAGATTTAGCAAAATGTAACAGCAAAAAAAACACTTGATTGCCAAAATGAAGAAATGATCACCAAAATTAATCCCCATTTTATCGTGAAATTAGAACCAAACATATGACCACCAGAAATTGAACTGTTAGGTTCTTGCATACGAGTCGAGGGAGACCCGGTCGACGGAGCCCCACTTCGCGGGCCTCCTACTCCTGAATGGTTTATAAAAAAATAACCACGAAGGGTATAGCGGGGTCTATTCGCTCGCACATTCGACCCCGCCATACCCTTCTAACCTAATCTATCCGTGTCGGGGTGCCGCAAGTCGGCCTAGGCAAAACTAGTTTGTGATCAACCACCTTATTAAAATTTGGTGCTCAATTTATGGTGATCAATTGATATTTTAGGTGTTATATGTAAGTGGTCACAAAGTTATTTTTGGTGGTCATTATATTTTCCGCCGTTTTTTACAGTTTGATAGCGAGAAGCGGTCGTTTATAATGCAGAACTTAAAATTAAAAACTTAACATAAAATTAAATATATGAAACTTACTGCTATATTTGTCTCGTGAAGTCTCATGAGGCAGTATTACTTAAATGTCACAATAGTGTTACAATGAGTGAGGTAAACAGGGTGTAAACTCTTCACAAAGCCGTCCAAACCAAGCATTCTGTACATCAAACTAAGTAACTCTTCGCAAAAATTATGCTGGGAAACAACTTCTTTTTTGGGGTGGAAAATCACGTTTTATTGTAGGACTCAATTTAACGCACTCAAAACATTGTGCTGATGGGTGTATTAAATTGTCTGGGGGTCGTGGAGGTAATTACAGTAAAGTTATAACATTAAAAAATATATCTAAAAAAAAAACTTGTAAAAAGTTGGAATAGGGATATGCACGTATTTTTTTCTTGACTTGAATCAATAAATTACAATACTATCAACCCAAGAAAAGTATTAAAAGTTAAGTTCAACTACTGCTTGTCGCACAAAGATAATATTAAATTCCTGTAATTTTCTAAGACAGTTTAAACGCCCGTAGCTGTCGCGGCCATGATGTGACGTCATTATCCACAATCTGCCTTGTTTACATCAATTTTTTTTGGCCTTAATAAAATAATTTTACTAGGTAATTGTATGTGTTTTATTCAAGTAAAAATTGCAATAACAATATTAAAATAAAATTTTAAGCAGTTTTAATAAAAGTGTTTTCTTGACACAATGAACTTTGACGTCAATACCGGCGTTATCGAGGACGGTGTGTTTTGAGAGTGCGTTCCGTTTCACCAAAAACACGCTACAGAAAACAGTAAATTGTAAAATAAGTGATGTATTAGAAACTTAAACAAGTGATCCACAATGTTTTTATGCGCCAATACAAGGCATTTTTCTTAAATAAAAAGAGTTTTGTGTTTCATGCATATTCCTTATTTCGACCCCCAATATCTCCGTAACTAAAAGGTTCTCAGGTATGGTGTAGAACAAAAAAATTATCGCAATGACGAGGAGAACAAGTGCCTTTTGAATTTGTTACGTTATACGTTTACAGTCTTTATAGGACGTGTCTCTTTATCCCATACTGAAATAAGATCAAAACAATACAGAGAGATGAAGTCATGGTAGGCTCCCAATAGGGAATATGCACGTAATTTTTTCTTCACTTATATCAATAAAATACAGTATTAGCAACCCAACAATAGTATTAAAATTTAAGTTCAACTACTACTTGTCGCTTAAAAATAATATTAAACTCCTGCAATTTTCGTAGCTGTAGCGGCCATGATGTGACGTCATTATCCACAATCTGCCTTGTTTACATCAAAATGTGTTTTATTCAAGTAAAAATTGCAATAACAATATTAAAATAAAATTTTAAGCACTTTTAATAAAAGTGTTTTTTTGACACAATGAACTTTGACGTCAATACCGGCGTCATCGAGGACGGTGTGTGTTGAGAGTGCGTTCCGTTTCACCAAAAACACGCTACATAAAACAGTAAGTAGTAAAATAAGTTATGAAACAATGCGCGCTATGTAGTATAGATTTTGTCAGTTCACACTTTATAATCACTAATTGAGTACCTATATTATGGTTTTGTTATGGTAACATCATGTGTGAATGTTTTGACTTCTGCTTCGGCAAGTTTTGATTTTGGAAGATTCTGATGAAAACTCCGATTATTAACAATTTAATATAATTCGGTTTTGCACTTTCTGAAATTACTTTACGAATTACATTTCAAATAAACAATTTTTAACCCTTTGCATTTGCATTTATGTTTTTAGCCTTTTCTAGCTCTTTTGATAGCAAAATTTGCTAAATCTAGCTCATTGTAGCTTGTCCGACTGCCCCTTTTCAAAATCCAAGGTGGCAACACTGAGTAGGCTACCACTTATGTCATGTCAGTCGCTTCCATAATGATATCCAGACCTGTCCATCTTCTTGCCGCGCCTGTCAATCTTGCTGTCTCCACCACCTAATTGGGCGTAGTATCTCTCCAGGTCTATTTCATACTGCTCCTCAGCTTTGGTAGCTATTTCTTCCCACACAGACTTGTCGAGAGTCTTCCATATCTTATTCCCCTTTTGAAGGATTTCTGTATGTTTCAAGCCGGGATTCGCCGACTCGATCTGTTTCCTCGAGGCGTTCAGCCACATCATAAAAGCATTCATAGGACGCTTCGGTTTGACCATCATTTTTGCTTGTTTTCTGCAAGCAAACAAACATAGCTGTGGTTAGTTATTGAGAAAATTCTTGGCTTTAGGTTATGCAGGTTTGAAGAATCTTTTATGAAATTTGTGGTATACGTATCTTAAGTTTTTTGCAATTTGCAGGCCAGTGCTAGTTTGTATGTTGATTAAAATATGATTCGCGGCTGTAACACGTATGTAGTTACAGAATTTTAAAAATTAAAATCATCAATACAACCCTAGTAGTTCTATTACATTTTTTACGCAAATTCATGATTTTTGACGCAGTAATTTTCAGCAGCAGTTAGACATTTTAATTATTTGCTTAAGAATAACGATAGTGCCATTCTCTTTCTTGTAAGTTGGAGTTACACATTTTATGTTTGCTATAAATATTTTACTAACTCAGTTTGCAAGAAAAACCATCGGCGAAAAAATTTGAGCGTCAAAGTTCCATACTTTGACGCTCAAATTCACGTTGTTAGATTCAATACTTATAAAAGCTAAAATTACTGAAAGATAAGTTGATTGTTTTACTTGTTTATTGGAGTTCTAGAATTTCTTTAAATTCCTTAAGTTTTCACGGAAAAAATCGTAAACAAAGCCATAATGTCTTGATTCAGCGTCCATTATATTCCAAATTAACTCAATTTTAACAAATAAATTAATATGATATAAAACTTCAATCTACAATGAATACGTTTCATTAGTTTTCGTTTGTCAATATAATAAGACAAAAACACAATAAATAAAATTGAAGTACTATAATCTTGCGTCAATTCAGCTCGCTCCTCAGTCTCATGTCAGTCTCGTCTTTAATTTTCATCAATAACAATCGACGATCGTCCGAAGATCGCTATTATTATCGACTCGTATACACCAATAGAAGAAATAATTTGATCCAGGAAGTAAAAATCAAAAATTTGCGAAAAAATGTAATAGGACTCTTATCCTCATTGAATGACTTTTTCATAAATTATTGAATGGTATTGAATTTCGCTGGCCATTCTGGAGCACACCTTATAGAAACGTACACGACGTGTACGTAAGTGTGTGTAGTAAAAAATCATAAAAATAAAACATAAGTTACTTTTTACTGTCCCAATGTTGATTGGTGGATTGCTTCAATTTAACAGACTCATGTTATTTTCTTGATCGAAATATATGAAAATACTCTGAACGATTTTGTTTTATTTTCTATCTGTTATGTTTTGTTTCCTCTACAGTTCTTTCTCAGTTTATTTCAATGAAATAACTATAAAAGGTGGCGCCAACAACACGAGAATATATTTTTATTTAGTTAAGCAGTCAAACAAGTGTACGACCGGGTATAACAATAGAAAGTCCCAAGTCAAAAAAGTGTACGACCTGGTATAACAATAGAAAGTCCAAAGTCAAAAAAGTGTTAGACCGGGTATAACAATAGAAAAAACCAAAGTCAAAAAAGCGTAACCCCGGGTATAATAATAGAAAGTCCAAAGTCAAAAAAGTGTAAGACCGGGTATAACAATAGAAAGTCCAAAGTCAAAAAAGTGTAACCCCGGGTATAAGAATAGAAAGTCTAAGCTACAAGAATCTTCGAGGTCCAAGAATATCTCTTTTTCGAAATATTTAATTCAGTCTAGTGCGGCCACCAAAATAGAAAATTGCCCACCAAAATTGAATGCGTCCACGAAAATTGAAAATCAGTGCCATCAAAATCGGATTTTTCAATGCACAATAAAGCTCGATGAAACTAATCTTACAAATTCTCGGGAAGTATCAATTACTTTTATCGGTTAAATAAAACTCTTTATTGTTAAATAAAAAAATATTTATTATTATTTATCTGATCATAAAACTAAAAAAAAAATAACTTTTTACTGTAAACAAAATTACTTGCCAACCTACAAAAGTTTCCCAAACAAAACTAAGAAATAAAACATAATTAAGTACTTACCCTAAATAATACATGATTAAAAATGGACAATAACAAAATAAAATATTAAATCCAACATTGAAGCAGCAAACAGATCAAGACCATTTCACCAATGCTCCTATATTGCATGAAATACAAAACTGTTTTTCTTTATGACAAATGCCTTGTATTGGCGCCTACAAACATTGTGGTACACTTGTTTCAAATACATCACTTATTTTACAATTTACTGTTATAAGTAGCATGTTTTTGGTGAAACGGAACGCACTCTCAAAACGCATCGTCCTCGATAACGCCGGTATTGACGTCAAAGTTCATTGTGTAAAAAAACATTTTTACGCAATATATACGCAATACGCAAAAAGCAATTTTTACTTGAATAAAGCACATACAATTGGTAAATTTATTTTATTAAGGCCAAAAAAAATAGAAATCAAGGCAGATTGTGGATAATGACATCACATCATGGCCGCGACCGCTACGGACGTTTAAACTGTCGTAGAAAATTGCAGGAGTTTAATATTATTTTTGTGCGACAAGCAGTAGTTGAACTTAACTTTTAATACTTTTCTTGGGATGATAGTATTATATTTTATTGATTTAAGTGAAGAAAAAAATACGTGCATATTCCCTATTACTAATGACGGAGAGAACAAGTGCCTTTCGGCTTTTAAGGGACTATTTATACCTATTTATTTTATTTCTTCTTTGTAATGCTCGACGCTCGTGTTGGCACTTTTGTTGCTGTGAAGCAAGTTTACCTTCTCTCTTCTTTTGGTGATATCTCTCTCTTTCTCTTTTTCGTAATGCTTCAGCCTGTTCGGGATTGCTCTTTATTCTAGCTTTTCTTCTTCTTTCTGCCATTCTCTTTTTAAATAGCCTCAATTCGCTGCTCTTTCTTGGCATTCTAAAAAGAAACAAAATAAAAATGTATGAATAAGAAACTTGATCATTAGTGCCACTCTAATAGGTCTTAAGTACTGCCTAGTACATAACATTTATTTGTTTGCTAATTAATCAAACGGTCTTGCAACGTAAAAACGGGCTATACAATAATACACATTCTTAAAATTCGGTGGCGCGTTTTTAATTTTGGTGGCGTCAAAACGCTACCAAAGCCACCAAGATTTGAACCAGGCTTTAAAAAAATCTTTAAAATAGGGATTTAAAGTTACAATTAAATTAATACCACTGATTTATGTCTAACCCAAATCACTAGCTATAACGTGTAGCTTACTATTTAAACAGATTAAAATAAATAGCAAATCGATCCACCAAAAATGGAACCCGTGCCACCCAAGATGATACTTACTTTTTTGACGGGAAATCACAGCACTAATCACACACCTGTTTCGAGCAAGTCCAGCGCACGACTGAGAGATGCGAAATAAAAAAAACGCGATTGATCGTATATGCACGTAACTTCATGTTAAGGCTATCTGCTAGCCGCGGGAACGCCCCGGGCACCGCAGGCGCGGGCCTGTGGACGGTGGGCTATGGGCTAGCTCGCCGTCCGTCCGTCCCATGACGACAGGCCGTGTCGACGGCGCAGGAGTGTTCCACGCGCACCTCAAAGAGAGTCAGCAATAGGAAGGGGTCCGCAAAGACCGATGCCTGCCGGGGCTGCGGGACTGTTCGAAAGAGATAACGTGGCCCCGGAACACAAAGGGCGATGAAGAAACATGGATGGGTTTTAGTCAGTAAAAGTCTGACACTCCCTCCTGCTCCGCCCAGAGCGGGAGGAGTCATTTGATGATTTCCCATTAGAAAAAAAGGGGATATCTGCGAAATTAGCAAATCTATTTGTGGTGGTTAAACTTCGTTTGAAATACTGTTAGAATCAAATTCTAATCAGCTTGCACTACAAAGTGGTTGTTACATCAGCCACTGCGGGGCGTATAGTGCGAAATGAGTGGTTTTTATTTAATTGTAGCCTAATAATTAATCATTAGATCAAAATGCCAATTGTACACTTTGTGAAGAAAAAAGTGACAAATATTTGTGTGGAAAAAAAAATACTAAAACTTATTGTCGTTTAGGAGTAGTTACGGAATTTCAAAGAAAAAATGCTTCACTTTGAATTTTTTTATCATATAAGTAGTAATAATTTATAAGCAACATATATTTTTTTGCACATTTATATTCACTCATCAAAGAGGAGTTACATGGAGAAAACCTCTCGTTAGCAGATACTCGATCAAAGTTCGTCAAAATGTTGGTGGCACTTGTTTAATTTACTTTAAGGGGGTGGCCTTAACGTAAATTAAACAAGTGCCACCAACATTTTGACGAACTTTGATCGAGTATTTGCTAACGATGATCAAAGTTCGTCAAAATGTTGGTGGCACTTGTTTAATTTACTTTAAGGCCACACCCTTAAAGTAAATTGAACAAGTGCCACCAACATTTTGACGAATTTTTATCGAGTGTCCTGTGCTTTTAAATTAGATTTTCTATGATGGTTTAATGGTTTTTAGATAATGTGTCTAATACATAAAGGGTGTAAAAAACCTCTTAACGAAGCCGAAAGGCACTTGTTCCTAGTTACGGAGATACTGAGGGTCAAAGTTCCAACATTTTGACATGTTTTTTTTTTAAATACCTACAAAATTTTATTGTAAGATTTTTACTTTAAACACCTCGACGACCCCCGTACTATTCAAATTCATCCATAAGCACAATGTTTTGAGTGCGTTACATTGAGTTCTACCACAAAACATGATTTGTCATCCCAAAAAAAGTGGTTTCCCAGCAATATTTTTTGCGTAAAGTTACTTAGTTTGATGTACAGAATACTTTGTTGACAACTTCGTGATGAGGTTGTTTACACCCTTTATACTAAGGAAATTGTTTATTTGGTGAATGCAATTATATGAAAACATAGAGCTGGGACAAGGCACCAAACTTCCGGGGTTGCGGCACTGTTCGAAAGAGATACCGCGGCCCCGGAACACAAAGGGCGATGAAGGAACATGGATGGGTTTTAGTCAGTAAAAGTCTGACACTCCCTCCTGGTCCGCCCAGAGCGGGAGGAGTCATTTGATGATTTCACATCCGAAAAAAGAAAAAAAAAAAGGCACCAAACTTGATTAAAAAATAAAGTTTGTATTATTTTGAATAAAAGATAATCTGTCTGAATACTATAAAGTTGCGTTTCAATAATCATTCTAATTGGCAGGTGTAGCCCGTAGGAGTTAACTTGAGACCTGAGTACAGTTGTGTACTCAAAATCAAAGCATTTATTTCAAGTAAGCCAGTTACAGGCACTTTTGAATTGTCGAAACAAAGATGAAAATTAAATGTAGCTACAGTCCCAGTCACAAGACATAAAAACTGTGAAAGTACTGTAGTTGCCCATTCCCTAGCGTAGATCTCTATGGAGAAGAACGGGCAAGAAACTCCATGGACACTCTTTTAAATCAAAATGTTGTTACAAAATCTTGGTTACATCATTCATGTTGAGATGGTATATTATGTGAGAACAATGTAGCAAGATGTGCACGGTAAAAGTGTCCACAGTAAAAACACACAAAAATACAATTACAAAACCAAAATAATGAATGCAAATCAGCCATGGCAACTAAGAGATGACCACTATATCTTAGTAGTAATAGTAAAAGTCTCGTTTAGAATGAGTGTCGTGTTAATCTTCGCTAATATAGCTCACAATAATTAAATTAATTTGAAGTTATAGTGGTTTTTAAGTAGGTGAAAAAATGGGGGTGCTAAATAATAATTTATTCTCAAAGTGGGCAGTAGACAAAATAAGTTTGGGAACCCCTGCCCTAGTTGAACCAAGTAACGTAGTTTACTACAAAAAATATATAAAACATCCTATCATTTTACACCTTGATTCTCAACGTGGACACATAAAATTTGCCGAGTTGATATTCACCCTAGTACATATCTATTATCAAATAAAACAAAAATCCTCAAAAATAAAATATGCAACTCAGTTACAATTAATAAATTAGAAAAAAAAGAACATGCGGGGGCAGAGTTTGGGGACTGCCGATACACGTGAAAACTAAGTAACTTGTTAGTCTAAGATCCCTTACAGAACGACCTTCACCGAGCTGGTTAATGGATGAAAAGTATTTTATATCAAATTAAATATGTCAACAAAAATATTGCAAATGGGTTGACTAAAAAATTTCAGTCCAGAATATGAGTAATTAGTAATTTAAAAATTATACGTATTTTTTAAACATTTCTTTGGTTTGGTTAATAGACAAATTCTGTACCAATTGAAAGTATGAAGACTATAGAATATCAAACGCTAGGTTGACCGGTTTACCTAATGTTTGCATATTCTATAGGCTATAGAATATGCAAAAGTTATGAAGGTTTCATACTTTCAATTGGTATGGAATTTGTTTATTAGCCAAACCAGCAAAATGTTGAAAAAAAAAAAAAAGAATTCTGGACTGAATTTTTTTAGTCAACCCATTTGAAATATATTTTTAATTTATTTATTTTATTTTACAGAAGGCTTACAAGACTAACAAGCAAAAAATGATAAACAGTGTAGTATTTCCAAATCGCTAATTACAAGCCTCCACACGTAGAAATTTTTTGACATATTTAATTCGATATAAAACACTTTTCATCCATTTACCAGCTCGGTGAAGGACGTTCATTAAGGGATCCTATACTATGTGACTTCGAAAATTGGTGGTACATATGGGCACATCTCTGGTGGAAGGGCCTGCAATTTGTGAAGTATGAATGACTCTGTGGCGGGACTTTCATTCAAGCTGAAAAGAAGGGCTTTTCAGCTTGAATTAAAACTTAAAAACTGAAGAAAAAAAATTGTTTCGAAAACAAACATAATTATGTCAAACAATATCTAATAATAATAATATCTGGCATACAATTAACGAACCACCAGATTTAGCAAAATGTAACGGCAAAAAAATTACTTTTGATTACCAAAATTAGTAAATGATCACCAAGATTAATTCCCGTTTTATCGTGAAATTAGAACCAAAAATTTATTTTTGTAGTTAATGACCACCAGCAATTGAACTGTAATGCTCTTGCATATTGCTCCGAGTCGAGGGAGAACCGGTCGACGGAGCCCCGCGAAGCTCCTACTTCTGACTGGTTTATAAACTAGCGGACGTTACGCGGTTTCACCCGCGTAGTTCCCGTTCCCGTGGGAGTACGGGGATAAAATATAGCCTATGTTACTCAGGGTGAATGTAGCTTTCTAATGGTGAAAGAATTTTTGAAATCGGTTCATTACTTCCGGAGATTACCCCCTACATACAAACTTACAAACAAATGTTACCTCTTTATAATAACCACGAAGGGTATGGCGGGGTCTAGTCCGGGTGCCCCAAGTCGGCCTAGGCAAAACTTGTTTGCCATCAACAACCTCATTAAAGGTGCTCAATTCACTAAATTTGGTGCTCAATTTACTAAATTTGGTGATCAATTGATAATTTAGGTGATAGATGTTAGTGGTCACAAAGTTATTTTTGGTGGTCATTATAGTTTCCTCCATATTAACTTGTGCGCCACACGCCAAATGCAACGTAATGCGATGCGAGGTTGCCAGGTTTACGCCCTCACTGAACTGTTAGGTGCGATTTGTAATTTATAAATAATGTAGATACATCTCCTGCGCATATTATCTTTCAGACAGTCCAAAAAGGTGGCACGCAAATAACATTTAGGGCCTGCACAGAGGACAGACTATCCGTGACGCACTTTTTAGTCTGTGAAAATAGAACCTAATCAAAAATAAGCTTGTGTCCTGAAAAAATCTAATTAGTCCGTCGATTTTGAAAAATATTTGACTCTTATTTTTTCTTTTGTTACGTAAACCAAAATTGACGAAGATACGACGCTTTTAAAATTCTCAATACGTCACGCCGTGCTATAATTTTTAGTGCGTTCTGACGTTTCGAGCCCCCACTCCCGAGTTTTGATGCGCTCTAACTTTGTCAATATTCATTGATTTACAAAAACAAAAAATACGTGTCCATTATTTTCTAATACTCCTGACGGACTAAATAGATTTGCAATTTATTGACGGTGGAAACTAGCCCATTATATGCAGTAACGCATATGACGCGCAAAAAGTCCGGCAGACAAAAATTTCGTGTCATTCTGGCAGATAATGTCACGCCGCGCCGCACAAAAGTGCGCGAAAAAAATAGAACGTTTGCTCAACGCGTGCTAACGCAGACGGCGCACACTTTTAGTATGCAATCTACACATGATCTACACTAGAATAGAATGATCGAAGATGTGAGTCATGTGCGTTGGGTCTGCGTAAAATCCGCGACGGACTTTTTATATGCCATGCAGACATTTTGTGCGCCACAGACTCATCCGCACAAAAAGTCTGTCGTCTGCGCAGGCCTTTAGCGAAATAGTAGCCACACTTGACACAAAATAACAAAAACCGCACTTAATACTACGAAATAAAGTCGCTTTCAATGTCAAATTTCTACCATGGCTGTGCGGTTGACTGTATTTATTGCCCTTTCCCTATTCTCTTCGTACGAACCAAAACAAATAAACCATGTATCGTTTTTCATTACAAAAAAATGTTGAAGATCACGATAGATGACGATTCCAGACTTGAACAGGCTTATTTTTGGTTTTCAAAGTTAAGAAGTTTAATAAATTTAGGTGGGTCAATGACCGCTATTCTCATCTTAACTGGCACGAACTACGTGGTCTTATTGCGGAGCATGACTTTATTGATATGTTTGTAATTCATCATCTGCCTAGCCTTTTTCCAACTATGATGGGGTCGGCTTCCAGTCTAACCGGATGCAACTAAATACCTGTATTTTACATGGAGCGACTGCCTATCTGACCTCCACAACCCAGTTAGTACTGGATAATACGATACCCCTTGGTAAGACTGGTTGTCAGACTTTCGTGCCACTGACTACCTGTAACGACTGTCAAAGATCTACAAATGACAGCCAGGACCAACAGCTTAACGTGATTTCCGAGTCACAGAGCAAACTCGGTATGTAATGAGTGGTCACCCATCCACAGACCAACCTAGGCAAGCACGGCTTAACCTAAAGATCGACCCCAGCGGCTGTTATTATTTAGTCACGAGCTCCTTTTATTGTCATGTTTGTTATTATTAAGTACCTAGTGTTATTTGATAAATTATGTTTGATATATGGACCCGAGTACGATTTGTCCGTGAGATCATGGACGACTTCTAAAATAGTGAAAAATGATGACTTACGTATCCACTGCATTATCTTGTGTTTCAGTCTTCACGTCTACAATCGAAATTGGGTCAGTCTGATCCCTGAAAATAAAATAAAATCTTCATCACTATCACTACATACAGTGTGTAAAAGACCTCATCACGAAGCCGTCAACCAAGCATTCTGTACATCAAACTAAGTAACTTTACGCAGACATTATTGCTGGGAAACGACTTTTTTTTGGGGGTGAAAAATCATGTTTTGTGGTAGAACTCAATGTAATGCACTCAAAACATTGTGCTGATGGATGGATTGAATAGTACGGGAGGTGTTTAAAATAAAATCTTACATTAAAAACTTGTATTTAAAAATAACTTTTCAAAAAGTTGGAACTTTGACCCCCAATGTCTCCGTAACTGGAAGGTTCCCAGGTATGGTGTAGAACAAAAAAATGATCGCAATGACGAGGAGAACAAGTGCCTTTCGGCTTCGTTAAGAGGTGTTTTACACCCTTTATTACAAAACAAAGTCGCCTTCGTCTGTCCCTATGTATGCTTAGATCTTTAAAACTACGCAACGGATTTTGATGCGGTTTTTTAAATAGATAGAGTGATTCAAGATGAAGGTTGTAGTATATAATTTGCGGGCGGGCGAAGTCGCGGGCATCAGCTATAGTCTGCGCTAGATAAGTAGGAAATAAAGGTCACTAACCCGCATACATTTATTCAAATAAATAATTCCAAAAACAGAAATAATGACATAAACTTGTCCCGAAACGACCTTTATCGTGATCGTTGACTTTTTCTAGTAATAAAAACCGGCCAAGAGCGTGTCGGGCCACGCTCAGTGTAGGGTTCCGTAGTTTCCCGTCCGTCACAATAAGTGTTCCCACTTATGAGTTCAAAGGTGGGTATCCATTATGTAAAAATGCTTGCATATACGAATATACTACAAACTTAGTCCAGAAATTATTTTGTACAACTTTGTCTTTTTTGTACAAAAACTGTTGTTTCCATCAAGTTCAAAATGATTTTCCTAGAAAATCCTTATAAAGTTCTACTTTTCAGATTTTTTTCATATTTTCTAAACTTATGGTTCAAAAGTTAGAGGGGGGGGGACACATTGTTTTTTACTTTTGGAACGATTATTTCCGAAATTATTGACATTATCAAAAAATGTTTTTAGGAAACCCCTATTCATTTTTAAATACCTTTCCAACAATATATCACACGTTAGGGTTGAAATAAAAAAAAAAAAATCGCTTCCCACTTTACATATAGGGGGGGCTACCCTAATAAAACAATCCAATCCAATTTTTATTTTACCACTTTGTCGGCGTGATTGATATACATATTGGTACCAAATTTCAGCTTTCTAGTGCTAACGGTCACAGAGATTAAGCGAGGACGGACGGACAGACATGGCGAAACTATAAGGGTTCCTAGTTGACTACGGAACCCTAAAAACGATTCATAATGATTGTCGGGTTACCTACGCAGAGAAATTAAGGAAAGATCAATGACCTTTAATTCCTACTTATCTGGCGTAGACTATAGTAATTAATATAAAAAAAAAAACATAACAATATGTAATCCAGGTTTAGGCAGAGGGGACCTAAAAGTACACCCAGATTCCGCCAGCTATGTTAAAGTCTAATGTAATAAGGGGCGACCCTATTACCATCAACAAATCAACAACAAACACAAACAAACAAATCAACAAATCAAGACAAACCAACAAACACAAACAACAACAAACAAACAAACACAACAACAAAACAAACAACACAAATACAAATCAACACAAATCAAATCAAAAATCAGAAAAATCGGGGTACAAATCAAGACTCCGAGGCTGCTACAGATAAATTCCAGATGAAATAACCAATACATACTGGTGCCGATTCCCTTGTTTACAAACTAAACCAAATTTAAGTTCAGTGCATCTTTTTCTTTCTATTTCATTAAGAAAAGGACAGAAGATAAATTTTAGTTATGTTCTGTCAAATTAATCAGCGCCATACAAGTTTTAGACGCGATTAAAAAGTTGACTACTAAAATTACATCAAATTACGTCAGGTGCTGACTAATTTGACAGGATTGAACTAATATTTATCTTCTGTCCTTTTCATAATGAAATAGAAAGAAAAAGATGCACTGAACTTAAATTTAGTTTAGTTTGTGAACAAGGGAATCGGCACCACTGCCTGACCCAGGAATTGAACCAAGGACTTGCTCATGGAAATATAAGTATATAACATGGCTGCTGCTCTAGGGTAGCCCGCGAAATTCAAATTTTCTTACGTTTTTTGCAATTTGCAGGCCAGCGCTAAGTTGTATGTTGATTAAAATATTATTCGCGACTGTAAGACGTACGTAGTTACAGAATTATAATCAGTGATAGGAATAGGTAGTGCTTATTAGCCTAAACTTCGAAGAACAGAGACAAGAATCGGAGACTTCCTTAGACTATATTTTTTTCCGGGACATCACGTAAGTACATCAAAAATTAATGTTATTTGGAATAAGTAATTGGTCTATGTTTACCTAAAGTTTGCGACTAGACATAACATAACACAGTCGTTACAACCATCAAAATTTCTGAAAGTTTTCTTTTTAAGAACATTTTGGAAACGACTTCTTCATCATAAAACTATGATACGCTCTCTTAGGTAAAAAAAACTCGCCGTGGTCGCATAATAAAATATAGTCTAAGGAAGTCTCCGATTCTTTTCTCTGTTTTTCTTCAAAGTTTAGGCTAATAAGCACTACCTATTCCTATCACTGATTATAATCATCAAAATCATCAAATATTTTAATCAACATACAACCTAGCACTGGCCTGCAAATTGCAAAAAACGTAAGAAAATTTGAATTTCGCGGGTTGGTTGGAGCATCAGCCTTAATAATTATGTTCAGCCCCAAATGACTCAAATAAAAAACTGAGTTTGACTTACTCATCGGTATCGTCAGGTACCGCATTCACTGGTGGTATGAAAATTTCTGGTTCCTCTCTGAAATTAAAGTAAATATCGTTAGAATCATATCTAGGTCAGACAACCAGTCTTATCAAGGAGTATAGTGTTAACACTCACACTCCAAAGCATTTACTACCCAACTATGGTGAAACCAAAATGAAGGGAGGACGCCAAATGAGAGTTATTGTTATTTTGCGCGCCAAAGTTGACGCTTTCCTAATAGGAACAAACTTTAAAGGGGCGTGGCTCGGCGCCTCCGCATTATTTAAGCGAAATAGTAGATTTTACAACAAGTGCACAAAACGAACCATTTTTATCCGAGATTTTTAGGCTGATAGTAATGTCGAGGATAAAAATGGTTTTGTGGACGAGTTATAAACTCTGCTTTTCACTTCGATTGCGAGGAAATAAAACAGTAGTATAAATTGAAGAAATTAATAAACACGCAAAAACAAGAGCTGTTTCCCGCCGCTTTATTTTTTTGAAATCTTACGACATTGATATTAGACTTGGGCTGCAGACCTATACAGCCTACTATTAAATATTTTTTTTTTAATAATAATTTTCTTAAATTAATTATATAACCTACCGTAGGTACTTGAATTTAATTTTTATGTCTTTTATGTCTTAAAAAACACATAAGGCAATTAAATTAAAGTAAATATTATAAAAAAACAAATTCTATCTATGAACTTCTTATTACGTTTGGCTGTATGGCTCATTTTCTTTGCCTTAATATAGATACATTTATGAGTAGATACATTAATGCCCTTGTGCACAAAATTCGATTTTGTGCAGCCTATATCCTGCACAAACAAGCACTTTCAGAGCATGAGAAGTGAAAAAAAAAATAAACAGTTTTAACTTACATGTCGCTTTCACTATCGCTACGTTCTATCTTCACGTCAATCGGTAAGATTATTTCGTTTTCAGGTACCTCACTGAAATCAAAATGAATATTATTAGTACATGTACATTAAGGCTAATGCTCCAGGGTAGCCCGGTAGATGACACCATAAAACAATAATTCTAAGACACCAATCTCTTATAAAAAACAACAATAGTAATAAAATAATATAAAAAATCGGAGCAGTCTTTGGGGACTGCCGATAGAAATGAAAACAAAAAGTACACCCGCCCCAGTCGTAGCACTGGTAGTGCCCCGCGCATGCCTATGTGGTGCTACGCCGTAGCGGATGCTACGAGTGCTACGAACGGCTACGAAGCGTTCCGTGACGATGAGTTCAATGTTTTTCCTTCACCCAAAAAGTGCTCAACGCGCCTAAAGAAGTTTTCACTTCAAAAACACTTTATTTTGGGCCTGAAAACCCGATTTATTTTCAATTAATTGCCAAAATCGATTTTTAGTTGCTTTGAAATCAATCAATAGTTGAGTCATTGAGTTGAAAAAACAGTGACGTCAAAATTGGCTATTACCATACAAAATCTATGAGAGAACCGCGTTTTGACAGCTGTTAAAAAGTATCTCAATTGATTGGTGTGTCGTCTACCCCATTTAAATTTATATTTTCTTACGTTTGTTGCAATTTGCAGGCCAGTGCTAGGTTGTATGTTGATTTAAATATTGTTCGCGACTGTAAGACGTATGTAGTTACAGAATTATAATCATCAATACAACCCTCCAAGTTCTTAAATATCTAGGAATGAATGATTAAATATCAAATTATTTATAATTTACAATAATTTGTTATAGGTGAAATGTATTGTATTTTATCACTAAAATTATAATTTCGAAGTAGGCTGTATGGCTTTAAGTATCACCTTACATTTGGCGCGTGCAAAAAAAAAACTTGCGCGCCATTTCCCATAATTTTCATATTTTGTTTGTATCGCATTTGTTGCTGCATGTTTGTTTTTTCCTCGCAAGTGTGTTGAAAAAGTGCGTATGAAACTCGTGAGCAACTTGCTCACTAGACATTCGGCTGATTTACGCCCTCGCCTGCGGCTCGGGCTGCAACTCACAGCCTCGTACTTGCAACTTACTTGTATCATAATATACTATATTATTATACTTTTTATTATAAATGAAAATGATGTTTATTTTGCAAGTTGATTTTTACAAACACTTTTACACGTCTATTTTTAAAACTAGATATTTAGTAGGTAGGTAAGTTGATAGACATGATAATCTTGATTTCGAAGCGCATACTCTTTCTGGTTCCTTAACTACTAAATACATTAAATTCAAGCGTTAACAGTATTTTTTAGTAACGAGGTTTTTTCATATTCTTACTTTTGATCGACTGATTATGCTCTCAGAGTTGAAAGATTTTTTTTAAGGATACCTACTCTGTGTAGGTGTATCTATGATATATCATGAATTGCATCTATTTGCTTTGTTCATAAACTTCTTCCGTGTCGATGGCCATCTAAATTGATTCCTCTCAAAAATTTACTAGTAGGTATTTAAAAAAAGAAGTACTTACTAACAAGTTTTAATTAAAATTAACAGTAAGTCAGTTTATTAGTATGTTGTTTTGCAGAAGATGTCAGGAATATACTACGACTTCACGTTCTCATGTAATGTTCCCTGATAATGCCATAAGAATACGCGCTGACGTGAGCGAAGCCGCGGGCACAGCTAGTTGTAACTAAAACAATCAATTTTATTGAATCAGTGTAACAGTGTTTTCCACTAGGACCCTGCACGGCGTCTCTTCTAAAAGTATTATCCTCCTCTACTCGATTCACGCGATTTCTCATTCTAAAATGAAAACAAAATAGCTATCAAATTTCGGACCCCAAATATTTTTAAAGGAGTGTTAACTGTTTTCAAACCCTTCAAATTGTAATTGGGTTCTATATTCCATGTCGATATAATTATATGTTAAGAAAAGAAAATTAATATGTCAGTGTCAGGTTGTATGTTGAACAAAATATAATTCGCGATCGTAGCAAATAATGGATTTGCGGAGTTATAGCAAATCATCAATGAAATAGTCTTTTGAAAATTTGAATTTCGCGGGCTACCCTTGCGCTTTCACCTTACGTGATCGATAACTATGTATATGAATTGCAAATAAAAATAATATCCACCTCGCTTCTGTTTTTTTTTTCTTTTATTCTTTCCTTATATTGGACACAATAGATAGATAGATAGATAGATAGATTTATTTATTTTTCTTTAAAAAAATCCTTAACACTAATCACAATGCCCCACAAAACTGCTTACGCAGTTTAACTGTGAGATCGTTGAGTCTCTCATAATAAACTTAATATCAGGTACATCTATAACCTATATATACTTAACATGTACACTCACATAGAATCTAACAAGTATTTTTTAAGTTTACGCGCAAATTTTACTTTATTACCTTCTTGTCTGATTTCAGCAGGCAAAGTGTTCAATAAATAGGGAACGCGTTTTTTAAAGTTCTGTCACCATAGTAATTACTAACTCTGGGTACATCATATTTACCCGCTGTCATCGACCTGGTAGTATACCTGTTAGAAACTAGTGAGTCACTACCCCGACTGCCATGGTTATTGACTAACGAACTAATGACACGACAAAACGACGACGACGACGACGACTAATGATAATACAACCCTTACGCCCCATTTCTAAAACTGATAAAACAGAAATATAACTATTCATTTACAAATTACTAAAATAATACTTTACTTGATAATAAACGAAATTCTAACCTAATGAAAAAAAATACAAAGATTCAAAATGTTGTAGTCGTAGTATAACAATGCGTTTACGATAGATACGCTCGAAAATCGGGACGCGGAAAAAAATGGCACAGGTCCTTCGTCGATGGGCGCTCGGGCCGTACTAATCGGTGCTCGCATATGCGTCGTAATTTATTCTAATTTAGAGTGATGTTAAAAATTATTTTGTATCTGATTAAATGAATTGATTTTAATAAAACTTTGGAATTAGTTTAGTAAAAGAACATACTTTATTTTTTCATTTTTTTTTTCAATGTAATTACGCTTTATTCAAACCAAAAAATCACGATAAAATAGCAGTATAAAACGTAAAAATTGACCTAAGACTTTATTTTTTTACTAATTAATGTTATTAATTATCGATATTCTAGTACATTATTTGTCGACAAAAGTATATGTCTGATGCTTTGTGTATTTATATGAGTGAAATTTATAAATATATATGATAGAATTAGGAGTCTGAAATTGACTCTGCGAAGATTTTTTAGTAAACTAGTTGTGGGAGATTAATCACTACATACTAAACAAATAAGTTTTTGTAAATGTGTTGTGTGTGTACATTAAGTGTCAATAAGAAAAACTGATCTATTTTTAACAAGTATTAAAAATGCCAGGGTGTTCTCTAAGATGGTAATTTAGGCGACTAAAGTCTTAGAAATTTGCGCGAAAACGTGAAATGGCTCTTAAAAAATAAACGGTGAAGGAAAATATCGTGAGAAAACCGGCATGTCCTAGAACCAAAAAATTCGAAGACATGTGACATCTACCAATCCGCACTGGGCCCGCATGGTGGATTATAGACCATTCCCTCTCATAGAAAGGAGGCCTGTGTCCCAGCAGTGGGAACATTAATAGGCTGATGATGATGATGACTTAAAAAGTGATGAAAGTAACTGTTATTGAATCGAGAGAGAGCAAGGCCAAGGAAACGGATGGGTATGACGCAGAAAAGGCACTTATACCAGTATTTTAAAACGAAGAAAAACATGATAAATAAATAAAATAAATATAGCTGGACATTACACACACTGCCATCTAATGCCACACTAAGCAACGAGGCTTGTGTCGTGGACACCCACATAGTTGATACATTTTATACTTTCTTTTTTTTAAATACATACTTATTATAAATATAAACATCCATGACTCGGAAACAAATGTCACTGCTCATCACACAAACATCTGCCCCTACCGGGATTCGAACCCGCAGTGCAAGTACGTAGGAATCGATTCGATAAATCTGACAGCTAATCTCGATAAAATGAGTTCATGTCGAATCGAATCGATGTCGCAAGTACGTAACTACTATTTTAACGATCGTTATTATACTCTACAATTATAACGATTTTATCGAAAATGCAAGTACGAAACGACATTTTGACAGTTGAGATCGACAATTTACGTTGTCGAGCTCGGTAATTTATCGACGCCTTTGAAAAACGCGACAAGCTTATCGATCATTAATTTAATGGATTTAGGACTTATGGTGTTATTGCTGATGATGAGGAAGAACGGCAGCACCATCATAATGTGATGCGTATTCGGAGGCAACGTTTCAGAGACACGAACAATCCACTGGAACTTCCACATTTTGTTCGTCTTTTTCGAGTGACTCGAGAAGTGGCAGTCATTTTGATACAAAGGATAGAGGTAGATTTACGGAGGACACGATCCACTGGATTCCCTGTCCATATCGTGGTAAGCACCTGCTGTTTTAGGTTTTGACAGCCGTAAGGTTTTATGCAATTGGGAGTTACCAAAGGTGCATTGGGCAGGAGTACAATCTTGCCCTTGGCCACAAAACTGTGAGCAAGGTTGTGCGAGAAGTGTCGAGGACAATAGTTCGCCGCCTCTTCCACACCTACCTACGTGAAGATCCCAGGAACTGCAGTTGAAAGGAGAGCCATCGTGGAAGGATTCCAGCACTGGAAAGCGAGATTGCCTTGGATGTGTCGATTGCACCCATGTTGCAATAGTCACACCCTACAACAATATTCCCGATGACCCCATATATGGGTATAAAAGGGTACTACAGCAATAACACACAGTTTTTGAGTACTTATTTATTTTACAATTTACAGTGTATTGGCTTTTATTTATTTAACAATCTTTAGTCACAGAAAAGCCATAATTAAATCTTCCAATATTTCTTTCAAGTTAAATAAGAATTAGAATAATTTATTTAAAAAGTATAACAAAAGTGTTTCAGAACATTTTAATAACTCGTTCAGAGGATATATTTATTCCATCACAGTATCTAGGTACCCAACAATGGTCACAATCAATTTATAGCTACACATAAATATATGCTAATTAATTTTTAGGTGTGCGATGTTAACTGCAGGCTTTTGAATGTAAATGCACAATTCCCAGGGTCAAGCTCGCGCCCTCTTTGCATTCGCACTCTTGGCCCTTGATTTGAGATCCCTCCATGTCTGTAAGAAAGCATTAGCAGCATTATAACCTTAAACCTTAATCACAGTAATTATTATGACTGCCTCTGTGATCAGTCAGTCTAATACTCAGGTAGTGGACTCATAGGTTGTGAGTTCAATCCCCATAGTAAATATTGTGATAGGGCCCTCCTTCCACCCATCAATCTTAGGATGTAATAATAATCGGTGAAAAGCAGGTGTACCAAGTGTCGACTGTGACTTGCTTCACAGTTTACACATGGGAACACCTCTGACACCCACTTGGGGATTCATGTTGTGACAATATAATGTTGTGTTCATTGTTATGATCAAACAAAAAAATTAATGTGAAACAAAAGTTGAAAATATTATAAACAAATGATATAAAATTAAAGAATAGTTTGTTATTAAACATCGACAAATCACTCACAGTAAACCACCGATCCACAGTCTTGTTTGGGCCAAGGTTTGCCAGCTCTTTTGCCAATTTGGCCCACTTTTCATTCTGTTGAACCATATAATGACTAAAACATCTTTTTCTTGCATGTTACTTACAGCGCTGCCTAAAAGTAAACATAGGATTATTGACACAAACCATTGACATCCAGCAGCCTTTCTATTGAGAAAAAGCTAATAGTGTAATCACTATGTGGTTAGAAACCAATTTCCAGTAGTGAACATGCCACTGTGATGTGAAATGCTATAGCAGGATGATAAATATTGTAAAAGTTGGTTGGAATTAATTGAATATAGCACTTGAATCCTTGCTTGCTCGTTACAGCTATTTGCTGGTTTTTCAGCCAAAATAACTGACTTAGGACTGTTTATTACTTAACTAGAGAGTAGTCCCAAGATTTGAATGTTCTAAGGAAACATAAATAAGGATGAATCTAAAACTATTATAAACTGTTCAATATAAAAATACGTACCTTGCTCATTCAGCTGTCTCCGAGAAAGTGAAAAGTGAAATATTTCTGCTATTGTAAAGACGAATCACTGACTGTGTAACTGTATTTATCATGTATTAAAATTAAATTTTCGAAACAAAACAAAGTTTTTTTCTCAAACAAACCTCAAGAAAGTAATGTAATTGTCAACTGTCAAAGACTTTGACAGTTGACACTTTGACTCAGTGTCAACTACAAACTTTTTTTTTTGGCAAAGGTAAACACGACGACGTCATGAAGATGGACATTTTCTGTATTTTTACTAAAATAATTGGAAATTTTGGAAAATACTGGTAGTTTCTCTGAAATAAACCCTTAAATATTGTATATAATGCCAAAAATCTATGAAAAAAAGGATTTTTTAAAAATCTCAGACCATATTTGTACTACAGAGATCCCACCTTAAATATATTGTCTTTGGACGTACTCAGTGTTGCCATTTGACAAGTGATCCTTGTCGACTCAATTCGTACCTCGATAAATCTTATCGTCGCGTGTTACGTACTTCCAAATTCGTTAACAAGATCGATAAAACTGACAACCTTAACGATGTCGATGTCTTATCGATGCTAAGTTCGTACTTGCACTGCTGGGACCCTAAGAACGTAAGGCAGCCTTGTATATCATCTTATATAATTAAATTGTTACAACTTACTTGTATTCACAAGGTTCTACCTTCACTAGGAGAGTCCTGAAAAAAATAATACAAAAAAAATAATAAAAAGCATTTTATTACCAATCTCAGGTAATTTACAAACTTTTGACACTATGTACTTATATTAATATAACAATAGGGAATATGCATGTATTTTTTCTTCACTTAAATCCCAAGAAAATAATTAAAAGCTATATAGTTCAACAACTGCTAGTCGCTCAAAAAAATATTAAAACTCCTACAATTTTCTACGACAGTTCAAACGTCCGTGACTGTCGCGGCCATTTCTGTGAAAGCGGTTGACGTCATTTCCCTTTATCTGCCTTGTTTACATCTTATAATAATTTTACCAAATGTATGTGCTTTATTCAAGCAAACATTGCAATAACATTATATTAATAAATTTGTGAAACTTTAAGTAGCTTTCAAATAAAAGTGTTTCTGGCTGATGCTCCAGGGCAGCCCGCGAAATTCAATTTTCTTACCTTTTTTGCAATTTGCAGGCCAGTGCTAGGTTGTATGTTGATTAAAATATTGTTCGCGATTGTCAGACGTATGTAGTTACAGAATTATAATCATCAAAATCATCAATACAACCCTCTAAGTTCATATAAGTCGAGGAACGATTTTTTCAAGGTCAAAGTCATTGCTAGACCTTTATGAACTTGGAGGGTTGTATTGATGATTTTGATGATTATAATTCTGTACCTACATACGTCATACAATCGCGTCCAATATGTTAATCAACATACAACCTAGCACTGGCCCGCAAATTGCAAAAAACTTAAGAAAATTAGAATTTTGCGGGCTGGTTGGAGCATTCACCATAACATAAAGCGTTTGACGTCACTACCGGCGACGATGCGTTTAGGTTTTGCGTTCCGTTTCACAAAAAACACGCTACATAAAATATTAAATTGTAAAATAAGTGTTTTAATAGAAAGATAAACAAGTGTACCACAGTGTTTAATAGGCCAATACAAGGCATTTAACGAATAAAAAAAGTTTTGAATTTCTTGCATATTCCCTAATTTGAATTTCGGGAGCTACCCTAGCGTTTTCGAAATTTTTATGTTCTTAAATAGTTCCAACTCTGCCTAAGCATTTGAGCATTACAAGCGTGATATCAATACATATAATAAAACAGTAACGAAAGAAAAACTGTACATGGAGAATTTTCAAGAAAAAATAAGTGGCCTTTGTTAGAAAAACGTAACTGATGACAAAAAGTGACTTTTTAGAATTTTGTGTTTGTCTGTGTGTATGGTACGGCTTCACGCCAAAACTACTGGATGGATTGAATTGAAATTCATCAAAAATGTTTTTTGTAAACCAAGGAAGGCTTTTTACATATTATCACGCCGTATGTTATGGGAGGTAAGCAATATTGATTTTAAAAGGTTTTTGTTCGTAATTGAATGCACAAAATGACGTTATAAGCTATATTATGTGACGCAGACGAAGTTGCGCGGGTCAGCTAATACATAGTTAGGGCTTGCAATATCCGTTCATTTTTACTATCCGGATAATACGGATATCAAAATTTTCACTATCCGGATTATCCGGATAATACGGATAATACGGATATTTTTTAGTTTTTATTCTAAATAAAACTAATACACTTTTGTAACACGTTTTAATCAGTCTCTCAAGCAAAATTACAAAGAAATAATAAACTATACCAATATTTTAAGTAACAATTACCTAAGAAAACTAGTTCACTCTCTAAAATTATACAATAGAAAACCCGATACCGCACAAATAAGTATTTTTTTTTCTTCTCATACTTATAACAATTCCAATTAAAAATGAGATCTTACATTTATCACAAAATCCTAATCAAATCAACCTATTTAAAACATAATAATTAAATAAAAATATCACTTTAGAACAAGAACTGGTTATAAGTGAGAAGCGACCGTGCGTGCGATACAATACAATACAATCTTGAAAATACGTGCAGTACCTATGGATGTAAGTTTAACTTTAACAAGTGGTCAATGTTGTTATGATCTCTGTCACTAAATTGAATTATTGTGTTGTGATTTGTGAAGAGAATAAACACTTGCAAGAGTGATTAGCTCTATATTAATAGTACATTATGGCACAAGTGTGTAATGTTGGTGATTACCGCTGAGGCGCTATTGAGACCCGAGCCGTAAGGCGAGGGTCTTAAGAGAGCCGAGCACGGTAATCATTAATACACACGTGTATTATACAACGTTTTTCAACACACTTGTGAAGAAAATAATACTAAAAAATAATGTTATTTAGTAGATAAAAGATATTTGTCCTTGGAGTTTTCAGGTAGTAAACTTTTCATAACGTTAAGGGCTTCACATCTTATATCGGGCGGTGTACAACATAAATAACAATACAACATAACTAGTACTTGTAGACATTTTAATTAATAAATTACTATAATTTCAACAGTGAAAACGAGTTGTGAAAAATGTTTCGCAATGGCGGGAAAAATTAATCAGTTTTCCTATGCGCGCGCATGAAACAATGGCGATTGGCCATAGACTAAAATAATGAGGTTTTTGCTTTTCGCGGATAGCTTTTCAGCCACGTACAAAATGGGGAATTCAAAGTTAGAAAACAAAAGTTACATTTGAGTGAAAGTTTTATTTATTTAAAACGTACAAGTTTAAATTATCTATTTAAATACGAAGTTGCATAAAATGAGCAAGCAATAGGTTACATTAATTTATTTGTACTATTTATTGAACATGATTTTTTGTATCGAAACTTATTTAAGAATAAAGCAACAACCACCTCAACTTATAAAAAAAAAATACCCTATAACTCATCATCATCATCATCCACAGCCCGAACTCACCCACTGCTGGGTATAGGCCTCTCTTTTCTATAACTCACTTGTGAATAATAGTAATGAAAAAGTCACAGTTTGATTATAGGTCTCATTACGTACCTAATTGTAGTAAAATTAGAGTCATTTTATGAGCAAGTGTGTTGAAAAATAATAAATAACGTAATAACAGTTATGCACTTTGCAGATTACAGCTTTTTATTTAATTTTTAAAATAAAAATACAACTATCCGTATTATCCGAAAAATCCGGATAATGATGAAGGTAAAATCCGGATTTGAAAATCGGCGGATATCCGGATAATACGGATATCCGGATATCCGGATTGCAAGCCCTATACATAGTAATATTATACTGTATGTACACTCACTCGTTATTTTGGCGTGGTTTCTCAACAGCGTCGGGATTATCATCATCTGAAGTGTCTTCTTCGCTTGAACTGAAACAAAAAACACAATATTTAATGATTTATTAGTCCAAGGATGTGTTGACAGTCATTACAGGTAGTCAGTCAGTGGCCCAAAAAGTGTAAAAAACAGTCTTAGCAAGGGGAATCGTATCACCAGTACTAACTGGGTTGTGGAGGTCAGATAGGCAGTTGCTCCATGTAAAATACTGGTATTCATTATATCTAAGGTACTAAATAAATTGTATATTGCTGTGGAAGAGCGGAGTTTCCTTATAAAGGCATTACTTGCTTAAAAGGAGGCTCCAATCACCAACTAATGTAAAAGTTTTTGGTTAAGAAATGAAGATTTGTATTCGGCTGCATTTGGTTAGACTGGAAGCCGACCCCAACATAAAGGGTGTAAAACACCTCTTAACGAAGCCGAAAGGCACTTGTTCTCCTCGTCATTGCGATCATTGAATGAGAGTTTTTTAAATATAAGTATTTAATGTAAGATTTTTAACACCTCCACGACCCCCGTACTATTCAATCCATCCATCAGCACAATGTTTTGAGTGCGTTACATTGAGTTCTACCACAAAACATGATTATTCACCCCAAAAAAAAAAAACGTTTCCCAGCAATAATGTTTGCGTAAAGTTACTTAGTTTGATGTACAGAATGCTTGGTTGACGGCTTCGTGATTAGGTCTTTTACAGCCTGTAGTTGGGAAAAGGATCGGCAGACAATAACCTTTCAATCTTCTTAAGTAGGTACCCTGGTATCTAGTTACTGTTGTAATCGGGCCCAAACTGTCCTCTTATACATCATTTTCATCTACCTGCCGTTGTGCCATGCTACTAATATATTTGTTGATGAATTTAAATAATAATATTTTATTAATTGAATGATAATTGTAATGAAAATGATATTAGTAATTGAATGATAATTGTAATGAAAATGATAATAATTTATTAACTGATCTATTGAATGATAATTGTAATAATAATAATATAATCAATCTGGTCTTTAAAATGTAAGTACATGTTTCATAAATAATGTAAATGTTTACATGCCGAATAATATAGTATGTTTCTTAATTCGTTCTGGACCAGTCGCGTCGATTTTCTTGACACGTAGCTGCAATCCTATGGTACATCGGGCCCAAACTGTCCTCTCATACATCATCTTCATGCCCTTGTGCCATGCTACTAATATATTTGTTGATTAATTTAAATAATAATCGATATTTTATTAATTGAATGATAATTGTAATGAAAATGATAATTTAGTAATTGAAAGATAATTGTAATGAAAATGATAATTTATTAATTGAACGATAATTGTAATGAAAATGATAATTTAGTAATTGAATGATAATTGTAATGAAAATGATAATTTAGTAATTGAATGATAATTGTAATGAAAATGATTATAATTTATCAACTGATCTATTGAATGATAATGAAAATGATAATAATTTATCAACTGATCTATTGAATGATAATTGTAATAATAATAATATAATCAATCTGGTCTTTAAAATGTAAGTACATCGGATGTACAAGGATGAATCATATACAAGTACCATATTAAAGGATTATACCCTTTCATTTCAATCCTTCAAGACAAAAATAAGCTATAATTTCTCGAAATACCTCGGACGGATTTTGATGCCCTTCTGCATGTTTGAACAGTACATTGTACCCTTTCAATTGGTACATGATTCATCCTTGGCGACGCTTGCACCAACTCCCATACATTTTTGCTCACTGCCTTTTATAACAATCCCATGGCTGGGGCACAGGCCTCCTCTATGACAGTGAGGGAGCACAATGAGGTAATTTAGGGAGTGATACAAACTTTCCTCACGATGTTTTTAGTTTTGTTTTAAGAATAGTGGACCAGTGGTGATGGCATTAATTAAACAAATATACGAAGCTACAACCTGACTCTCGCAGTCCATAAATAGCTATGTCTCAGTGCCACAGAGGCTGAAAAGCCGTAAAAGTTTTCTTGGGTGCATGGGCCCAACTAGCCAAGCCAATTTCAACGCCTCCACAGCACGATGTAACCTCTGGCGGGAGCGGTTTAAAACCCCTGACAACTTCATCGATCCATCAGAAAGAGTTCTAAGGCGGGACGCGTTGCCGTGGCCGACTTATAAATCTCTAAACAGACTTCGAACCCCAGTTGACCGCAGCAAAGACAATCTCTGCAAATTACCCCCATTTGCAGAGATGGTCGTTGCTTCGGCCATGGACGGCTCAGACCTCAAGTGCGTATGTGGCGTCTCCCCACATTTAATGGCCCACCTTCCATATTGTACCACATGCTATCACCTGCGCTCTTGATGATCTGTTTACTGCATCAGTGAGCGAGGTTCGCGTGGCTGAGTTTTAGGTCTAAACATATTTGAATATTTGCAATCGATACGCTAAGAAGAAGAATTACACTCATAATCGCCAGTAAGCCGTGTGGTTTCCGGCAGAGTAGAATAGAACCAACCCATTACACTCACGGGTGTCGTCTAAGGTGACTAATGTCTGAGGCAGAACACCTTGCGCTTCCATAGACCTGAGAATGGGCAGCAGCGTTTTCTGTTAGTCTTTCATCACTGCGATCTCCACGCCTGCCAAGCGTGGTGATTACGGCAAATTCCTCCCGTCATGGGAGAGGCTTATGTCCAGCAGTGGACGTTATGGGCTGTTGTTGTAATCGCCACAGTTCTCATGAGTGTCCTCTCATACTGATGCAATAACACTGTAATAAGACAACATGTAGATAAACACATACCTATCAGTCTCTCTACATCTCTTGCGACCTGCGCGTCGTTTCTGAGGCGGTTCCCGTCGCTTGTCCGCATTCCGTCCCTCTTCCTCCTTCAGTATCTGCAGTAGCGTTGTCTCGCTCACTCCGGTGGCCACCGCAGTTCGCTTGCGGAAGTTGGACAGAGGAGTCAGGTCCAGGTCTCCGTAGATCTTCTTCAAATCTTCATACTCTTTCTCAAAGTAATGGTACACTTTTGCGATGAGTAGTTTTGTTTGATCCTGAGGAAATTATTAATATGTACATTATTGTGAATCTTCAAGGTTTGAGCTAGTCTGTTGGTTGGTGGCTAATAATAATTTTTTTTTTTTTAAACCGGAGTCAATTCCAGGGATGCCTGACTGATCCACTGACAGTTTGTGGTCAGAAACAAGGAAGTATGATAACCAGTCTTACCAATTGGATTGTGGTAGTCAAATAGGCGTTCTTAAGCTTATTTGATAATGTTGAGATTTATGTATGGTAAGACTAAAATGAATTAAGTAAGAAGTGGGCTTAGATGAGGAAATTTTGATTATTTATTTATACTTCATGTACAAGAGTGCCAAACATTCTTTTGGTAGAGAATGTCTGGCAATTTGTCTAATTTTATGGTAGTGAATGTTACACAAAAGATGAAAAAATGTGTGATGAGGAGGGTTGGAACACTTGTGACTCAAAGAGTGATGAATAAAAATGTTGATGGACATAGGTGAGGACGTCCAAAGTAAACAACAATAAAATAGGCATGATGACAATAATGGGGAAGGCTAGTCAATGCTGATTGTAGATGGCGCGTCCATAGCTTAGACCCAATCTGACCAATGAGGACAAACTATTTTGAAATATAAAATGACATTGACAGATTTTCAACCAATGACGATGTTTGGTTCAAGCGATGCTAGCGCCATTAGTTCCAGTTGCCATCCCTATTGAAAATCACTAAAATAATGTACATATTTATTTAATAAGACTTGAATTGTGGAATACGAAACACAAATATTTTTTATTATTTAGAACAGCATTGATAAATTTTAATCATATAAAACTTAAATAAAAAAAAATATATATTATGGCCAGATGCATCAACAGGTATATACCTGACTGGTGTGAAAAAAAGCTACTATTGTGTAGCTAGTTGTAATTACAGTTAAAATCAAAATGTAGATATAGTAAGTGTCACATATGACAAATCTGTATCAAATTTACTTTAATGTAATAGTTTCATCATGGAAAAATAATGTTTATCCCTTATTATACCAAAGCATTGCATAAGTTTTGTGTAAATAAAATACAATAAAACAGAAAACAGTTTTATTTAATTAAAAAATCTTGTAAGTTTATTAAATCACAGCAAATAGTAATAACATCATCAAGTACTTCAACTAAATTTGGTTTTAAAAAGTTAAATTCACGCAACCGTCGAATTACTCTCTCCACATGTATTCTCAGGCTAGCAATGAGGTAGATGACACACCAATCAATTGATATACTTTTTAAGAGCTGTTAAAATGCAGTTCTCATAGATTTTGTATGGCAATAGCAAACTGTGACATCGCTGTTTATTCAACTCAATGACTCAACTATTTATTGATTTTAAAGCAACAAAAAATCGAATTTGGCAATTAATTGAAAATAAATCGGGTTTTCAGGCCCAAAAAAGTGTTTTTTTTATAGAGATAGGAGACACTTCCCGTCTTTTGTCTTATTTAATAAGTTCACTATAGTCTGAAGTAGTTTTAGATTGTTGAGATATTGTTGGTACTGAAGATTCTCTATGAATTATAGATATAGTGTACGAAGTATCACTATCAGTTTGTTCCTCGTAATCAACAGTTTTTTTAAAAGTAAGGTGGATGCTGACGACTCAGCAGTAATGCATCGACTAATTTTGAACGGTGATGTGGAGACAGATTGGTGAAAAGGTTTTAAAGGTGATGTCATCTCGTTTACAAGTTACAACATTCATTTGTTTGGGTAGCTTTACTCCTGAACTTAAACATCATATTATGTACTTGAACTGCTTTGTCCACTGTCTTGTGTAAATCTTGTTGAGTGTAATCAACATAAGCTTGTAAAACTGAAAATAATAAAAAACATTAGATACTCATGGTAGCTACACTATCATTTTATCTGTTTCAATTGTAGTTTTCTTGGATATGGGTATTTTTGCCTGCAATAAAACACTATTTATTTATTTATAATGAGATGAAAACTATTTGTTAGTAAATTTTAATAGTTTTAAGAGATCATGTATCCGAACTTACAGATAAAGTTTCTCCAAGTTCCACCTGTTTTGTATTGACACCTTTTTCTTCTAAATCTTTTTCACATTCTTTAATTAAAGTCTTTCTTTGTTTTTTGGGAATATAATATGATGTTTTTGAAGCATTAGATGTTCTTTTTCTTCTATCCGGTTGGAAATTATATTTTGTAGGCATACACCCGGGTTTCATGCGAATCTGTGACACTGATCCCATCAAATGATATTCCATGTAATTCTCCATATCATTTGGCATCTGAAATTATAATAAATATTGGACAACATAAATTTATTATTGCTAACACAATTTATTTACTTATTAGACATAATTTAAAATTTCACAGTTCATTGTATTTATCATGCAATTAAACAAATTTTCACAGCATAAAACATTAAATTGTAAATTTAAGTACATTAAATTCATTCATTATTATTTATATATTACAATTGCAATTTTATTATTATTAAAATTCATTAGATTTTAAATTGGCATTAACATTAAATTAAAGACAACATAAAAGCTAACCTCAAATATATTATTTCTATAGATGTCAAACGAGATAAACTAATATGAATTTACAATGTAAATTAAATAAATACTCACGTCGAAATGATCTTCACAAAAATAAAGATGAGTAGTAGGCTTTAGCCCTGTTGTATCTCGCCTTGCAAGTTTAAGCCAACTGTCTCGTATTTTTTTCTGTTTTGGAACGAAAACAAATAACTTATTTGGGGTTCTTATTGATGTGTTCCCACACTGCGGGACCGCACACCACCTGTACACTTTCGAATTCATTTTAATAAACGCGAATTATTAATTTGTTACTGTGCATTTAAACAACGCAATCCTTAGCTTGTTGTGTTGACGTTTGCACTACTCAAACTCAACTATGACGGAATGTGACGTCCTAGCGTCGCCATGACAGTGGCGTTTGGCGAGCGTTTCGGCGGGAATTTTAAATCGAAAAACTAAAATGTATTTTTTTTTATTACAAAAAAAAAAGAAGCAAAAAGAAAAAAAAAGGCCAAAAATATGAAATCGATTGTAAATAATTCACGTTTTCGAACATTATAGGACAGTTTTTCAAAATTTGTCATCATGCCTATTGTGTGAGGAATGATATTATGAAGAAAAAAAGGAGTAAATGACAGTGTGACGAAAGACAGGGAAGAATGTATGATAAAGAAACCTGATGCGCCGACCCCAAATAACACGGGACAATGGATGAAGCATAGTAGGAATAATCAGCTTTTATATCCTATTGATCCAACAGTTGGCACGCAGGTCTAATAGAAAAAGAATGGGCATTTACTACACGCGACCAGCGTAGATTGGTAGATGTCGCAAGTCTACCCAATGAGTCACACCAACCCATCAAAATATTACTCTATGTTACTCATGCAAATAATAACAGTTTTTTTTTCATCGAAATCGGGCCAGGATTTCCAAAATTACAGCGTAGTTTTGCTGTTTGTTTTTTGACGAGTTTCAAATGGTTACAAACATTTTCAAAGTTGACAAAGTACAACATAAAAACTCCAAAAATAATTAATTTACTTAAAAAATAAACAAAAGAAGATAGACATACGACTTGTCGAATCGATGCGTTTGTGCATAGCTATGCAGGAAGAGAAAGTTATGGCGATGAAGCCATGGGTATGAGTAGTAAAACACGGAAGGTAGTGCACTGAGAAAAACATTATTTACTTCTAGTTTCCTTGGTTCATTATCTCGGCTTTTTCTTTTCAAAAGTTTTTCATCAGTCATTGTGCTTTTGTGACGAGTTCTGTTTTTTAAGCCTTTTATTTTCTTGCTGCATTTTTCGACGAGTTGTTCTGGATTGGCTTCGTAACTTATTTCTAATATTTCTAAAGGCACTCTCTCCTCTTTGTTGTGTGGAGCAGAATTAACATGAATTCCCAGACGCTTCGAGTCGAGACGTTTACCGCGCATCTTTACTACGCTTCGTTGTTCTTGACATACAAATTTATGTGGTACAACGTCCCTTTTGAGCTTTAGTATTCCTCCGACTAATTTGTATTTGACATAATTTTCCATATCATTTTCTACCTGCAACATAAAAAAAACGTGTGTATGAAATAATGCAGTCGTACTACTGTTTCTGTAATGATTAGCCTCCACTAAGATACCCAGTTTCGACATGCCATGATCATCTGTACTAATATTATAAAGAGGAAAGATTTTATTTTTTGTTTGTTTGCGTGTTTGTTACGATTTGACTCTAAAACTACTAGACCGATTTAAAAAATTCTTTCACTATTAGAAAGCCACGTCTTTACTGAGTAACGTCGGCGTCGTCACGCGGTTTCACCCGCGTAGTTCCCGTTCCGTACTCAGGGTGAATGTAGCTTTCTACTAATAGTGAAAGAATTTTTGAAATCGGCGCAGTAGTTTTTGAGTTTATTCATTACAAACATACACACAAACAAAAATACAAATATTTCCTCTTTATAATATTAGTGTAGATTAGTAGGATTACATAAAACCTAGTATTAACTTGTTCCATACCCCTGACTATCAACAGACATGACCTACTTTTATTAGGCTGATGCTCCAGGGTAGCCCGCAAAATTCAAATTTTCTTACGTTTTTTGCAATTTGCAGGCCAGTGCTAGGTTGTATGTTGATCAAAATATTGTTCGCGATTGGAAGACGTAAGAAAATTTGAATCTCGCGGGCTGATTGGAGCATTCACCTGAAGTATCTTGTTGCGACTAGGTACGTAATAGGTACAGTCCTGTCCGCTGTAGGGAGGTGCAGGTGACATTAGATGTACCGCGTTCCTATTCAATGGTGTCGATTCTGTTGTGCACAAACTAAACTTAATTTAGGCTATTGCTATCTTTTTCTCTCTAATAAAACGAGAAAGAGAGGGACGTAATTTAGGGCTGTCAAATTTAGTTGGAACTAATATTTCCATACAAATGAAGGGTGCACGTAAAAACATGTCGACTACAAACACGGTGAAGCGCAAGGCATAAACTACACACATCAAAAGTGTCTAGGGATCAAGCATTTATAAGCGGATTTCTTGAGATTGAGATGTGGCTTTGTAATAAATTTATGATTTTATAAATTTATATGGATCCTTTTTGGTGCATTTCATAATTTGAATCAGGAACTCTCAATCAAATTCGAGTAAAAGATGAAAATAAGCTGTCAATATTTTCCCTATAAAAACATACAACGCATTGAAGACATTATTAGTGCTACTGTTTCCCTACTAAAACCAACGTTATTATGGAGCGGCGACGTCATTTAAGCAGGGAAGAAATGCTCAGAGCTGTGGGAATGATAGAAGTTGGTTCCCGGCAACGTACTGTAGCTTTAGCTCTGAATACAAGTCAGAGTGTTATCAGTCGACTTTGGACACGTTACCGAAGCACTGGTACCGTGGCTGAGCGCCATGGAGGACGGTATCGCTGCACCACACGGAGACAAGACCGATACATTCAAATCTTAACTCGAAGAGCTCCAACAATAACCGCCATGATGTTAGCCGTGAGGCTTCATCACTCTTCAGGGAACTTAATTAGCGACCAAACAGTCAGAAACCGCTTGCATGAAGTGAACCTTCATTCCCGAAGACCGCTACGGGTACCACCTATAGCAATGCACAATCGTAGGATTCGATATCAATGGGCTCTTGAACACAGAAATTGGGCAGAAGAACAATGGCGTTTCGTGTGCTTTTCTGATGAGTCTCGTTTTGGTATGAGACCGGATACAAGACGTATACGACACTGGAGAACCCCTGGACGCCAACAGCGATTAAAATCCTGCCAGGAAGTCCATCCTTATAGTGGTGGAACCATCATGGTATGGGCGGGTATTTGGATCGGCGGAAGAACTGAGTTGATTTGGATCAGAGGCAACCTCAACGCTCAAATTTATGCTGAGACGATTGTATCAGACGTCATCGTTCCTCTACAAGTGCAAATCGGTCCCTTATTTCAGTTAATGCATGATAATGCACGACCGCACACCGCAAGAGTTGTAAGACAGACTCTCGCCGCAGCTAACATCAATGTCCTGCCCTGGCCTGCTCAGTCGCCAGACTTGAACCCGATTTAGCATGCATGGGATATGCTACAGAGAAGAGCTCTGCCGAATATGGAGGGTATCCAGTCGCAAGAAGACCTTTTTTTGTTGTTGCAACGAACATGGGCGGCCATTCCACAGCGTGATTTGGATGAACTCATTTTGAGTATGCCAAACCGATGTTCCTGTGTTGTTAGTGTTCGCGGTAGAAACACGGATTATTAATTGTTTAAGTTACCCAATAAAATTTTAAAGAAAACTGTGTTTTCAGTCATTTTTTCGAACTTTAATGTTAGTGGTTCAAATGTCAAAAATCCCTTTATTAGGAAAATGGCAAATTTCTTTATTAATGCAAAGGTGACTTGGTTTATCGTTACTGTGACAAACGAAAACACTTTATTTGATGAATCCTTAAAGAAAATTTTAATTAATATCAATCAGGAGAAAAGTTATTGCAAAAATATATGTTGATCCCTAGATACTTTTGATGTGTGTAGTTTGACATCTCTAACTTAGTTCATAGCTATAACCGTCCTTTTCTCGCACTGCATTTTAGTAAAAGATAGCAATAGCCTAAATTAAGTTTAGTTTGTACACAACAGAATCGACACCAATATTGAACGTTAGGTACCTTGATTTACAATGATGACTGAATATTTTAACTGCACTCTAAATACCATAGTCGTTAAATACAGAATCAGTAATGACTGTAATAAATTTAATATTACCCTGCCAAAATGTTATTGTCTACAAATAAAATTAAATAGAACCACCGACGCACCTTGCCATGCCACACAGCAAAAATTAAACCAGGAATATTTTTTTTATCTGGTTCTCGTTTGTGTTTAATAAGTGTTTTGCAAGAAATTCATATTTTAAAATAAATAACGTGATAATAATTAATAATAAAAAGAACGAGGTTTTTGCAGCGAGAATCGTCTACAGATAAAAATGAATTGCATAATGTTTAGTTTTTTCTATAGAAATATCGACTAAAATATCGACATCATAGTAATACATCCCATCACTACGGTCTAATGTCACACCAAGTGTCACCTGCACTTTTGCTACCGCGGAAACAGTTTATCTAAAATTTTAAACCTAATGTGATAAGAATTATTCATGGGTGTGTTTTTAAAAACTAAAATTCATCGCCAACGGCAACTCAATGTAGGGCACGCGTCCCTCGCAGCCCGCGAGGTCATTCAACTACAGTTTTAGGTTATGTGTCTATTCAAATGCATCACAACACACAACATTACGAAACACTTGGATGAATACATATTGAACACAAAACTTACGTCGAAATGATCTTCACAACAATGCACGTGACTCGAGGCTTTAAGATGATCTGCTCTTTTCATAACATTACACCACTTTTTCCGCATATTAACATCACTTGGCACAGAAAAAAACAATTTTTCGGGTGTTTTTACACTGGAGCTGGTACACATAGGCACAACACAATATTTCTTACCCATTTTAGTGAAAAAAACAAATAAATTTATAGCGAAACCGCGAGATCGCAACGAGTCAAAGTATTTAGTTGTACGCAAGCGCCGCGCCGCGCGACTCGCAGCTCGCAGCGTGACGTCACACGTTAGCGCGGTCGTTTTGTCGGATTTTACCGCGGAGGTCGTAATTTAACGTTTATGGTGGAACCGTGGAAGCGTCAGTGTAGCCCGCGAAATTCACATTTTCTTGGGCTTTTAGCAATTTGTCAGGTTGTATGTTGATAATCTGAATCTCGGATACGGCTCCAACGATTTTCATGCAGGGGGTTTCGGGGGCGATAAATCGATCTTTAGTATTCAAAAAATAAAACGCCCGTTTTGACATTCGTTGGTTTATTAGAGTTCAATTTCCGATACCGGTGTCAATTCACTATGGCATTGACGGCTGTCAAAACCATGTCAAAACGGACTTCTTAGATTTTGTCGAATAGAATAGGTTTCATTTATAGAAAAAAAAAAAAAAAAAACTTCCAGACAGGTACAATAGTAATCATCAATACAAGCATAAAAGTTCATTTAACCTTAATTAAGAGTCCTATTACATTTTTTACGCAAATTCATGATTTTTGAAGCAGTAATTTTCAGCATCAGTTAGATATTTTAATTATTTGCTTAAGAATAACAATAGTGCCATTCTCTTTCTTGTAAGTTGGAGTTATACATTTTCATTTTTCTTTTCGTGTAATTTACTATAAATATTTTACGAACTCAGTTTGCAAGAAAAAACGTCGGCGATGGAGATGGAACTTTGACGCTCCTATTCACATTGTTACATGCAATTCTTATAAAAGCTAAAATTACTGAAAAATAAGCTGAATGTTTTACTTACTTGTTTATTGGAGTTTTAGAATTTCTTTAAATTCCTTGAATTTTCACGGAATAAATCATAAAGAAAGCGTAATTGAAACCATAAATGTCTTGATTCTGCGTCCATGTGTTCCAAATAAACTAAATTTTATCAAATAAATTAATATGATATAAAACTTCAATCTACAATGAATAAGTTTCATTAGTTTTCGTTTGTCAATTTAGTAAGACAAAATTACAATAAATAAAATTGAAGTACTATAATTCTGCGTCAATTCAGGTCGCTCCTCAGTCTCATGTCAGTCTCGTCTCTAATTTTCGTCAATAACAATCGACAATCATCCGGAGATCGCTATTATAGGGAACGTGCACAACGACGGTGCTGCCAACTGGCGTCGCCAATCCGAATCTTGGGCTCTATTAATGCTTGACATTGACTTTTCTAACAAGTAAACAGAATTAATTTTATAGTGAAAATTAATAAACTAATCATAATGCATTGTTGCATTTCTGGATGTAGGTACCAATACATCCACAAAAATGCAAATAAATCGATTAGCGTAAAATTCTATTACTTTCCAAAGAATACTAATAACATACCATGATTTGGTGAAAAACGCAAAAAATGGATAAACGCAGTAAAGAAAAATATTTGAAAACAACTTGTTTTTGTTACACTCTGCAATGAAAAGGCCCTCAAAATCAACCGTCCATGCAAACATACCAGAACCATTTAAGTATACTTCACCATACACGTGTTCTACTAGACCGCACTAAATTTCACACCGAATATCCCTCAACAGTTAATCAAAGACTCCACATGTACTCAGAATATAAACATGGTTATACCCACAATAATGTTTTTAGTTGCCTGCACTCCTTTGGTTTTTTAAGTTTTGTATCTAAATGCTACGGACTGCATTTGATTGATTGCTTCATCAAATGATTGTGAACTAATTGATTTGTTAGAGCCTGGAGATAGGTACTGTTCTCGCTGATAAAGGATTCCCTTCCATTATAACATGAGTTGAAAATAAGAAAGCTATCTTAGCTAAGCCAGCCAGCCACCATGTCTTCATGCACCACAATTTTCATCAGAAAGTAAACGAAAGATATAAAATAATTTAACATTTCATTCATTATTAAACATTTATATTTACGCTGACGATCGTTATTGATAGACCGGAACTCATACTTTGTGCCTTTTAGCTTATTCAAAAATAAATTATTGAAGAGATAATTTTGTTTACGTAAATTGAAAGCACGATGAGAAGTGATAAGTTTCCTTTTCTGTCCGCATAGTGTCTCTTTTGTCGATTAGTGCTGGCACCTATAGTTCCTGCACGTTCCCTATTATCGACTCGTGTACGCCGATGGAAAAAATTTGATCCAGGGAGTAAAAATCAAAAAATTGCGAAAAAAATGTAATAGCACTCTTAATGACTTTTTCATGAAATAAGATTGAATGAACTTGATATATTATGATTTTAATTCTGTTTTCTGTAAAGTAACTAGGTATAGGTACATCATACCTACGCGTTACTTGCGCGACTGATCTATCATCAACATACAACCATTTGAATTTCGGAAGCTACCCTGGCGCATGGCCCTGCCAGCTGCAGCTTAGTATCGTGTCATTTTTGAAGATAAGAAAAAAAACAGATTTTTCTTTTTAGATATGCTGATTAAAAAAAACATTGGTGTGACTCCTTCTTGGGTCTAGGACATGCCGGTTTGAAACGCAGTCAAAAATGTTCGGTACTTGTTTGTTAAAAAAAAAATTTAATTAGTACAAATACCTATAGGGCCTATTATGAAGGTCTTTTTAAAAGGGTGTAAAAAGACCACATCACGAAGCCACAAGCCACCAAGCACAAAGCTTTCAAACTTAGTAACTTTACGCAAGAATTATTGCTGGGAAACGACTTTTTTTTTGGGGTGAAAAATCATGTTTTGTGGTAGAACTCAATGTAACGCACTCAAAACAAAAATATGATCGCAATGACGAGGAGAACAAGTGCCTTTCGCCTTCGTTAAGGTGTTTTACACACTTTACATACATAATATGTAAAGTCTCATTACATAATATTGATAAACAGCAAAGTTATTAGCGTTTTTGTTTATATCCCTAAATGTCACTCAATTTATGGATAGGTATATTGTACCTACAGACCATTCATTAATAGTTTTCTCTTGCTCTCGCGTTCGCGTAGTCACTTTCTAGTAGCAATAATTGTTATGAATGTTGATTCAGGAGTTTACCAATTATAACAAATTTTCGTAGACAATTTTGGGATTCCATTTTTTTTACTTTTGACTACATAAATATGGTCAGTAATGGGAACAGATAGTACCCTTTTTTTTGTACTAATTATAAATTAGTGGTGTATCTTTACGTTAGGCTGACCAGTCACAGTTGGTACAGTCAAAAGCATCAATTGTAAAATAAATTCAAATGCGATTCTCTCATGTAATAACAATTGCAACTTATAAACAAGACCAATTTCATAGTAACAAGGGTTCAGAGATATTAAGTTAGTAACATTATTAAATTACCATCATGGATACATATTGTTGCTCGCGACTGTAGGTACAAATGGCAATGTATCTATTGTTGCTTTTGACTCTACACATGGCAACATATAAGCGATACATTTCCAGTTTGAAATGGCCTTGCTTTGTATAGATTACCCGTACTATGAATGATCCACATAAACTGGATTTGTATAGCCTGATTGGTTGATATATAAAATTCTGGTATTTAGCTGAATCCGGTTATACGGGAAGCAGACCCAGAAGACAAGTTCGAATAATATGTATGTTGGTAGCTACCTGTTGTATCCCTTCAGCAGTGTGTGAGACTTCCGTGTTGCATTTTGGACAGAACACTTTGATTTCATCCCCCCTGGAGGACGCTTCACTCTGTCAACAAAATAAATTGTGTAATTTTTTTACAATTAAACCCAAGGGACTGAGTATTATTAGGGTTCCGTAACCAAATGGTAACCAACGGGATCCTATTACTAAGTCTCCGCTGTCCGTCCATCTGCTTATCTTTCAGCGGGCTGTATTGAAATTTTCACAGAACGTGTAAGTATTACTGTTGCTAAAACAACAATAATAGTGAATTAAAGTGGACTACCCTACCAGGCTACCACGATGGTACGAAACTCTTCAAGCGCGTGTCCAACTCAAAATTGACTGGTTTTGTTTTAAAGTGTGTGAAAAAAGGAACATTTGTAGATGTCACATGACGGTAACTACAGTAGGTAATAGTATAAACAGCAAGTTTGGACATGGAGGGAAAAACGGAACCACTCTTCCGATTTCAAAAAATTTTTTTGGACATAATATTTGACATCAACGGAGCGCGCGAAAACGGCGGCGTTTATACTGGGAAGCTACATATTCCCTGAGTGTTCTAAGATATATTTAAAAGGTCACCGCTTATTTAATACACTATTTATTACAAGATCACCGTGAGATTATTTCTGATCACAACGCGAGCATAACCGTCGTCAAAAACCGGTTACATTACATCAAAATCAAAATATATTATTTCACAGCCTAATAAATATTGTCGAAAAGGTGCACGGTTCGGATTGGTCGTTTTCTAAGAAGATTGAAGCACCGGCAAGAAACTCCATGGATAAAACCCTACCAACCGTTCTTTCCTTCCTCCGTTTCTGCAAGAGCAAAGTCAGCAAACTCAGCAAATCATCGTCATCTTTGTCTTCCAACAACAATAACGTCTGAATACACGATTTTAAACTGTTCGACATTTTACATTAAGAGCTTTTTAGTCACTTTCCGGATTAGACAAAAAAAGTTACTGTACGAAAGCTGCAAGTAAACAGTAAAACTGACGTCTATTCAGGGTTGCCAGAACAAGCGAACAAGCTTCTGAATTTTCCCCACATTATTCAATATTTTTTTCCCCAAAATGACTAGTTTTGCAACTTTTTCACACAATAAAAAATTTCAAACGGGAATTAAACAAACGGTGACGTAAAACGCCAGTCTCCTTTCACAAAAGGTCCCATTATGTATCGAATTTTGTGAAAAATCAGACCTTCAATTTTTCTTTAACGTGGTTAGCATGGACCTAAAAAGAGGCGGACGGAACTTCACTATGAAACAATTGAGCACCACAATGGCGGCGGCGGCAGCGTGCGTAACTGTGAGTGTGTGTAAACAGATGAAGTAAAACTTCACATTTTTAAACAACATTTCAATAAAATCTCCTTTGAACTAGTTACTACAAGTTTTTGTGACGAATATTGTTAAAGGTAAAATAAATAAAACACATTGAATATTAAAAATATTTACAACTCATATATTATATTACTTAGGTTATTAAAGTTTTACAATACTTCCTGTTGGTTCAAATTTTTGGTGTCCGTTTCGACCGCGCGGCCACGGCGTTTTTTTTTAAAAAAAACTATGCCAAGTTTTTGTAAAAGTTTGTAAAAGTTGATTCCCAAAACCATAAATTTGTCAAAGTTATGGTTAAAAAGTTATAAGGGTTTGAACGTGGCCGCGCCATCGAAACGCGGAGAACCGCGCGGCCACGGAGATCTTTAAAACTAAGCGTTGCAGACACCTGAAATTTAGGTAAATAACAGATTGAATTTGTAAAAAATTTGTAAAAATATACAAAAAAATCCTAGGTTTATATTTTAGGAGCTGTAATACTAAAACCTCATGGCCGCGCCATCGAAACGGTGAATAACACGTTATCGCCGATATCTCGCTGAAAAAGCATCGTAGAGGTCTGAAGTTTTTTGTAAAACACAGATTTGAATTTGTCAAAACTGGTAAAAATACTTCAAAAAGTCCTAGGGTTATATTTTAGGAGCTGTAAGACTACAAACCCATGGCCGCGCCATTGAAACGGTGAAAAATACGTTATCGCCGATATCTCGCTGAAGAAGCATCGCAGAGGTCTGAAGTTTTTTGTAAAACCTAGATTTGAATTTGTCAAAACTCGTAAAAATACACAAAAATATCCCAGGTTTATATTTCAGGAGCTGTAGTACGGTATCGCTTATAACCTTCAAAACGTTCTGAATGTTTGGTTAGGGTGACCATGACTTATTGCTTACAAAAAACTTCCACCTATTTATTACATTAAAAATTATTTATCAAGGATTATAAATTAAATTAAAATGATAAGATACAAAAACATGTTTATTTCTTAAAAAATCACATAAATCACAGATTGTTAACTTACATATTTCTGACAAAACCACAAATCACAGATTTTTTACTTACACTAAGAATAGTTTTTTATATTATATTTTTTTAATACGACTGTGAAGTATGGTGTATTTAAAATTACTGTTTTTTTTTAAATATCTTAATCATCTATGTATACCATGACCATAATTATGTTAGATTATGTATTGTCATAGGTTGTTCGGAACTTGTGTGCATTTCGGTTTTACCATCGTCATAACAAATCATTCTGGAAATACTATGCAATGACACTTATTTCTGTAATAAAAAAAAAACTTTTTGGCAAAAAATAAAACCGACTTCAAAAAACACAAAAAAGTGAAAAATAACTTTAGCTTCAGAAGTCGGTGTCTCATGTTTAATTGATTTCGTTTTTTTGTCACCGACTTCTGAAGCTAAAGTTATTTTTCACTTTTTTGTGTTTTTTGAAGTCGGTTTTATTTTTTGCCAAAAAGTTTTTTATTTTTCCATTTTTAGTTGTTCCCAAATATTTGCCATGAATTTATTTGGCATTGTTAACAATACATGTGATGGTAATAGGCGTATCCCCAATATATGGAACTTAACATACCTTTTTTTTTCGGATGGGAAATCATCAAATTATCGCTCTGGGCGGAGCGGAAGGGAGTGTCAGACTTTTACTGACTAAAACCCATCCATGTTCTTTCTTAGCCCTTTGTGTTCCAGGGCCGCAGTATCTCTTTAGAACAGTCCCTTTTGCTGACATCTCTTTGAGGCGTGCACGGAACACGAACGAACTGTCGAAATCTGGGTGTATTGTACACATCTGCGTACCCCCTCAGACCATACAGGCGTGATGTTAAGTTATTTGAGTCGCGCGCTGAACACGATCGCGCCAACTTAGCATACCTAACTGTCGAAATCTCGGTGTATTGTATACATCTGCATACCCCCTCAGAGCATACAGGCGTGATGTTACGTCATGATGTTGTATAAACAATAAACATCCAAGCGATTGCAACATTCACGGCACATTTGCCGTCTATTTTTGAAGAGTTCCATTGTATATCTGCGAAGATCAGCATCAGATGTTCACAAAATTTAAATGGGACCACACGAGAAGCACCAGCTTTCAAATAAAAAAAGAATTGTCAAAATCGGTTCACCCAGTCGAAAGTTCTGAGGTAACAAACACAAAAAAAAAAAAAAAAAAAAAAAAAAAAAAAAAAAAAAAAATACAGTCGAATTGAGAACCTCCTTTTTTTGGAAGTCGGTTGAAAATAAACTAAAATGTAACGATAAGATCATCATCATCATCAGCCTATTAATGTTCCCACTGCTGGGACACAGCCCTCCTCTGAGAGGGAATGGGCGTATAATCCACCACGCTGGCCCAGTGCGGATTGGTAGATGTTACTCGATGTCAATCAATATTTTACAAAAACATAATTATGTTTATAGGAAATAAACATACGACTCTTCATTTTTATTTAATTTAGGATCCTTGAGAAATAATTTCTAATACAATAGGTGGAAAGTTTTCTGTGAACAATAAGTCATGGTCACCCTATCGAAACATTGAAAACGTTATTACAGGGTTTATATTATAAAAAAAATACTTTTTTGCCTACTATCGTAAGTTCTACTTAATTAGGTTTTGTTTACAAAAAAAATCAAGCTAATACTTACTTTCTTCGATAAATAATCACGACTTGTATTTCTAAGCAATACCGTACTACAGCTCCTGAAATATAAACCTATGATTTTTTTGTGTATTTTTACAAGTTTTGACAAATTCAAATCTAGGTTTTACAAAAAACTTCAGACCTCTGCGATGCTTTTTCAGCGAGATATCGGCGATAACGTATTTTTCACCGTTTCGATGGCGCGGCCATGGGTTTGTAGTCTTACAGCTCCTAAAATATAACCCTAGGACTTTTTGAAGTATTTTTACCAGTTTTGACAAATTCAAATCTGTGTTTTACAAAAAACTTCAGACCTCTACGATGCTTTTTCAGCGAGATATCGGCGATAACGTGTTATTCACCGTTTCGATGGCGCGGCCATGGGGTTTTAAGTCTTACAGCTCCTAAGATATAAACCTAGGAATTTTTTGTATATTTTTACAAATTTTTTACAAATTCAATCTGTTATTTACCTAAATTTCAGGTCTCTACAACGCTTAGTTTTAAAGATCTCCGTGGCCGCGCGGTTCTCCGCGTTTCGATGGCGCGGCCACGTTCAAACCCTTATAACTTTTTAACCATAACTTTGACAAATTTATGGTTTTGGGAATCAACTTTTACAAACTTTTACAAAATCTTGGCATAGTTTTTTTTTAAAAAAAACGCCGTGGCCGCGCGGTCGAAACGGACATAATTTTTGTAGACTTGTCTTTTGCTATCAACACATCTAGAAATCCCTTCTAATTTAGATATGTGGTGAAAGAAAACGAATGTTTAGGTATTTTTCCGCTATGTATTTAATTAAAGCTATTCTATGTTCTATTACTGCAAATGAATGTTCAAATTCCAAATCTAAAAAAAAATGTCGTATGGTATTTTTTTTCTAAAATTTTGTTTTGCATGTACTGATGTTGTATTTCATTTTATATTGAAATTTTATGTCTTCGGACCACCATCTCACAAGTACAACAAATGTCGTACAAATCTTTTAATGGGAAACTTAAGCCTCCCCTTGTTTTTAAATTTATCAACTTGTGAAAAAAAAGCCAGTTATCTGTACATAGCCGCGCGATACATTTTTTGCACTTAATATTTTTAATTGCGTAGTGACAGATGCTGCCTGCAATTCGGTAACTAGGTATAACAAGGCTTATAAAATATCATGAGACTTTATGTAGTCTCAACTGCACACACAAACACAACACACACACACACACACACAGTCACAGTCTAGACTTGTGTAAAATACGTCGTTACAGTTTGAGAAAAAGGCTGTTCTAATTTTTTTTGCTGCCCGGCTGAGGCTACTGCTTCGATCACTAGTGAACTCTAAAGTAAATATCGGGTTAGAAACGATTCAAAAGCATATCTTACATTAGAACAAAATAGCGTTAGTCAAAAAAAGACCTATTTAATACCTCAAATTACTTGTACATTATATAATAATTACACTCAATAGAACTGCACATCAGTGATAGTACATATTTTAGTACGTACCCCATTAGAAACACTGGAAGTAATTACTTCAGCCGGTTGAGGTTCTTGAATTGTTCTTGTATCGAATAAAAACTACAAAAAAAATCGTTAAACTGTTATTTTGTTATTAAACTGTTAATCGTAAAACTGTTAAAAATATGATTAAGAGGTTAGGTTATGAGGAGAGGACGACCTTAAATTAATTTAATATTACCTTTGTTGGTACGGCGTAAGCGACAACGCGAAGAAGTCCGCCTCTAGTTGTGTACAAATCATTCTTCTCAAAATGTATACTGCAGATTACACTAGTCTTTGATGGATTCCAATTATTTTCGCTTCTACACTCCCTCATTATTTTTATCCAATCATTTTTCCATACATCATTTACTGAGGGAAATCTATAAAATGTAAAACGATAAATAGTAACATAAAAATATAAATGTCCCACATTAAAAAAAAAAATGGAAATTGAAATAGTTGCAACACTGATTGATTTCATCATCTAGTAAATGAATTAAATTGACGTGAAATCGAGAAATACGCTAATAAATGACATGCTTACCTATGAAAAGTGATCCCATCGCTTTTTTTAATTGAACTACTATGGTTTCGACAACTTTTCACAACACATGACGGCATCCTTTAATTTTTATTAGTAAAACAAAACGCGGGCGTCGCGTCGTTCGGAGCGTAATGGTAATGGCCGACGGTAGACTTACTATGGTATGAATGTGTGCGTGCTGTGCTGGCTTGTCTAGATATTAGCGCGCTGACTTACTATGTGCAGTTATATTGTTAAAGGAGACGGCGTCCGCCATTTTTTTAGGCCCATACTGATTAGGTGACTAATTCTTACTTACCAAGAGGTATCGGTAGGTTGCTATCTCTGTCTGTTTGACATTTAGTTAACCGACCGATAAAAACAAAATGTCACAAAGCGTTCTTCGATTTTTCTATGAATAAAATGACAGGTAGATGACGCGGATAGGACTAACTTTGTTAGAAACACCGATAGGCTCTACGAGAGTAGGCATATTGACTAACAGTGTACGTCAGAAAACGGCTGTTAGTTGTACAGTTGCCAGCACATCAAGCTACCCGGAACTGTAAAATTTTCTCAATCAACTTTGATCCCAACACTCTAAAAAGAAGAGAGATAAGATAAGAGATTAAGGTGAATGCTTCGACCAGCCCGCGAAATTCAAATTTTCTTACGTTTTTGGCAAATTGCAAGCCAGTGCAAGGTTGTATGTTGATTAAAATATTGGACGCGATTGTAAGACGTATGTAGTTACAGAATTATCAAAACCATCAATACAACCCTCCAAGTTCATAAAGGTATAGCAATGACTTTGACCTTGAAAAAATCGTTTCTCGACCTTTATGAACTTGGAGGGTTGTATTGATGGTTTTGATGATTATAATTCTGTAACTACATACGTCTTACAATCGCGTCCAATATTTTAATCAACATACAACCTAGCACTGGCCTGCAATTTGCCAAAAACGTAAGAAAATTTGAATTTCGCGGGCTACCCTGGAGCATCAGCCTTAAGTTGAAAATCTACTAAAGAAGTTTGACAGATTTTACTAGTATCCGCCAGATAAGTAGGAATTAAAGGTCATTGCCCTTTCCTTAATTTCTCTGCGTAGGTACCCCGACAATTCATTATGAATAGTTTTTTATTATTAAAAAAAGTCAAGGATCACGATAAAGGTCGTTTCAGGACAAATTTATGTCATTTTTCTGTTTTTGGAATTATGTATTTGAATAAATGTGTGCGAGTTAGTGACCTTTAACTCCAACTTATCTGGCGCAGACTATAGCTTGCGTGCTGGCGTTTGTTCCAACAAACTGTTAACTCACCGCATATCGAGACGATGTCCCAGGCACGTCCTCGTTGCCGGAGTTTACGTCGACATTGGCCAGCTCCTTAAACAATAACAACAACATACATCAGCCTAAACCGTTCGTATTCCTGGGATACCTAACAGACCTACTCTCTCTGAGAGTCTAGTACTGGCGCGGGCGTTAGGGCCAGTGACGCCGCGGGAACGGACGCTTTCGCCTTAAGTGGGCGCCATAATATTCTTGAATATTATGGCGCCACTTAAGGCGAAAGCGTTAGGCTAGCCCACGAAATTCAATTTTTCTTACGTTTTTTTGCAATTTGCAGGTCAGTGCTAGCCAGAGCTACCCTGGAACATCCACCTTAAATAAATAATTATTGTTTGGTTTTTGCTGAACCAATATGAACGTTTAACGTAACGTTTGCAGTGTCTTCCCCAGACCTCGGCACCCCCCCAAAGAACAATGCTCATGGATATGTCACCGTAAAATTGTAAAAACCGTTAGATTGTAATCTATCTAGTGAGATTGTAAACTCTCGAAAGATTGTTAACCGGACATACTGCTTACAATTTAACGCATTATTTCTCGGTAGATTATAATCTATCGCAGTGAAACAGTAAAATTGTGAAATGCATGCGACGGGACTCCACTCGCAGGCTGATAGGTTGAACAGAAAATGTATGTAATTTGGGTTATATTCGGTGACTAACACATACTTATTTATCATTAAAATGGTATCAGGCGGCGTAGATAATTTTTTTCGTCGTTTACAAAATTTTTGAGGTCGCTGATAACGAAAATGTGGTCAAAATGAAAATCCAAGACGGCGGCGACGCGACGCCAGGGAAAATTTCCGTCATGGGTGTCGTTTTCGTGGTCGTTGATAGTGGAGTGTTTCAGAAATAAAATTTGTTATGATTTATCCAATTTATTTTATTTGAAAACCCTTATGCTGAATTATTACATTACCTAACTCTTGTATGATTGCCTTTTACTTTCGACTGGTTTGAATATGTTTTCTAACAATATGATGGAACATAACATAATGCTTAGGTGTTTCTCAATTACACACCGTATTAAATTATGTTCCTGCCCAGCGTAGGAATGTTTAGCCTCTAAATATATAAAAACCTGGTCGTTTCCAATGAATCTCTTCAAGATATTTATAACAATAGTGCGGTGTTGATATTCTGCGGTTACTGTAATATTTTCAATTAATCATTTTCGAACCTCTGCTGCACAAGTTACACAAATCTCATATATATATATATATATATTAAAAATATATATCTTTATTGGCCTCTCATAGAGGTTTTTGTAATCAAATTTCCACATTGTCCTCCTGTTTAATATATCGAACATACCATTAAACTGTTGAATAAATATTTCGATAGCTGCGGATTTCTGAAATAAAAAGAAAGATTAAAGTCTTGTCTACATATTATTTTCGAATCGTTTGCGACACTAGTACTTAGGAGTTGAGTGGCTAGTTTCACTGTCATTGGTGTCGATTCTGTTGTGCACAAACTAAACTTAATTTAGGCTATTGCTATCTTTTTCTCTCTAATAAAACGAGAAAGAGACAGACGAAATTTAGAGCTGTCAAATTTAGTTGGAACTAATTTTTCCATACAAATGAAAGGTGCACGTAAAAACATGTCGACTAAAAACACAGGGAAGCGCAAGGCATAAACTAGTTTGACATCTCTAACTTAGTTCATATCTACAGCCATCATTTCCTCGCACTGCCTTTTAGTAAAAGATAGCAGAAACCTAAATTAAGTTTGTGCAAAACAGAATCGACACCATTATCTGATTTTTTAGGTGTATGTGTCTCTTTGAAAGTTTATTAGCCAGATGGATCATCATGGATTTAACTGTTCTAAAAACTGCCATTGTTAATATTGATCAATCGATCAAGTAATTCGACTGCGGTGAAATTCGTCGAGTACTCGAGTGCCCATCGAACGTTAACGAAGCACAACTTGATAAGCTTTGCTTTTTGTTCCCCAGTTAAACCGTTGATTAGAAAGTAATCTAATGGTACCTATCTTAAAACGTTGATTAATCCCTTGTAATAAAAACACTAATGCCTGAGAGGCCAAAGGAACAGTTTCCTCTGTACCAGTTCCCATATCGACAAAACCAATGTATTACTGTCTATCCCACAAATTTTGAGGTCGGATGGCCACCTCGTCAAAGACCCAAGTTGCATATTGGTTTATGTTCACTGATTTTGGATTGAACGCAGACCTAGCCGCACTGCAGTCGCCGCATTCGAATTTTTCGTATAAAGTTCTATTCAATCTGTGTCGGTGTGCAATCTGTGTCTATGTCTGTGTGCGAGATTGCATAGAAGAATTAGAATGCGGCGACTGCGGTGCGGCTAGGTCTGCGTTCACCTTTTGCCTTCAATGCTTGGAAAGATTCTACCCTGAATCCGGGCTCTCCTTTTTTGTGTCATACCATTTGGGTTGCGGAAGGCACGTATTGAAAGTAGCTCTAACATACAGTTGGTGAGTGATACCCACTGACCCGACATAATTTTTTCGTGGCCGAGGTAATTTTGATGGCTGCGGGACTGTTCGAAAGAAATACCGCGGCCCTGGAACACAAAGGGCTAAGAAGGAACTGTGGATGGGTTTTAGTTAGCAAAAGTCTGACACTCCCTTCCGCTCCGCCCAGAGTTTCTTTTTTTTAACTTTTTTCTGTTTATTGCATTAAACATGTCAACGAAAGCATTATTGCCATGCATTTGCATTTTAAAGAATTAAACAAGTCCGTATCTATGTGGTTTGCTTGTTAATATAATGCAGTATTTCTCTTACCGATTTTTTTCTCTTGTGAAGACGCCTAATTTTTTGGTGTAAGGTTTTTATTTGCTTTTTGTTTTTTTTTAGTTTTGTTTCTAACTTTAAGACCCTTGTTCGTAGTTTGTGCCTCCTGGGGGTGTCGAATATTGACGAATCCATTGACGAATCTGACTGTACTGGTTGCACCTAAAAGAAAACACAACAATATTACAAGGAATTATTTACACTCCCCCACACAGGATTACACCATACACTCACTCACACACCCTTCCCCATACACTCACTCACACTTGACTAATCGCCACACACCGTCTTAGTGACAAGCACGTTCACTTTCTCACTTTTATTTATTATATATTTTTTCTGTAATAATTGTAAAAAAAAAACAAGTTTGCTAATGTTAATTTAACTTATGGAAAAGTGGAGTTTCCTAGCACAGGTTTTATACACCTAAAATGAAACTCCAATCACTAGTTTGTAAGAAAAACTTCGCAAAAATTTTCATTTTAATTTTTTTCATTAAAAATAGACGTATTTGTGTGTAACTATTTCACTTACAGCACATGAAGTAGAAGCCGGGAAGTCCAGAACTGACAGGTCCGGTGCGGCGGTAGTTTGAACCTTGTAGAGAACAAAACAATATTAAAATTCCTCAGCAAAAGGAAGGAAGATATATAAAACTACACGTATAGATATTTATATAAGAACATCGCGGAAAGTATGTAACTATATTACTTACACCACATGAAGTAGAAGGCTGGCTTATGTATAAATCATTTGATAGACCTAGTACAGCAGGATTTTCCTGCTGCAAAAAGGAAAAACAGGAGAAAGTAGCCGTGGGAGAGCTTGGGTCTTCGTTATCTAATCCCTCTAATACGTTTGGTAAAATCTGGTGGACAATAAAAGTCAGTATTATATTAATGTCGTCAACATTGAGAGGTTTTCTTTTTGAGGTATTAAAAAAACTTAGTTTAAAGAACTCTATAGATGGCGTTGAACTGACTACGATAGTTGGTGCCAAAGCCAAAACGCTTAGAAAAAAAAAACATTGCGTCACGTCACATACGCTCGATGACTGACACTTTCGTTTGTTTAAGCTTCCGAATCTAGCTTAGTTGGAATAATAGTCAAATTCAAAACCTATACTGTAGGTTTTAATAGCAAAACGTAACATATGAATGAAAATGACAATACATTCTTCAGACAATCGGATTATGATAAAATAGAAGTATCTATGGCCACAGAAGAAATAAAGTGGTAAAAAGGTTCACCACACTAGTTTTCTCGCGCTTTGTTAAAATCAGTTTTTTTTTGTTCCGTTCCTTGCATTAACGTACTAAGTTCAGCGCCATCTATCCAGCGACTAGGGAAGAGCTAAAACCCTCATTATCATAAATATTATTTAATAGAAAGTAACCTTTGGATATCCGTTTTGTACCACACGACGTAACCCTTTATTTGTGTAGTAAAAATCTTCGATTTTAAAATGTGCTGAACAAACTACGCTTCGAGAAGTTGGTTGCCATGATAGTTCATTTCGACTTTGACGAATCAAGGCTATCCATTTCTGTTTAATTTCTTGATCTCGATCCGGAAATCTAAAAAAAAAAATATAAAGCTTGAAAGGGTAACAAACGCCTTTACAATATGTAATACAATCATATTGAAATGGATATAATGGGGTGGTGAAGGCAAAGTAAATCTCAGATGGCGCCACCATAGTTGGTCTCAATTTGACCAATGAGGTTAAGCTATTTTGAAATATAAAATAACATTACCACGTTTTCAACTAATGACGCGATGACGATGTTTGGGTACCAGCTATGCTAGCGCCATTAGTTCCACAGTTTCCTTCCCCATTGAAACACGTTAAAAACAATCGACTTCGATGGGAAAGAATAAAACTTTAGTCCATTTTTTTAAATTTGCTATTATGTTAAGGAACCGATTCTGTTAACATGAATATGGGATGAGACCACCTTTGAGATATACAATGTCACCGTAAAATTGCGAAAAACGGTTTTCGCAATATTACAATCCATCTCGATAGATTGTAAATTCGCTTGCTTTGGTTGCAAGAGCACCTAACACAATCTAACTGATTCCGTTTGGGATCGGATAGGCCTAACATAACAGACCTACGAACCTACGAGTTTACTATTCTTCGACAGATTACAATCTCGCGAGATAGATTATAATCTAACGAGTTTCACAATTTTGCGGTGGCATAAAAAACCTATTTAAAGAAAAAATAATCATACAAATCGGTTCACAAACGGCAAAGATATCGCCTCGCGTAGTCATTAACTTTTTAAAAATACAGTCGAATTGAGTACTTCCTTGTTTTGTGAAGTCAGTTAAAATACACTGATAACCATCTTATGAAGCGAGTAACGTTACTTTGCATGTCACATTATTACCCAATAATAGGGTAAACAAAATACTTCCTACTGGCAACACTTGTGTTCCAAGCAATAACCTCAAAATTTTTGTTTTGATTTATTGAAAATTATTGGTTTCCAAATTACTTACGTGTGAAATGTGATTCCATCGCTCTTTTTATGTCTTGCAGAAGTATTCGTACACCCTTTCACAACACAATTCGGCATTTTCACGGGAAAATTTATAATTTATCAAAACGTTTTGCTCCCACGAGCCGTGATAGCTTGACTGACAACTGACAAGGCAAGGCGTAGTTAAGTTTTACGGGTGTGCGTGTAATTGTGTATGAACACGTCAAGGCGTAGTTTGACCGGCCTCACTTTGCTATTAGCAGAATTCCGTCTTTACCCTTTTTATTTGGTCCAAGGTCTACAGCCCGCGCCACACGCGCAACGTACAAGGTATGAGTTAATGACCTCAGTCACACACAGTGAAAGCTAAGACGTTATGCCGCGTCCCCACAAGAGGCGCGCGGCTCGTGGTGAGGCCGAGCCACGCGACCGCGCCGTCACCGTCGCGTCGTGAGTTTATATCTCGTCCACACTCACGAGGCGAGCCTCGTGAGTGTGGACGAGATTGAATTTTACAAGTAAAATTCAACATTAAAACTTTACACACGTAAAATAAAAAGCTCGAGACACAGTATAACCTGACCTCGCTTTGTATGAGCTGAGCTTACAATGACAGATCCGCGTATGCTGGTTTTGCAGAGCTTGATTGGTGCGTACATACACTTATCAATTACGTAGGGTGAATGCTCCAACCAGCCCGCGAAATTCAAATATTCATACGTTTTTTGCAATTTACAGGCCAGTGCTAGGTTGTATGTTGATTAAAATATTGTTCGCGACTCTAAGATGTATGTAGTTACAGAATTATAATCATCAAAATCTTCAATACAACCCTCAAATTCATAAAGAAGGAAAAACTAATTTTTCAACCTAGCACTGGCCTGAAAATTGCCGGTCGGCATTCTTGCTCCTTGTAATTTACTTTAAACTTACTCCATCACTAAGTAAATCAAGTAGGTACTTATTTTGCGATTCCCATAACGCCGACACTAGTTGTGCGCGAAAAAACTGAAAGTCGACCCCAACATAGTTGGGAAAAGGCTAGGCAGATGATGATGTACTTTATCAACAGCAAAAAAAACTAAAAGTACACCCCTGAAAAAACTACTATTAAACTATAAAAAAAAAACTTATTAACATACAGGTACTGAAACAGTATAACATGCTTGCGGTTGCTCTACTACCTCTGCTCTGTTCTGGATCTTTGTCCGAAGTGTCATCCGGGCAACGGTACATCCAACTGCTGTTCGCTTTGGAGTGCGAACACTTTGCTTAGCAGGTGGTCTGCACGAAGCACATTCTTCTTTAATTCTTTCTAAATCTTTTCTTTTTTTGTAAGCTTGTCTCTGTAATGATGGCTGCGCTTCAGTATTATTTTGACACTGAAATTTGTGCGGAAGAATCCCATTCTTCAATCGTAACACAGTTTTGTAATTTTCTTGTAAATTCATTATTTTGTACTGAATATAATTGGCTGTATCCTTTTCTATCTGAAAAACAAACTTAATCAAATTAATTATATTTAAATCATGATAGGAATTATGTGAAACAGATACATTGCTTCAGATTTTTTTTAAATACCTAGGTAGGTACTTATTTGCAATAATAAGTGCTTATTATATTTTGTAGTAGGTAAGTACTTGAGCAAGTCTGAGTCAGTCAGTGGTCGTAATTGAACCAAACCTTTGAATTTAAGTTGTAATAGAGGTTAGAATGAAGACACTTGCAAAGATAAGCAGATACCTAAACAAACAAATTGTACTTTAAGTTAATTAAATACTTACGTCGAAATGCTCTTCACAACAGTATAAACAAGTTGACGGAGATGTCATTTCTCTGTTCATGATTTTACACCACTTTCTCCTAATATCCGCACCTCTCGGTACAAGAAAAAACACTTTATTTGGTGCATTTCTATTTGTATTTTTACACAATGGCACGATACAGTACCGATAAGGCGGTTTATTTTCCTGTTGCATTATTTTAGTTGAAGTATAACACTAAATATTAAACACTTCTGCAGCTATTCACTAGTTGTTTGTTGTTATAGACATTGACGTCATGTCAAGCGCGCTAAAATGGCGGCCGTTCAAAAGCTGATATCAGCCTACTATTTTATAACTTTCTTTTTTTTAACAAATGATTTTTCTTGTGCTGGATTTTTTTAACATTTATTTATTGATGTAAATTATATAACAACATACAACCTGACACTAACCTGCACATTGCAAAAAACGTTAGAAAATTTCAATTCCGCGGGCTACCCTCCTGGCCCTTGTCAACACAGATTAAAAATACAGTTGACAAACGCTGAACACAAGTAATAAATCGATATGTAAACGAGAATCGATTTTAAAATGATTTTTGTGATATATTTTTTTTAACTGTTGAAATTATGTTATTTGTAATTTCTACTAATACTTTGATTGAATCAATGGGGATTTTCCAGTGCTTTTTTTTAACGAACTAGATGGCGCTGATCAATTTTGGGAATAATAAAATGGCAACACTGACTGAAATCGGTCTGCCAGTGCCAGGATTGTAAACACAAAAAGCAATATTTTTATAATATGGTATTTGGAATTTACTACATATAAATACATCTCTGTGACTTTCAATGTCACGATTAGAAGATGGATAAGATTGAATACTATGTTCCAAATCACATAAGTACTTCAATTTCCATAGCAAAGCAGGTACTAGCTGATATTTCAGAATTATTTTCATCACTGAAAAGTGATGAAAATAATTATATAAAGGATCTTTACTTATATAAGTCACTCGGATCTACCATAAATGGTATTTCTTCAACAAACCTTCGAAAATAGTGGATAAATATTCTTAGAATAGTTATTTACTGCGAGACGAGGATCAAATCTAACATTATATTCAGGATTCTCAATACTTGTTGTTGCCTCTGCTTGAGCGACTTCAGCTTCTTCTATTTCTAAAGGAGTCCAAGGAAAGATTGATGGAATAGAACCTTTTTTCAACATCTTGTTTCTTGTGTCACCATCTAAAAAACAGTCTTTTTATATTAAATTAACAAAAAGCAAGCGAGGCCTAACTGAATGATTGATGCCTGAACACTCATGCCCGGTTATGTTATTTACTGAAGTATCAACCGAATGGTACCTACTACATAGATAATAAGATGAGTCTCTAACCAAGTTAGTATTAACTTACCAAACAGTGGCCGTGTGTGATAGAAATCGCTGTCTTTAAAATGATCAGAGCAAAAGTATGTATATGTTTTTATGCTCCGTCCATGCTTTAGCTGAGTATCTAGCTTAGCAGCTGTGATCCAGTGGGTCTTTAATGTTTCATCCTTTGGTAACTGATGAACTCCATCGTTTTCACACCCATACACTATACATGGTCCACGCATTTTCCTGAAACTATAAGAATGTATTTTTCTAACTTGTGTTAGTGTAATTGAACTACATGTAGTAAGTATTATAGTTTTGTTTTCAAAAAACAAAATATCAAATGAAATGAAACTTATCAAAACGGTCACAGAGTACATACCTTTAGTATTTAAGGTTTATAGATCACTACTAGTGTATAACAAGGCTTATTAATTTTGTGTCAATGCGAACACGATATAACAAGAGTTCTGTCTCTGAAATAGCTCCGCTAGTCCGCTCACGCACAAAGCCTTACCAGAAGTACGGAGGAACCTAAGCTCGACTCGACGCACCAGGGAGTGTGGACGTAACGCAAAAACACTCAGAAGAACAATAGCAAAAACCATGCAAAAACTTGTAGTTCAGTGATGCAAAAGAACAGTACACTTTTTAGGTTATACATGTTTGACAGCAAAGAGGTTCTATAAAGTTCTCTTTCTAGACAGCAATGACTAATGGAAATTTTACTAAACAATGAGTTTGACATGTGTCGAGAGTTTTTTTTTGCTCTGATAAAAGATTTTACAACTGACCTATAATATAATACGTAATAAATTCTTTTTTCATTGAATTTTACTAGAACAACGCTAAAAAAAATATTCCCAAAACTAATCAGCGCCATCTATTGATATTTATTGAAGCGTTGTGACAAATGTCTGTGGAAAATTCCTCAATATCTGGTGTTTATTGTTTTTAATTGTTTTATTTGTTGAAATTTATAATACCTTATTATACTATTGATTTTCAGTTTTTGTTCATTTTTATTATTTGTATTTACTTACTGTTGTACCGTAACCTAACAACAGCCCCGCCCGCGCCCCCAAATAAACCCCGGAAAAAACTACTATTAAAAAAAAACTTATTGACATAGGTATTACAACCGTATCATCTTGCGGTTGCAGCTCTGGCTCTGCTCTGCCCAGGGTCTTAGTCCGAGGTGTCATCCAGGCAACAGTACATCTAGTTGCTCTGCAGCTATTGTGGTGGCACATCCGATTCGTGGGGTTCACCTAAAAATAATTAAAAACTAAAGACTATCATCACTATAAATTAGTTTTGCCGCTCTAATTTACTAAAAACTATATATAATTGAATAAATTTAGACAATAAGTTAGACTTAGATCAGTATATTTTATAATACAATAGCCAAGCTCAAGGCAGTTTGACGATTTCAGACTAATTTAAATTTATTATTAGTTCAGGTTTCATTACGATTTTTTCCTTAAAAAATATCAATGTTGTCCAGATTATCTTAGAAAGTAGGTAGGTACATATTTTACGAATTGAAAGTCACATTGAGCTGATTGAGCACAAATCTGTGTAGTCAGTAGACATTTATATTTTTTTAATTTGTATTTTATCTTAATAGGCTAGTTTATATATGGGTATTTCTCATTTTTTAATAGAATCAAATTAAATCTACTGAGAAAGGTATTCAAATGTAATTGATGATGTATTTTATTAGATTTGGTCTTGGTCGTCATGGAAAAAATACTTGCCGAGCTCGCAGTCTGTTATATATTAAATTAAAAGGGTTGAAATAAAATTGCCCTCCATGGAAGTGACCCTAGATCCACGGAAGTGATAATCCCTACATAAATATTGTCCATGGAAAGACCAATGGGACGGGCAACTTGTGGAACTAATGGCGCTAGCAGCGCATGAACCTAACATCGTCATTGGTTGAAAATCTGTCAATGTCATTTTATATTTCAAAATAGTTTGACCTCATTGGTCAGATTGGGTCTAAGCGATAGACGCGCCATCTACAATCAGCTTTGACCAGCCAACCCCATTAAGTCATGTTTTTAAAATTAAGGATCCTACTATTTTATCATTTAAAAAATTGGTTGCCTGTAAAGTCGGTATACGGGCGAAAGTTTTACGTGACAACGACTTTGAGTGGTAAAATAAACTTTTTATGTCTGTCTCTCTCGCTCTTAGGCGGGCTAACCATGCCCGAGTGGAAGGGACGCGTGCCTCTCACTCGCTCTCATTGTGAGCGCATAACGTGAGCGGAGCGTAACGCAGTTTCTTGAAGTGTCACCCGGCAAACCAATTTATAAGACGTTGTCACGTCAAAATCTATTATTTATCTTAATGAATATATAAAAACGGTTGAAAAAAGAAGTGCGCTCCATGGAAGTGACCATAAATAAATATTGTCCATGGAAAAACCGATGTCACATACTATAGTTTTACAGAGCTCCCTTAAATTCAGATAAAAAATTATGTTGAGGTACTTTAATTTGTCAAACATTAGTTGCATGTTTTCATGAACCACGCAAAGGCATGTGTCTCTTTCAGAAACTTTTCGTACTGTAATCCAAAAAGGTCTTAGTCGGCAAAAAGAACCAAAGCTGATTTTAAGTGTATTTTCTGTCCGGAATTTCTTGTGTAGGTTTAGCATAGGTAGTGTCACAGAGGTATCTTTTTTGCTTTATTTTTGGTGACACAATCTTTTTTGCCGGGGCACATTTTGCTATTGTCGTCTCTTTGAAGGAATTTCATAACGGCTGTCCGAAGTTTCATTGGCTTTGATATTTCTGTTTTTACCTTGAGACTCCTCTTCTTCGTAACACTAGCCGTGTTTTTCTTTCGCTCAGATGCTCTCAATAACTTCACTTGTAAGGTATGTACTTTTTTCTTCATAGCCTGTATCGTCTCTTTTTGTTTTCTTATTATCAAATTTGAAAACTCACGTCTTACTCTTGATGCTTGTACACCTTTTTTCTTTTGTCGGCTCACTGTCCCACATTGTGAAGAGCTTGGACTAAGGTCGGACAGCATTGGCGGTGTCGATCTAATTAATTCCGAGCATGTGGTAACATCACTGACGCAACTAGGCGATCGACGGGGTACTGTCTCAGGAACGCCTTCTAAGGTAGATGCTGATTCTGGTCGGATCGGTAAAACTGCCTCATCATCAGTAGTTTCTGGAGTGTTCTCTCCTAGGTGATTTAATAGTATTTTAGCACGTTTTTGTTTCAATCGACTCCTTAATTTGCGTTCTCTCCACTCTTTTTGCTGCATCCGATGTTCTCTTGCTGTCATATCAACTACCAGCTTCACTTTATTCTTCTTTCGTTCTTTATCTTTTTCTTTAGTAGCTTCGTATAAGGTAGCATTTTCTTTTAAGCGAGCTCTTCGCCTTCGCTCACACTCTCGTTTTTGCTGACGTATTTCTTCCACAGTTTTTGGGCACTTTTTAGTTTTAGGTTTCCCCATCTATAATGAAAAATAGCATTATTTTTCATGAAGCCAAATAATCACGTCAAAACCACCACCCTAAAACCTGCTCTCCATACAAAGTCACTTTCGTAGATCGCAGGTCACTTCCATGGGCAGATTTTTATCCATGGAACCAGGGATGTGACCTCCACGGATGAGACTTTGTCTGTTCAATCTCTGATTACGTAACCTCCAAATCGGGAATGAACGTGTATGTTTAGCCATGTGTTTTTTTACACCAAACGCATTAAAATCACACAACCTAATTACATAGTTGTAAAGTACATACCTTTGACGACCTACACGGCTACACAGATGTGACTATAAGCTATAAAGCTATAAGCTCGACGAGTTTTAAGAATGAACATTTATTTTTTTATTTTCACACAGATGTTACACCGCCTGACCACGTAGGAACTGACAACTGAAATAAAAAGATGGCGTCTCAGGCCTTGTCTATGGCCAGTTACGTTCGAAAACGCTCACGTTATTTTTCTGGCATGGCCGGTGTGACATTGATCCATGGAAGTGAAAAAAAAATAGATCATAATTTTTATGAGAAAAATTTATGATCTTCTAGTAGCTTCTTAAACATATGTTTTTATATTTACAGAGTAAATACATTTAAGATATTATTAGCTTACCTTTTTACACATTCACAGTAACAGTTAAAATACAGCATTATTTTTTCTTCATAAAACCTATATAAATGATCACATCCATGGAAAGGACATTTTTGTTTAAAAAAATATTAAAAATTAAATAAAATTTACATTCAATATAAGTACTTACTATTTTCTTTCTCTAAAATATTGTATTTTATATATACCTACTTTAATATCACAACGCACAAGTGTATCATTTAATTACTACCAGTTAGAAAATTTTGGATCACAGTGTTTTTTTGGAAAATGAGAAATACCCATATTATTATATCTGCTCCAAAGTTGTTATTTTCTTTTAATAATTTTATTAGATGATATGATTTTTTAGGTAATTCTAACAACATGTTGGGCTCTTTTGCTACAGCAGTTACATGCCAGTATGCATTCGATTTTTAAAATGTTTTTCATTCTCTCTCTGAGTCATCATCTTGCATCGAGCTTGATTCGGATGATCAACTTGGTATGTTTTTTCTTTCTTTAGTAATATCTCAAGATTATGATCTTGAGATACGATGAAAGAAAAAACATTGACAAACAATCTGGGCTGTCGGCAAACAATTTTTTTTTGGGCATCTGCTTTTATTGGTGATTTTGCAGTATTAGTTAATGAGAGACATTTTAATAGAGATAGTGCTACAATTTTTAGTAAAATTCACCTGAACACCTTTACTTCTATACTTAGTTCTTATTTTCACTTGCACAGCTTTTTCATTAAGTAGTTTTTTTTTATTCTCCGATGAATTCATTTCTTCACTAAGAGATGAACTGGGTCCTGCTTCATTGTTAGCTTCAGATTTATCCAATACATGACTACTACTGTTTGTAGACTCCGAGAGAGGTTCTGCTATCAGTGATTGTTCTCTTTTGATCGGACCCTTTCTTCTAACTTTTTGTTTTTGGCAATGGAATATGTGAGGCAGAACTCCTTTTTTTAGTCGTAGTATCACATTTACACCTTCTCGTTTCATTATGTTGTATTGAAAATAATTTTGTGTATCCTCCTGTAACTGTAATTAAAAATTGGTAAGTATATCTACACTATTATAAAGAGGAAAGATTTGTATTTTTGTGTGTATTTTTGTAATGAATAAACTCAAAAACTACTGCGCCAATTTCAAAAATTCTTTCACCATTAGAAAGCTACATTCACCCTGAGTAACATAGGCTATATATTATTCCAGTACTTCCACGGGCACGGGAACTAAAGACAAAAATTTAAGGGTCAAGGGATGAATAGATGAACGTGTCTGAAGGGATATCTAGTTTCTGTTGTGGTATAATTTAGGAACAGAGCTGAATAGTTTTTTTTTTTGTGAAATAAAAACAATAGAAACACAAAAATTTGTTAACTGGATTTCTAAACAGTTATCTACTGTTTGTGCGATTGAATTTCAATACAAACCTTACTTCTGACCAAATCAACATTATTTTCCTTTTGAGTATCTTGTGCATTACTGAAATTATATTTAAGGTATCGAAATACGTCATACTTACATTAAAGTGATCTTCACAACAATATAAACAAGTTGTTGCTGATTTAAATTCTTCTCTTCGCATAACCTTACACCATTTCTTACGTATTTTTTCACCTGTGGGGACTCGAAGAAACACTTTATCAGGTGTACTTTTGATATTGTTTTTGCATTCAGGTACAACGCAATACCTATAAAAAGGTTGCTTTTGAGCTTGTAACATGTTGAAAATGAAATAAGATGAACGATAACAAATGTGACCCGTGTGTTACTTTGATAGTAAACAAAAACAATTGACTGGACCACAGACCACTAAGTAGTCATTACAGTCCACAGACCACAATCATACAAACTGTCACTGCTGGACACTGGATGAGTGTTGCCAAATCTAATTTTAAAAAATCCGTGGGACTATTCTAAAAAATCCGTAGAAGGCCTGTACAAAAATCCGTAGATCTACGGACATGTTTTAGGCTGATGCTAGGATAGCCCGCGAAATTCAAATTTTCTTACGTTTTTTGCAATTTGCAGCCCAGTGCTAGGTCGTATGTTGATTAAAATATTGTTCGCGATTGTAAAACGTATGTAGTTACAGAATTATAAGAATCATATATATAGTTATAGAAGCTGTGGTTACTGCTCGCGTCTTAAACGGGCCAGCTACACTATAAATCCTCGCGCTGACTTGCGCTAGATATCATAATTTCTTTTGCATCCCACTATTTTGCTGATATCAATTTGTGTCTGATCTGACCTCCAACCCCAAAATCACGTAAATAAAATAAAAAAGACAATTATGTAACTTTCATTTCTGGAAACGAAACGTAACTCAAGGGCCCTGTATGCCGTGCCGACTGCCACCCGCCGGCCCACCCTGGTGGCAAGTGGCAACACTGAAAAGCACATCATTCTTTTTTTTTTTTTTTTCTCATTTTAATGATTTTATATGACATCATTTTGACATTGACAGATTAGCTAAAATAAAACTAAAACACAGGTTCCTTGAAATTGAAAATTTATTCTGGTTTCCTCGAGTTTCCACCACCTATTTAAGTTTTCCAAGTATTTCTGGACACACTAAAGGCATGGCAAATATTTGGCAATCTATTTTCTTCTTGCGCTGGACTACTTTGTGCAGTTAAAGTGGTTGTAATACGCTATGAGTTTGGTTCCAAGATTTGAGTCGTCGTAGCTAAGCTCTTTTGTGTGGAGTCTATGTAAGACGAAAAAGTAAGCATAAATCACACTCGATTTTATCTAGTCTAGAACACCGAATAAAATAGGCTGACGCAGATAAAATAAAAACTAACAAGAAATAATATTATGTTTATTTACACTAATATTTTATAGAGGAAAGATTTGTATTTTATGTGTGTATGTTTGTAATGAATAAACTCAAAAACTACTGCGCCGATTCCAAACATTTTTTCGTCATTAGAAAGCTACATTACATTCACCCAAAGTAACATAGGCAATATTTTATCCCCGTACTCCCACGGGAACGGAAACTATTGTACGCGGGTGAAACCACGTGACGTCCGCTAGTAATGTATAAAAACTAAATAATAATTACCTATATTATTTTAATAGCACATAATTAAAATTCGTGATGGCTCAGTAGCTAAGGGCTCACCGTTCATGCACAGGTTATGGTTTTAAATCTGGGTATCAATAAGGTAATCTTGGATGAAAGAAGATGTTAGGATTTTTTTGATGCGGCAGGGTGAAAAATCTTTGGTTCATATAGACATCAGTATCTTCATCTTCCTGCCTCATGCCTATACTGTATTATTATTAATTTATTTCGGATATCAATCCATACATTTTTATTGCGTAATAAAATCTAATTAAACAATATGCATAGAGTACACATGGTAAATATCTCGTTTTCAGTATTAATGATAACATACTAGCTTATACCTGCGGCATCGCCCGCATGAAGTTCAATAATTGTCCCACGGAATCATACTAACAGGATAAAATGTATCCTATGCGTTAATCTGGTTTATAAACTGTGAGTAAATTTTATACCAAAACCATTCAGTAGTTTTTGCTTAAAGTGTATTCATCCAATCTCAATAAGTACCTAGTATTGTATTGTATAGCTAGCTGGTGTCCGCAAATCCACGTCAAAGCGCGTATTTTGCATACGGGTGGGAATTTTATTCGATCCATCCTAACTCCCTGAGAAAGGCCAGCAGCGCCTTGGTGTTGCTGACAATCTTGCGGAGAAATAAGTAGTATTACTTGGGGTCGGCGTTATAAATTTTTTCTTCAATTCTCTACTGTCAGCTGTTACGCCAACATTTATCATTTGAAATACTTAATTTCAGTGAATAAAAAATGAACTCTGCAATGGATAGTTATCAATTGTGTTGCTGCTGTCTAGAGCTGGTGTGTCTCAAGAGCCTGTGGAGACAGTACTCATGGATGGGCAGGACAGAGGTGTACGGAGACATGCTGAAAGAGTGTTTCAATTTATCTGTGAGTACCCTATTTACCATATTTTAATTAACATCCATCATTAGGGTTCTTACAGACGAGCGGCACGTTGCCAACTGCAGCCGACGACATATTATGTCGACAGTTGCCGTCGACGCTTGTAGTTGTGGTGTCGACGGCTGCCGCAGGCGCGCCGACGGCTGCCGTCGACACTTGCAGTTGTGGTGTCGACGGCTGCCGTTAACACCACAACTGAAAACGACAACCACGTCAACCATTAAAACGACACCCATGTCTGAAAATCCGAAAATTTTCCTAGCCGCCATCTTGGATTTTCATTTTGACCTCATTTTCGTTATCAGCGACCCCGAAACCATGAAAATGACACCCATGATAGAAAAACCAAAAAAAAACAACTTCAAGTAAGTATAAATAACAGGCGTGAATGTTTACAGAGTGAACCTCAGTGGCCATTAAGTCGCACTAAAGTCGAGTCGCGCAAGTGTCCTTCGCGCAAATGTCTTTCGCGCAAGTGTCTTGATACCCTACCTACCTATTACCTACCTACTACCTACCACCTATCAATCTACTACCTACCTACCTACCGGTTAATTCGGACGGGTTGTATAATACCTAATTAAAATAATTTCGGACAAAAACAATGCACGATTACTAATATCTTTGGGTTCTTAAAGACGAGCGGCACGTTGCCAACGGCAGATAAACTGCAGCCGTCGCCACCTGTCGACGGCTGCCGTCGACGCGCCGGCGGCAGCCGCCGACACCACAACTGCAAGCGTCGACGGCAGCCGCCGACACCACAACTGCAAGCGTCGACGGCAGCCGCCGACAACACAACTGCTAGCGTCGAAGGCAGCCGTCGTCGCGCCGGCGGCAGCCGTCGACACCACACCTGCAAGCGTCGACGGCAGCCGTCGATATATGTCGTCGGCTGCAGTTGGTAACGTGCCGCTCGTCTGTAAGAACCCTTATTAGCCGTGTGGTATCCGGTAGAGTAGAATAGAACCAACCCATTACACTCACGGGTGTCGTATAAGGCGACTAATGTCTGAGGCAGAACACCTTGCGCCTTCGTAGACCAGAGAATGGGCAGCAGCGTTTTCTGTTAGTCATTCATCACTGCGATCTCCGATCCGCCTGCCAAGCGTGGAGATTACGGCAAATTCCTCCCATCATGGTAGAGGCTTATGTCCAGCAGTGGACGTTATGGGCTGTTGTGGATGTAATCAACATACAACAGAACACTGACCTGCAAATTGAAAAAAAAAACAAATATAATTTGAATGTCCCCTGGATACTACTACTACTACTACTACTACTATATTCCCTGTTAAAACTGGTTGCCATGATGAAATTGTTGGTCAGGAGGTGATTGTTGAACAACATAACATCAGTAGGTAAGTAATGGCATACAATTACCGAACCACCAGATTAAGCAAAATGTAACAGCAAAAAAATCACTTTTGATTGCCAAAATTAGTAAATGATCACCAAAATTAATCCCCATTTTATCGTGAAATTAGAACCAAAAAATTTTTTTTTAGCTTATGACCACCAGAAGTTGAACTTGCATCCGAGTCGAGGGAGACATGGGCTACTACTTCTGAATGGCTTATAAAAAAAAAAAGATTATATATAGTTTATAGGCAAAACTAGTTTGTCATCAACCACCTCATTAGAATTTCGTGCTCATTTGGTGATAACTCATATTTTAGGTGATAGATGTTAGTGGTCACAAAGTTATTTTTGGTCATTATATTTTCCCCCTTAAATAATTATAGTAGTAAGTAGTAGTTGTTGTAGTAGTGGTTTAAGTATGATGTATGAGACTCACCGACCCCACAGACATACCATTGCAACAGTTTTGTGGGGACAATAACCCCGACAACAAATTTGCTAAGGGCTTGTAAAGACAATCGCAAGATGGTACAAGAAAAAAAAAGAAGTTTTGTGGGGCTTAGTTTATAAGTTTACTTACCATTTTGGAATAAAAACCCAATATGTTTGATCTTCCAGTGGGAGCAGCCGGATGAAACGAAGGACCTTATCTGTGAAGTGTGCATTACACGCCTCAGAAATGCCGTGCAATTTAAACAGAAAGTGATGCAGTGTCAATCTACACTAAGATTACAACTTGTAGGTAAGAGCTTTACCATCATCATCTGCCTAGCCTTTCCCCAACTATGTTGGGGTCGGCTTCCAGTCTAACCGAATGCAGCTGAATACCAGCATTTTCATGGAGCGACTGCTTATCTGACCTCCACAACCCAGTACCACGATACCACTTGGTTAAGACTGGTTCTGTGGTTGCTGCCTATCCCCTTGGGAAAAAGGCGTGAGTAGGTATATGTAAATATCCCTAAGAGGCGACTAAGGGACTTACCAGAGAATGGGCTACAGCGTTCTCTGTGCTTTTGTAACAACCGTACTGCGATCGCCAACCCGCCTGCCAAGCGTGGCGATTATGGCAAAACCCTTTGGGGGAGGCCTATGTCCAGCAGGGGACGTCTTTCGGCTGAAATGATGATGATGATAATGATAAATGATGTTTATTTTGCAAGTAGGTTTTTACAAACAATTTTACACGTCATTTTTTAAAACTAGATGGGGCCGGTGTTTCGTACCTGACTACTCTGAGAAGAAACAGCCGAAACAAACTCAGAGGTCATAGTCTCTTTTGAAGTCCAGACATAATCTTGCTCAAGTCACATGAGGACCATGCAGATTAGTGTCTGGAGATGGTCTTTTGAAGAAAGAACCATACAGATTTGAGTGGACCTGTCCAGTAATATGTATAGTTGTTTAAAATAAATAAATAAGTATTCACATTTCCAGATGGAATAATACCATTGAAAGAGGAGCCGTTAGAGATAGAAGTTCAACAGAAACAAGAGTGTGGTGAGTATTTGGTGCAAAATTGAGATAGACTATTGAGTTTTAATGTAACAAGAAGTATAGAATGGTGTCGATTGTGTTGTGCACAAACTAAACTTAAGTATTTAGTCAGTCATCATTCCTATTTGAGTTCATCAACAAGTAGAGAAAAAAAAAAAAAAAAAACCCGAGTGCGTAAAAAATAACTAATAATTTTAAATAAAAACTGAAAAGAATAAAACAAGTTCAGGACACATGACATATTGACTGCAAGAATCGGGACCCATTTTGGATGTAATGATTTTAGTCTAGTTTATTTAATGGGTCCCGACTTGTTTTATGAGCTTCTTTTATTCTTTTCAGTTTTTATTTAAAATTATTGGTTATTTTTTACGCAGTCGGGTTTTTTAATTTTTTAAATTATTTTTCTTTATTTTACACTTTTTGGTTACTTAGCTATACCATTTTAAAATCCTCATGATGAGCCCTTTATCAAGCCGTTCAGGCTGTGGAGCTTGCCAAACATTTGAATTTGGCGCCAAAAATCCGCCATTTTTTTATTTTTATTTTGATATACCCAGTGTCACTCTCACAGTAAATAAGAATCTAACGACACCTCTCAAGCTAAAATCCATCGAGTCGTTCAGGCCACAGAGCGTGCCAAACAATTATACATACATACATACTCTCGAAAAACATAACCCTCCTTCTGGCGCAGTCGGGTAAAAAGATGCTTCACACAGTCCCATCCATCGTTTCTTTGGTCTCCCTCTACTCTTACACCCATCCACATACATACTGTTACGAGCTGGGTATGGGATAAATTAATTACTACCGATTAAACAACAAATAACTTTAATAATCACAAAACACTTAAAACTTAATCACAAATACGCTACTGATAGATATCGCACTTCTAGTTCACTTCGTTGTGTAGCCAAAATCAGACTGCTGCTCCCGCAAACATGTCGGCTATTTATATGGCGACCGATCCCTCGAGAAAGATCCACGACTTACCTACTTGAATGTTGTGGGTCATTGTCCTTCGAGAAACTTCCACAACTTGTACAAAATAAAGAAGTAGGTAGTTTATGCTCTCGGCGTACGGTCGAAATTACAATGACAATTCCTGATGTTCTTTAGAGTACCTACATCATTCGAGACTCGTCCTACCTACCTACTACCGTAATTGTAGGTACGGGTATGACGCAACAATACGCAAAACTTGCCACACAACATCCTCATTCCTCCGCATCACATGCCCGTACCATGACTAATAGCATAATCAGCCTATAATGTTCCCACTGCTGGGACACAGGCCTCCTCTCTATGAGAGCGAATGGTCTATAATCCACCACGCGGGCCCAGTGCGGGTTGGTAGATGTCACATGTCTTCGAATTTTTTGGTTCTAGGACATGCCGGTTTCCTTATGTTTTCCTTCACCGTTTTGAGAGCCGTGGTGATGAACTAATTACACTAAGTAATGTGCCTGCCTGGGTCCGAACCCACGACTTACTGTTCGTAAGTCGGGGCTGCCACCACTGGGCCACCGCTGCTCTTCCATATACCATGACTAATAGTTTTCTTTAAGGCGACTATAGGAGCTAAACGCGAGTTTTATAATGCAAAAAAAGCGTTAAGGCTAGGTAGTTTTGCAAAAGTAGGCATTTAGCGCTGTAGGCTACGCGCGAAATACTTCGGGTGGACACAGCGCGTCAGAGAACTCTCATGACTCCGCACGGCGACACAGTATAGAAATATGCAGTAGGTTATGTAATATTAGTTGACTTTTATGAAATATATTTTTATGATCAAAATTTGTTACTCGTAGTAGCGATAAATTAGAGCTTCGATATATAATAATTGTCTATAAAATATTAGAATATAAAATAGGTAGTCATAATTGGGCAGTTGGAATAATTAATTGAAAATAAACAGCCAGTTCGCAGGTTTGAGAACTGTAAAGATAAAATTTTGATTTGTTTATGTTTTTGTATTATTGTTTTTTCAAAATAATTATATTTGAGGAAAGTATTTCAATTTCAACTACGGTTATTTACTTCAAAGATAGATTTGCATAAAAAGAACCTAGGGTGTCAAATAAAACAAATTTATAAAAGAAATCTATATAATAATATAAAAATTAATTACTGTTCGTTAGTCTCGCTAAAACTCAACAATAGGTCAAGGTTTGTATAAAAGATAAAAAATAGGGGGTAGGCAGTAGGTAGGTGGTTGGTAGGTAGTAGGTAAGTAGGTACATAGTAGGTAGTGGGCAGGTAGGTACTGTAGGTAGTAGATAGGAAGTAGGTAGATGGTAGGTAGTAGGTAGTACGTAGGTAGGTAGATGGTCGGTAGTACGTAGGTAGGTAGGCGGTCGGTAGTCGGTAGGTAGGTAGTAGGAAAAGGCGCATTGCAACGCATGCCCGGCACAGCTAGTTTTAAATATTTTCATGTACTATCGTGGTCTTTTCCGTCTGACCATTTTAATTTTTTTTCGCTTAAAACATGCAGAGGCGCCGAGTCCCGCCCCCTTAAAGTTTGGGCGTATTAGGAAAACGTCAACTTTGCCGCGCAAAATAACAATAACTCTCGTTTGGCGTGCGTCATCCGTGCGCTCGGCCGATTCGGTATCTTTTCATTCATTATTTGTATACAAAGTCAACGGGTCGGAGCGTTTCTATTTTGCGAGTGCAAGCAAAAATTAGCTTAGTGGTGGTCAGGCGGAAGTGTCCTCGATAGTACTTTAGTCATCTTAAAATTGCCGGTTGCAATTCTTGAGGCTGCCCCACTGACCTATAACAAAAAGTAAATGAAGTACCTATTTCACAGATGAAATTGATAGGTAGATATTATAGTATTAGTATTTACTTTTCGTTTGCAAACGCCAGGCTGAGACATCGATACTTATACCTAGACAAAATATGATTTAATTTTAACAAAAATCTTAGCGTTCTCTAGTAGTACTGATATTTTTATACTGTGGATATGTTTCTACATATTTGTTTCTTTTATTGCTTTACTGCGTTGTTTATTGCCCATTATAACTAAACTCTCAAAAACAGATGATAAGGTGCGCGAAGTTGTCGCGGAAAAAACTGACACAGGTCCGTCGTCCATAAGCGCCAGCACGCGACTGAACGGGCCTGTCGGAGCCGCCGCGGGCGATTTTAATTCATATTTAATCGTAGTAATTAAGAAAATTATTTTATCAAGTCAAACTCTGCGAATTTGTCTATAACTAATTAGTTTCTTTAATATAGTATAAAAATTAAATGTAAAAAATCAGTAATATAGTCATAATATTGAAAAAACGTTATAAAAAGGGGCAACTTTGCGAGTTTTTTCTATCGAGTGAAGTTCATCAGGTCTTGCAACTGAATGCGATTTTGACTAGACAAGATCCTTAACTAATACATTTTTTTTTTTTTTTTTAATTTAAAACACTATATTCTTTGTCTCAGATTGTTATAAAAAACTTAAATTCGGGGCCACCTAGCCTTAATATTTACTGCAATAAACAAAACCAGAAAAATATATGATATTCTTCAGGATATAAGCTAGTACGATAGTGTTTTGAAAACATAATGCAACAAATTTTATTCGATAAAAATAATCACGAACTTATCTCTAAAAATTTCTTTTAACGAGTAAAAACTATACTAAAATACATGCGATCATTCTGATTTTTTGGCAAATAATTCTACAAGCAACATATTAGCATCATAGTGTTTTACTCTTTTAGTCCAATCAATAGATTTTTTGTAAATTGCAAAAAACCACTCATTTCGCACTATTCGGCCCGCAGTGACTGACGTAACAACCACTTTGTTGTTGCAGTGCAAGCTGATTATAACTTTATTCTAACTGTATTTCAAACGAGGTTTGAACCACCACAAATAGAGTTGCTAATTTAGCTCCTGTAGTCGCCTTAATTTAAAATTAAAATGTCACTTCCGTGATTATTATTGATTTTGAGCTCCAGATATTTCGACGCTGTTGCAAGCGCCATGATCGTGGGTGCGGTGGTGCGGGTAGATATCCCGTAAAGTGACATTTTAAGTTTAGTTAAACCGTGTAAGCTTATAACAATATTTTCTTTAATTTACAGAGATAATTATGAAAAGAGAAAAAGTGGACGACTATCATGATGAACAGACTGATGATTTATTTAATGAAGATGATGAAAATGAAATTAATGATATCGGTGAGTCATTCATTATAGTTGGTGCCAGGGGGTCTAAAATGGCCGCTTTCGCAAAATCATAATAAGAATCACGTTAAAAATTAGGAGAAAATATAATGACCACCAAAAATAACTTTGTGACCACTAACATCTATCATCTAAAATATCAATTGATCACCAAATTTAGTAAATTGAGCACCAAATTTTAATGAGGTGGTTGATGACAAACTAGTTTTGCCTAGGCCGACTTGCGGCACCCCGACACGGATTATTTTACAAACCATGCAGAAGAGCCCCGTCAAGCAGGTCTCCGTCGACCGGGTCTCCCTCGACTTGGATGCAAGAGCATAACAGTTCAATTTCTGGTGGTCATTAAATAAAAAAATAAATTAAGTTCTTAAACCGGACTGTCACAGACAACAGACAGATGGATAATTGGACAATGAAAGCCTTAGTAATAGGGCCCGTAAGACTCCGCTGTCCGTCCGTCTGTCTGTCACCAGGCTGTATCTCATGAACCGTGAGAGCTCGACAGTTGAAAATTTCAATTTTTCACAGATGATGTATTTCTGTTGCCGCTATAACTACAAATAAAAAAACAATAAAATGAATATTAAAGGGGGGCTCCCATACAACAAACGTGATTTTATTACCCAGGTGAAGCCGCGGGTTACACTGGGGTTACACTTACGCGGGTTACACACAAGTTACACTATAAAGCAATACAATAGCAATTTCTTTTCACAGACACTAACACTCCTGCAATAAAAGAAGAAAAGCTTTCATTTAAAGTTGGCTCAGTTAAAGGTGAGTTTGAATTATTATTATTTTTTGCACTGAACCCTCTCCGTTTTCTAAAACAAAAGCCTTAGTTAGTTACTCCTCATAACATTAGCTATCTGCCAGTAAAAGTCCCGTCAAAATCGGCCCAGCCGTTTCGGAGATTAGCCGGAATAAAAGACACAACAATTTTAAAAATTGTTTTTATTATTGTTTACTTTCATTATGCATTCAGTAAACAACTGTTATTTAAAAAAAACTCTTTTGTGTTGGATATTCCATTTATCGAGGAAGGTTATAGGCTATATAAAATCACGCTACGACTGATAGGAGCGGAGCATAAATGAAAAATGTTGCATAAACGAAGAAAATTTATTCCCTTTGTGACCCAACTGCGCCAGAAGGAGGTTTATGTTTTTCGAGTGTATGTATAATATATATATGTATGTATAATTGTTTGGCACGCTCTGTGGCCTGAACGGCTCGATGGATTTTAGCTAGAGAGGTGTCTTTAGATTTGTATTTAGTGTGAGAGTAGCACTGGCTATGTCAAAATAATAATAATAAAAAAAAAATGTTGGATTTTTGGCGCCCTATTCAAATGTTTGGCACGCTCTGCAGCCTGAACGGCTCGATAAAGGGCTCATCATGAGGATTTGAAATGGTATATCTAAGTAACTAAAAAGTGTAAAATAATTTAAAAAAATTAAAACCTCGACTGCGTAAAAAATAACTAATAACTTTAAATAAAAACTGAAAATAATAAAACAAGTTCAGGAGACCGGACATATTGACTGCAACAGTCGGGACCCATATTGAATGTAATAATGATTTTAGTCTAGAGTTATTTTTTACGCAGTCGGGTTTTGTTTTTTTTTTATTTTTTTCTCATTTGACGCAGACGAAGTTGCGTGGATCAGCTAGAAATGTATTTTTCAATACACTTCCTCGAAAACTGGTCCTTAACGCACTACGATTAGGTACAACATGCCATGTATTTCACACGCGTGTGATTTTTTCCACTTTCCCGCACGTGCGGGAATGAAAATTGCCACAGATAACTATACCTATACTTAGTCCAAATTGGTTCAATGCCTATAGTCTGAGGTGATTTTTTTTTTTTTATTTTTGCAAAGCACTACGCGTCTTTACGGCATAAATATTTTTTGAATATTCAAATTGTGTTTATAAATAGAATATCATAGATAAACATGATTATTTAAAACTAATAGTTACTTTTATACACAAATTAACATATATTTGTGTTCTGAATTCAAAAATATAAAATAAATCTATTTTTTATATTAGGCTGTTAAACGGCTTCATACCATTGCCTCTCTTTCAACCTGGCGAGACCAAAGCGCGTAAAAAAAAAAAAAAAAATCATAGTTTCATAGTTCGTGACAAAAATATTATTTGTTATTTTATTTTATTTCTTCAAAAGTGTATTGAAAAACGTCGTTTGATACACGTAGACATTTGTTATTGCAATTCTCGGCTCAAAAACACCCTCGCCTACGGCTCGGGTGTTATAATACCGCCTCGATTGCAATAACAAACTTTCTCCACTTGTATCAAAATGTACTATTATCTATCTTATTTTCGCAAATGACATAAGAATTACTTTGTTGCAGTGCTTCCAAAAGCGATCACGTTAAAACGGAAAATACCAGACAAGAAGTCAAGTAAGGCCCGTTTCCTATAACTTACTTACGTATAACTGTCAGTTAATATGTCACGTCTCGCACCTATCGGTGTTTGTATATACAAAGTTAGCTTTGAAATATCCTATCCGCGTCACCTACCTGTCACTTGATTGATGATTGAGCACCACATCCAGCCAGGAGCAAGCCTGATACACCAGGGGGCACTTTTTGTAAGGAAAGACATGCACACCCATGGGATCGGAGAGGAAGCCCGACCAACCGCAGCCAGTCGGGCACAATCAGCCGACTATGCAGCCTAGAGCGAATATAGGAATAGTGGTAAAGGCAGGTACAATCCATAGGAATTAGCATTGGTGTTTTAACCTTCGTTTGATTGGTATCTTCTATCATTGGAGAATCATGTTCGTTTCTGATGGTTGCAATTCCATTCGTTTTTGACACGTCTTATTTAAACATTATTTTCGTGTATATGTTTCGTCGTCGGTAATATTTGTTTCACTGTCCGTTTCGCTGAGGTGATCTATTTCCTGGGTGGTCGACTTAAATTTTTCTCTATGTGCTGCTAGCTGAATCCATTCTTCTTTGCTTTTATTGAAATATTCCATGTCTTGTTGGAGTGACTCGTTCCATGTAATACCTACCTGTCACTTGATTCATAGAAAAATCAAAGAAAGATTTTCTGTGATGTTTTGTTTCTAACCGTCAGTAAGCAAAACGTCAAACAGACAGAGATAGCAACCTACCGATACCGAACAGTAAGTTATTGAAAATGGCCGTATATCGTATATGATGATACCATCACGCCTGGTACACCCAAAAGAGTATGCGGAGTTGTATAATAGTACAGTCTTGAGGCCCGCTCAAACGCGCGGTGTAACATTCTCAGCACCCATTTTTTAGCATAATTACCAATGATATGTGTTAAATTAATACAGACTAAATCTTCTTTTTTTCAGGTAATTTAACAAAATCTACAACGAAACGTATAGTTTTCGACAATAAATCTTATAACTACGTCAATCCTAGACAGAACGCAGCCCTCATTATAGAACATTCCACCATTGTGCCCTTCAAATCTAGGGTAGGGTATTTCAATTGTTTCTATTGCAGTAAACAATTTGTAGGCTTCGATATGCTAAAAACTCATGTTAGTGAGCTACACGAGAAGATCAGCTCAAAAATTATTTTTAAAAGCATATACAGGCCCCGCGACCGAATCAAAGCGGACGTCAGTGACATAAATTGCAGATTATGCAAAAAGAAAATTGACAACCTAGACTTTTTAATACAACATTTGACAGATGACCATAATGTCAAATTCAATTTTGACAGTGACAGGAAAAAACCCGCGGATTGTATTTTGGGTTACGATTTGAGTGAAGGAAAGAATAGATGTTGCCAATGCAAACAAGAATTTACCTTTTTCAAAGCGTTGACGATTCATATGAATGAGCATAGTACAGACCATGTTTGTGATGTATGCGGTCGATGTTTTTTATTCGCAGACCGTTTGAGAGCACATTCGGCCTCTCACAAAGAAAACAGTACAGTAAAATGCGATACATGTGGAAAAATATGTGGGTCCAAAATGCGCCTAAAAAGCCATATTAGATACAAACATCAAAAGCTGCCATTCATGTGTTCCATTTGCGACAAAGTGTTCAACACAAGTGTGAAACGTATGAAGCATTTAGAAGAAGTACACAACCGCGCTCCTTTAGATTTAACTTGCAAAATATGTTCTAAAAAGTTTGCCCATCATATACTTTTATATCGTCACATGAAAATATATCATTCAAATATGAAACGTGAGCGGAAACACGGCTGTAGTGTTTGCGGTATGAAGTTTACATCGACTAGTGAACTTTCGAATCATAGTGTTGTACATTCAGGGGAGAAAAATTACGAGTGTGAAGTCTGTCACAAAAAATATGCGCGAAAAAAAACATTGACGGAACATTTACGGATACATAAAAATGATAGGAGGTTTGCTTGTGGCGCTTGCTCGCAGGCTTTTGTGCAAAAGTGTAGCTTAAAAAATCATATAAGAGTCCATCATGGTGATGTGGATTTTGAAAAACTGATTGTGGATAAGAGATTGAATGCGAAATAAAATATTTAATTTCCTGACTTTGTTTTTTTTTAACTACCTACCTCATATTACTTCATAATTATTTGATTGGCTAGAAATATTAAGCCCGTACCGTAAATTGATGAGTGTGAGCGAATCAATGTTTTTCGTTCTACGTCTATTGGGTCAAAAATAGTGCTGCAACATCTTTATGTATGCATGAGACAGTAAATAATGTACAGACGCCAGCACATCAAGCTGCTACAGTCTGTCTTTCTTCAATAGATTTTCATCTTTATCGCTAAAGTTTTATGTTCAAGGTTGATTGAGAAAATTTGACAGTTTCGGGTAGCTTCATGTGCTGTCAGTACGTACATACGTTACTTGAAAACTTTTAAACCTAATGTAGGTACCCTAAAACAAATTTACATAGTTATATAAAATATTCACAAAAAAAGGACAAACTTACAGCCCGACAAAAAATTTAAGATGGTGGCTAAACACGGAACTAAAAATTGCCTACCTGGCAATACCACGTTATCTGGCTAACTCTGCAATGTCATTGGTTTTTTTTTTAAATAATATTTATTCATGACCATAGATACAAAGTCTTGTCACTGCTGAGGGTTGCCAGAAAGTCGCTAACAACTTTCTTTCTATCTCTATGCTAACAACGCCCTCATTTTTTCCATACTCTATTTCGCCAAACAACTATACTATCGGGGTCTTTTCCGCCTGACCATTTTAATTTTTTTTCGCTTAAATCATGCGGAGGCGCCGAGCCACGCCCCCTTAAAGTTTGGGCCTATTAGAAAAGCGTCAACTTTTTGGATGAAAAATTCGTATGCAGATAGCTGGAGACCTGGATTAACATATAAGATCCCTTTCATCCGGAAATTCCCATGGGATCGGGAAATCGGGAATTACGCGAGTGAAACCGTGGGGCACAACTAGTTTAGGTTATGAAAATATACTTTACAAACTGTTTTACGAAAGATAAAACGATAAAAAGACTTTTGTCAAGCTAGTTTCTCGAACCGTCACACTGTGCGATGCGAGAATGCGTAGGTCGTCGCGATACAGTGCAAGATCACGCTAACGTGAATGCGTCAGCGAGGTAATACTCGCCCACGGCCCATCAAACTCCTCCGGACGGATTTCACATCGCTCTGCCGTGCTGTGATCCGAAAACATGCCCAGAAAGAAGGCTGGCAACAAAGTTTGGCAAGGCAGGCACCACAGGCAGGCACTTGTCAACAGGGATGTGAGATTAATCGAAAATAATCGATTAAATAAAAAAAACCGGCCAAGTGCGAGTCGGACTCGCGCACGAAGGGTTCCGTACCAATTATTATAAAAAAATCACGTTTGTTGTATGGGAGCCCCCCTTAAATATAAATTTTATTCTGTTTTTAGTATTTGTTGTTATAGCGGCAACAGAAATACATCATCTGTGAAAATTTCAACTGTCTAGCTGTCACGGTTCATGAGATACAGCCTGGTGACAGACAGACGGATAGACGGACAGACAGCGAAGTCTTAGTAATAGGGTTCCGTTTTTACCATTTGGGTACGGAACCCTAAAAACGATTTTTCTTTATTCAATGTCAATCGATTTGTCAAAAATCGATTTTAATAATCCTAGATAATCAATTTCTGCGAAAAAATTGCTTTTGTTATTATTTAAAAATCTACATGCTTTTCATATTCCAATAATAAACCTAAGAGATTCATACTAACAATTTATTTTTCTTTCTTTCTTTAAAATGCCGCTAACACTTGAATTATGGGTGGAATTGGCAACCAATCCACGTCTGTTACCACCAACAATGCCTTGAAACAATAGCAGTAGCAACAAACTCATCACTCATCATAGGATTTTCTGCACTTCTATAGCGTGCAGCGCGCGTAATTGTAAGGATTATCATATACCTATTAAATATTCATTAAACTCTTCGAAAGACATTGTGAAAATCGGATAAAAATACGCGTGTTTTTGTTTAAAAGCCCCTTGAGGAAGCTTCAAGGTAGATCGCGACGTACCTTATATTTGACAGTTGGTTCCTCAAGTCAAACTCACCTCGAGTGAGGAAACTGTTTGAGGTGAGGAGTAAAATTGCAACTATGAATGTGAAATCACCTTAGTGAGGTAGACTCGAGTCGAGGAAATCATGAGGTTTTGATTAAGAATATGGGTGTATGTTCTCCTCGTCAATGTGATCATTTTTTATTCTGCACCATACCTGGGAACTTCTAGTTCCGGAGATATTGGGGGTCGAAGTTCCAACTTTTTGACAAGTTTTTTTTTAATACAAGTTTTTAATGTAAGATTTTTACTGGAAATAACTAGTAGTATTTTAAATTTGCCTAGTTTTAAAACAAAATACATAAAACGATAATTTTAAATACCAAACAACTACGTTATGGTCATAAAAACTAGTAACAAATCTTACGTTAAGTTTATACAATAAAAAACTGGCTGTCTGTAAAGTCGGTTTACGGACGATAATTTTACGACTTTGAGTGGTAAAATAAACTTTTTATGTCTGTCTCTCTCGCTCTTAGGCGGGACGCGTGCCTCTCACTCGCTCTCATTGTGAGCCGCATAACGTGACCCAGTTTCTTGAAGTGTCACCCGGCAAACCAATTTATATGACGTTGTCACGTCAAAAAAATAATTATCACAAATATTTAGTCATAATTTACATTTGGCTAGTATTCAAAAGCGCTGTTTAAGAAAATCGATTTAACTGCATAATTTATACAATCGATTAATTAAAATCAATTAATATTATTATGAAAATCGATTAACTTAATTAGAAATAGGTACGATTAATAATCTAATAAAAATCGATTATACGAAATTAATAGTCGATTTAAATAAAAAGCGATTATTTTGTACATCCCTACTTGTCAATGCCAAATTCAAAAGAACAAAATGGCGACTGTTCCAAAAAACGTAAACCTTGTACATACTTCTAGTTCTTTTAATGTTTATTCCACTCAATATTGATAGTTTCCAATAATTCTCATAATAAGCTTTAGTTTTAATTAAATGTAATCATGGACTTCAAAATGGCGTCAGTTATTTCAGATTGTAAATTAGAACAGGATTTGTGTCGTTGCTGCCACAGTGAGGGAAGTTTTAAAAATTTGGCTGAGCCGTTCAAAACTGCGAGAATAGTGGAAATTTATGTGGACATGTTGAAAGAATGTTTCGCCATTGATGTGAGTATAGAGCACTTATTACTAAACGCACAGGCCCACGCCGTAAAATAAGATTAGTATTAAGAGCGAGTGGGTTGTTTACATTCTACTTTCGTAAATTTCAAATGTTAGTGGCTCTGAATAACGTCCTGGCTAAAGACTGGTAAACATTGGTATTCCTTTAAGCCTAGATAACCTAATAACATCAGTATACGCCATCTGTGTCCCACTACAAGGCAAAGCCCTTGCTTCCCTGATTCCACTTAGCCCTGTCCAGTGCTGTTAGTCGCGAATCTCTATGATAATGAGAGCAGCGGTGGCCCAGTGGTGGTGGCCCCCATGAAGCAGTAAGTCGTTTGTTCGAACTCAAGTAGCCGCATTCTTTGTGAAATTTAATCACTACTGCTCTCAAAACATTGTGAAGAAACCGGCATGTCCTAGAACCAAAAATTCGAAGACATGTGGCATCAACCAACCCGCACTGGGCCCGTATCCCAGCAGTGGGAACATTATATGCTGATTTTGCTATTTGATAACAGTTGAGTTCATTCCGCCATGTCCTGGTGGCTTTTCTGCACAATTATATCTCTTTGTTAATATTATGATGGAGATTTCTACTTACAAATTTATACCTAACAATTTCTAACTGAAAGATGGGTATTTTTCTTGTAGTCTTTTAAAATTCTAGTGGTAGTACTACATCTATAATATTTTATTATTATTTTCGGAGTGTTTTTTCTTGTCAGCCTTTAGACTAATTTCAGCTACATTTACGTTCCGAAACCAGAGCAAATGCAGCATGTGTTAGTTTCATGCATGTTTATGTGTTGTGATGAAGTCTTATTTCATTCTCTTCTATCTGCATGAACCATTAAGGAATCTATCTATCATGGGGTTTAGGTTTCCTCTTGTAGTCCTTGAAGTGGACCATTGTGCGTGAACCATGGTGACCGATTACTCTAACCAGTCCACCTCCCTCCAGAAGCAGATCAAACTTCCCGGTCTCCTCAGGGCATCTGCATGGGATCTTGGTGTTCCCAGGGTCTCCTCGCGAATTTCCTCCGCCTCCATACATGCTCCGCACAGGGGACTGTCAATGATTCCCAGGGTGTGGAAGTGTTTATTCAGTAAACAGTGTGGTCAGTGATGGTCCCCGCCACCAGTCGTAGGCTATCTCTGTCCATGCGCAGAAGGCACCTGGACAGCTTTGTATCCAGGGATGGCATAGCTTCCTTCTATTGCCTTCATCCTGGTGTCGAGGTTCACCATTATAATAATAATAATAAAGCTTATTTACTCCATTACAAAGTAGTATTTGAATACATAGTTAAGTAAGTGAAGTATTTCTGCCCTTGCAATGGATCCCTTTTGGGTGCAAGCCTCCTCCATCCGCTTCCAGACCTCTCTTTCTGCACCAAGACTTCTTCTATTATATCATCTGCTGTATCATCTGCTCACCGTTAGCAAATATGTTTTTTATCTTCTTCTATCTCACTTCCGTTTCTTCTTACTTCGGCTAGCACTTAAATATGGCAGTCTATTTTTTCTAAGGCATAGGAGAGTTCTAGGAATTTAGTTTGGATTTAGTTTGTTTATTTATTTTTATAGATAGAGGGTCTTGGTCATTATTCCCCACGGTGACCAGCCGGGTTGGGGAATTTGGTTTCTTATTTGTTGGTTGTTGTTTTGTTTCTCATAAGCTTGTTTAAAAATTGTATTTGGTTTTGGGGTCAAATCGCATTTAGTTGTCAGAAGTCTTGTGGAGTCTTCTATTGTCGAGAAGCTTTTTCCCTTGCTCGATCCACCATCCATGATCTTGTTTATTTTCGGGTCTGGTGCGTGCATCGCGTTTGGTTCACCATTAAGGAATTTGATATTAGTTCTGTCTTGTGTCAAAGATGGTGCTTTAGTACATACATATATACCTAATAGTGCCGCTACAATTTTATCGATAACCCTTACAGATAACACCGATCCCAGGTATGATGAGTGCGATGACATATACAATCTGCGAGGTCTGCATCATACGGCTACGGGATGCATCGGAGTTTAAAAAGCAAGTTCTACTGTGTGAGGAGCGGTTTAAAGATATTTATAAGAGGAATGGTGTGACAGGTATGTTGATAAAACTATTAATTTCAAAGAAATAAATAATATGTAAATAAAAAAATATTAAATAAATCATAGCATCGCTGGACATTACACACAGTGCCACACTAAGCAACGCAACGAGGATGTATGGATGAAAGCTCGTGCCGTGGTTTTTACTAGATCGAGTAAAACCATATGTGAGTACTTAAGACAGGTTTTTTTTTTTTTCAGCAGCTGTAACGTCGATAGATGTAGACATAGAGATCAAGGAAGAAGTACCTGACCAGTCTTCAGATGGTAAGCCCGCTACACTATTCCCAAATCTACAGGTTGTAAACAGACTTTTCACGAAGCCGTTAATCAAGCATTCTGTTCATCAAACTAAGTAATCCTACGCAAAAATGTATTGCTGGGAAATGACTTTTGGGGTGAAAAATCACAACAACAACTACAACAGCCCATAACGTCCACTGCTGGACATAAGCCTCTCCCATGATGGGAGGAATTTGCCGTAATCTCCACGCTTGGCAGGCGGATTGGAGATCGCAGTGATGAAAGACTAACAGAAAACGCTGCTGCCCATTCTCTGGTCTACGCCGTAGACCAGAGAATGGGCAGCAGCGTTTTCTGGACTCTACGGAGGCGCAAGGTGTTCTGCCTCAGACATTAGTCGCCTTATACGACACCCGTGAGTGTAATGGGTTGGTTCTATTCTACTCTGCCGGATACCACACGGCTAAAAAATCACGTTTTACGGTAAAACTCAATGTAACGCACTTAAAGTACTTACGGGATAATATCCGTGATTTTCTTTATTAATGAGGTCCCGATATTTCGACGCTGTTGCCAGCATCATGATCGCGGGAATACTAAAAGTACTTAACGGTACTATACGGAAGTACTTTAAGTGTAGTGAAAAACCGTGAAAGTCTAAAACAGTGAATCAATGTAACGCACTCAAAACATTGTGCTGGTGGATGGATTGAATAATGTGGGGGTCGTGGAGGTGTTTAAAGTAATGTTCTTACATTAAAAACATGTACCTATTTAAAAATTTACAAAAAATACTGTAAAAAAGTTGGAACTTTGACCCCCAAAATCTCCGTAACTAGAAGGTTCCCGATGGCTTAATTATCGCAATGACGCTGACGGGGAGAACAAGTGCCTTTCGGCTTCGTTATGAGTTTTTGTACACCCTTTACATCCCCCCGAAATCTCAAAGAAATTACTGTATGGACCTCAACGAGTTTGCTCTGTGATAATAAGCGCCGGGAGGTACGATTAAATAGAGAAACCAACCTATCCAGTGTGTACCAGTTTTCGGCCGAATATATCTAGAACTAGCGGACGTCACGCGGTTTCACCCGCGTAGTTCCCGTTCCCGTGGGAGTACGGGGATAAAATATAGCCTATGTTACTCAGGGTGAATGTAGCTTTCTAATAGTGAAAGAATTTTTTAAATCGGCGCAGTAGTTTTTGAGTTTATTCATTACAAACATACACACTAAAAATACAAATCTTTTCTCTTTATAATATTAGTAGAAATTCTTTATAATATTAGGCACATCAACGAAAGAATTTCTACTATGTTAGTAGAAATTCTTTCGTTGATGTGCCTTTGATCACGACACTACTACTACTACACTACAACAGCCCATAACGTCCACTGCTGGACATAAGCCTCTCCCATGGTGGGAGGATTTGCCGTAATCTCCACGCTTGGCAGGCGGATTGGAGATCGCAGTGATGAAAGACTAACAGAAAACGCTGCTGCCCATTCTCTGGTCTACGGAGGCGCAAGGTGTTCTGCCTCAGACATTAGTCGCCTTATACGACACCCGTGAGTGTAATGGGTTGGTTCTATTCTACTCTGCCGGATACCACACGGCTTCCGGGTTCGAACTAAAGACCTATAACTTGACACTCCGACGTTCACACCATTAGGCTCAAGTGATCATTTATCACGATTCCCACCCCATCTAAACTAATATTTTAAAGAGTAAAGATTTGTGTTTTTGTGTGTGTGTATGTTTGTAATGAATAAACTCAAAAACTACTGCGCCGATTTCAAAAAGTCTTTCACTATTAGAAAGCCACGTCTTTACTGAGTAACATGGCTATATTTTATCCCCGTACTCCCACGGGAACGGGAACTATGCGGGTGAAACCGCGTGACGTCCACTAGTTATTAATAAAGGTATTTAAAGGCTTTTCAGTTTAATAATTTGGGTTTTTATTTTTATAATATTTTTATATTGAGGAGCTCGTGGCTAAATAATAACAGCCGCTCGGGTCGATCTTTAGGTTCAGCCGTGCTTGCCTAGGTTGGTCTGTGGATGTGTGACCACCCATTACATACCGAGTTTCCTCCGTGCCTCGGAAAGCACGTTAAGCAGTTGGTCCCGGCTGTCATTTGTAGATCTTTGACAGTCGTTACAGGTAGTCAAGTGTCCCAAAAAGTCTGCCAACCAGTCTTACCAAGGGGTATCGTATTACCCAGTACTTACTGGGTTGTGGAGGTCAGATAGGCAGTCGCTCCATGTAAAATACTGGTATTCAGCTACATCCAAACATATTTGGGAAAAGGCTAGGCCGATGATAGTGAACTTTTTTTATATTCTTTTACAGATGTTTTCAAAGAAGATTCGATTCTGGACGACAGTGACGATATGCCTCTGAACGCCAAGGACGAGGACTACGAAGCATCTGAAGATTTAAAAACAAATGAAAAAGGTATAAAAAACATTACATACAATACTTATCATCGCTCCTGTAGTTGGTGCCAGTTAAGATCGCAATAGCGGTCATTGACCCACCTACATTTATTAAATTACTTAACTTTTAAAACCAAAATAAGCCTGTTCAAGTCTTGAATCGTCATCTATCGTGATTTTCAAATGAAAAACGGTACATGGTTCATTTGTTTTGGTTCGTACGAAGAGATATTAGGGAAAGGGCAATGACCGCTATTGCGATCTTAAGAGGGCTGTTAATTTTTTTTCGCAAATTTTTCATTTTTACTTCCTGGATCAAATTTTTTCGACCGGCCTACACGACTCGATAATAATATTGATCTCCGGACGATTGTCGATTGTTATTGACGAAAATTAGAGACGAGACTGACATGAGACTGAGGTGCGAGCTGAATTGACGCAGAATTATAGTTCTCCGATTTTATTTATTGTAATTTTGTCTTATTAAAATAAATACAAATAAAAAATAAAATAAGTTTATTGCGCATCAATTTGGGTTACATAACATGTCGAGGAGTCTCCATTTAGACATAGAAAATGCCTGTAGTTGAAGACTCCGCTCATTCCCTTACATCTTATAGATACAAAATAAATAGGCAATTAACAAATAGAGAAAAAAGTAAAATTAAAAAATGTGCGCCCGTAGGTCTGTGTGTGTGTGTGTGTGTGTGCGTGTGTGAGTGTGTGTGTGTGAGAGAGATTTTGAGTGTACAGATTGTGTCGAACTAAGCAAATAACATCACTATATTATTTATTATTAAGTCACACGTTGCAAGAGTAACTCTGTGTCATCATAATTTAAATTTTGTAGCCACATTACTAGTTTTTTTTTGCATTCATATTTTTTTTTATCATAAAAATATATTAGTTTATTAATTGCATTGTATAAATATGCAGAGCGTTTTTTATATTGTCTACTGGCAAATTCAGTTTTAGTTGAGGGAACGTTTACTATAAAGTGTTTCTTTCTCTTCTCTAGTATTTTAGGATCATATGGTATCTCTTTGTGCGTTTTGAGGATGATAAGAAGGATGTACAATTTTCTCACTGACAGCAGATTACATAATTTGTAAAGCTTTTCAGAGCTTTTCAGTATTATATTGACAAACGAAAACTAATAAAACGTATTCGTTGTAGATCGAAGTATTACATAATATCATACTAGCTGACCCGCGCAACTTCGTCTGCGTCACATGAGCTACCTACTACCTACCTACTACCTACCTACTACCTACCTACTACCTACCTACTACCTACCTACTACCTACCTACTACCTACCTACTACCTACCTACTACCTACCTACTACCTACCTACTACCTACCTACTACCTACCTACTACCTACCTACTACCTACCTACTACCTACCTACTACCTACCTACTACCTACCTACTACCTACCTACTACCTACCTACTACCTACCTACTACCTACCTACTACCTACCTACTACCTACCTACTACCTACCTACTACCTACCTACTACCTACCTACTACCTACCTACTACCTACCTACTACCTACCTACTACCTACCTACTACCTACCTACTACCTACCTACTACCTACCTACTACCTACCTACTACCTACCTACTACCTACCTACTACCTACCTACTACCTACCTACTACCTACCTACTACCTACCTACTACCTACCTACTACCTACCTACTACCTACCTACTACCTACCTACTACCTACCTACTACCTACCTACTACCTACCTACTACCTACCTACTACCTACCTACTACCTACCTACTACCTACCTACCTACTACCTACCTACTACCTACCTACTACCTACCTACTACCTACCTACTACCTACCTACCTACTACCTACCTACTACCTACCTACTACCTACCTACTACCTACCTACTACCTACCTACTACCTACCTACTACCTACCTACTACCTACCTACTACCTACCTACTACCTACCTACTACCTACCTACTACCTACCTACTACCTACCTACTACCTACCTACTACCTACCTACTACCTACCTACTACCTACCTACTACCTACCTACTACCTACCTACTACCTACCTACTACCTACCTACTACCTACCTACTACCTACCTACTACCTACCTACTACCTACCTACTACCTACCTACTACCTACCTACTACCTACCTACTACCTACCTACTACCTACCTACTACCTACCTACTACCTACCTACTACCTACCTACTACCTACCTACTACCTACCTACTACCTACCTACTACCTACCTACTACCTACCTACTACCTACCTACTACCTACCTACTACCTACCTACTACCTACCTACTACCTACCTACTACCTACCTACTACCTACCTACTACCTACCTACTACCTACCTACTACCTACCTACTACCTACCTACTACCTACCTACTACCTACCTACTACCTACCTACTACCTACCTACTACCTACCTACTACCTACCTACTACCTACCTACTACCTACCTACTACCTACCTACTACCTACCTACTACCTACCTACTACCTACCTACTACCTACCTACTACCTACCTACTACCTACCTACTACCTACCTACTACCTACCTACTACCTACCTACTACCTACCTACTACCTACCTACTACCTACCTACTACCTACCTACTACCTACCTACTACCTACCTACTACCTACCTACTACCTACCTACTACCTACCTACTACCTACCTACTACCTACCTACTACCTACCTACTACCTACCTACTACCTACCTACTACCTACCTACTACCTACCTACTACCTACCTACTACCTACCTACTACCTACCTACTACCTACCTACTACCTACCTACTACCTACCTACTACCTACCTACTACCTACCTACTACCTACCTACTACCTACCTACTACCTACCTACTACCTACCTACTACCTACCTACTACCTACCTACTACCTACCTACTACCTACCTACTACCTACCTACTACCTACCTACTACCTACCTACTACCTACCTACTACCTACCTACTACCTACCTACTACCTACCTACTACCTACCTACTACCTACCTACTACCTACCTACTACCTACCTACTACCTACCTACTACCTACCTACTACCTACCTACTACCTACCTACTACCTACCTACTACCTACCTACTACCTACCTACTACCTACCTACTACCTACCTACTACCTACCTACTACCTACCTACTACCTACCTACTACCTACCTACTACCTACCTACTACCTACCTACTACCTACCTACTACCTACCTACGTAAATTATTTAAAAAAAATACAGACGAAAGTTTATTCACCTTTTTTTTTTTTTTTTTTTCATTGTTTTTAAAATGTATTCTGCTATTCTGGGCGGAGACAAATCCAACGCAACAAAAACCATGAATATTGATCCAGCAGATCTCGAGTTATAAGTGATGTAACAAACCCGTCTTTCTTTTATATAATCATATTAATTTATTTGATAAAATTGAGTTTATTTGGAATATAATGGACGCTTTTTTCCGATTTTGACGAGACTTTTACTGGCAGTTAGGTAATTTAATGAGGAGTAACTTAGTCTACTTTTTTTTATTTGATTAGGGGTTTGTGCAAAAATATAAAAAAAAACCTTGAAATCGTCAACAAAATTCGATTCCAATCGGAAGTAGACTATTTTACAACTAGTTTTAAATAAATGCTTTGAGTTTGAAATTTGATTTTCAGCAGGAAAGAAACCCGTACAAGTTGAAGTCAGGAAGAAGAGGAAGTATAAGAAGAGAGCCGCGAAGACTAACTCCGTGAAGAGCAAGAGAAAGAAGGAGAAGCCTCTTAAAGAAGAGCCAGCGGAAGGACATGATGCAGAGAAGAAAACAGGTAGGATACTATTTATAAACAGGGTGTAAAAGACCTCATCACGAAGCCGTCAACCAAGCATTCTGTATATCAAACTAAGTAACTTTACGCAAAAATTATTGCTGGGAAATGACTTTTTTTTTGGGGTGAAAAATCATGTTTTGTGGTAGAACCAGAGCTATTGCACTCCGTGTGTAGGCATGAGATAATTACCTACCGCTTCGCGCATATTGAATATGCTAGGTCTCGAGGGCTGTCGCGCTCCAGCCGTGTGTAACTGCGTACGTATGCCGCGTTAATTTTTCGCGCTCTTTTGACCTTGCGTCGCGTACTCGTACTTCGTGTTTGTTAACTGACTGATTTATTGATCATTAATAATTACTAGTGAAAATGACAAGCCGGATAAACTGTTGCTGTTAATAAATGTAGAAAAAAATTGTCTTTTTTATATAAATTTCACTGCTCCATGTCCATGCTTCCTATCAGAGTTTATTTTAAAATTACCTATTTGTTAGATTTCGCATTTATGCTGCTATTAAATTTAATAAGTAATCGTAATTTTAGAGAAGGCAAGATATATATGAGACATTATAATAGAGTACATTAAAATACAAAAATGTTGATAGTATTTTATTTTGAGTATTTGAGGCAACCCTACCGACTGACCATTAAGCAGTGAGACGCCGAAAAAAATACGCTAACGCGTGGCGTCAAGGCACAATTTAGATCGAGCGGGCCCAGTTTAGGTATTTATAATGTCGGCTTTCTTCAAGATCAAAGGAGTGCAACTTCTGTACGCTAGTACTATTATCTATTCTGTGGTAGAACTCAATGTAACGCACTCAAAACATTGTGCTGATGGATGGATTGAATAGTACGGGGATCGTGGAGGTGTTTAAAGTAAAAATCTTACATTAAAAACATGTATTAAAAAAAAAACACTTGTCAAAAAGTTGGAACTCTGACCCCCAATATCTCCGTCTAGAAGGTTCCCAGGTATGGTAGAACAAAAAAATGATCCCAATGACGGGGAGAACAAGGGCCTTTCGGCTTCTTTAAGAGGTGTTTTACACCCTTTGTACAGGGTCTCTTCACGAAGCCGTCAACTAAGCATTCTGTACATCAAACTAAGAAACTTTACGCAAAGATTTATTGCTGGGAAACGACTTTTTGACGTGATAACGTCTTATAAATCGATGCACACCGGCTGCACGTACGAAAAAGTGTCACCGTTACAACGCCCAGCCCAAACCCTTGGACCTAGAAAACTGAAATTTTGCACAGTAGTTCCCTTTATAATGTAGACAAGGAATAAGGAAGGATTTTTCGAAATTCAACCCCTAAGGGAGTTAAATAGGAGATGAAAGTTTGTATGAAAGTCCGTCAGTTTTAAAGTTAGGATCTTAAAATTTTGTGTTTAGGCTTACGATTATAAATTAATTTATACTTGTGTTTTAGGTAAGCGTTTTTGATAATTCCACCCCCGAAAGGTTAAAAAGGGGGATGAAGTTGTGCATGGAAAGTTCTTAATTTTCGAAGTAAAAATCACAAAATGTATTATCTAGGCGTATGGTTAGAAGCTAACGCAACGTTGTTAGAATTTCAATCCTTAAGAAAAAGGGGGTGAGATTTTGTTTTTTAATTTAAAATCACGAATATCATGAAAATTTGTATTTAGCCATTACATGTATCAGCGTTTTGTAAAATCATCCTAGAAGAGAAATAATGGAAATTCAATGATAAGTAATAATTCAATTTATAAAAGTACGCAATTTTTCATCAATGTTTTCATGACGTTTTCACGTAAACTTATCGTCCGTAAACCGACTTTACAGGCCAGCATTTTTTTTGGGGTGAAAAATTACATTTTACGGTAAAAGTCGTAACGCATTCAAAACATTATGGTGATGGATGTGTCGCAGCCAACTCGCGTAACACGCCGTTTTACATAATGGCGCCCCGGATTGAAAAACACCGCCGTTATGTAATACGGCGTCCTCACGTTCAGCCGGATTACAATTCGGCTGAAATAAAGAACGCCGCATTGAATGAGCCTTTCGCGTTCGTCATACCGGCGTAATAACGTGCCACCGTTATACAAACGGGCGCATCGTCGATACGCCGCCGCCGCGGCGCTTTGTAAATTTTAGTTCCATTTATCGCAGCTACGCTCGCATTTTACATTACACACCCACTTTCTATCACAAATGTCGTCGTCGCTTCGCCGGCCTTCGGCCTACGCTCCTCATGCCAGCTAGCAAGACTTTTAGGACAATTTTAATAGGTTATTTGAAGTATCGGAATTGCTGACAATACGGCTAAACGTTGGACGCCGCTTTGTCGAACATATCGCCACCGCAATCCGGCTGAACGTGAAGACGCCGTATTACATAACGGCGCCGATTTTCAATCCGGCGCGCCATTATGTAAAACGGCGTGTTATACGAATTGGCTGCCACACATGCATTGAGCAGTAAACGGGTCATGGAGGTGTTTAGTTGGAACGTTAACTCCCAATCAAGGAACTTATATACTAACTGGAATGAGGACGGGCAACCCAAAAACGTTCCGAGCGAGAAAGCTTCGAGAATGGATGTTGTCTCTTTCTAATAGGGTGTCCAATAATCATACTAACTCTTGAGACGGTTACAGACTACTGTTATGTTATTATTTAATGATGATGACCTGCAACTCCATAGCATTCTAGGCGAGATAGCTTCAGCCACCGTTGCTGCAGATTTTCATTATTAGGGAATCTGTTTGGAAACAAAACAATATTTGTATTTAATAAGCAAACTACTACCGACGCCATATCCGATGTCCGATGTTTCTAATTTATAAAATGAAAATAAACTTTCGATTAGTATGTACGACAACGATGTTCGAAACTTCGAACTTAGCTGTTTTAATAATTTGTTTGGATATTTCCCGTTTGTCAATCTAAAACATAGGTAACCCTAGTCGTAGTATACAAACAAAGTTAAAAAACTTACCTGAAAAATGAAATTCCACATCCAGCATACCCCTTACTACTGCACCCCTTCATACAGCACAATTTTACCATATCTAAAGCCGATGATTTCACTTAAATACAATGAAAAGAACTTGAGAACGCAAAAATATGACTTCAACGCGAACGTGTATCGGCCATATTGTTTACATCGGTGACAACTGTGACAAGGCAAGACAGAGACACCATCCACCAATGTCGGTTTCTCGCTCGGAACGTTTTTTTTTTTCTATTGAATCCATTAAAAAAATTGAAACTCTAAGGTTTTGAGATAGAGTTTATTTTATTTTTTTAGCATTTTGTTCGTACTCATTGCAGTTAGTATATACGTATAAGTTTCATGCTCCCAATATCTCCGTAACTAGAAGGTTCCCAGGTATGATTCAGAACAAAAAAAAATCTAAAGCAATGACGGGGAGAATACGGTCTTTTGGCTTCGTGAAGGGAATTTTTACACCCATTATTCTACACAAACACTTGCTATTGTGAAACACAACCCCACAGATTACAAAAAGCGCCTCTAAATGGACACACAAAACTCGGTTTTAATGGGGTAGATCGGGTAGATGACACCAGTAGCGCAGGCTCCTAATAACTCGATTCCCACCGGCTTCCCTTCAGAAGTTTGGAACACAACCACAACCACTCTCTACCATAATTGAAAAATGACACAATCAGTACTTTTTTACAAGCATCACGAAATGCCTACTCGTACTCAATCAACAAAAATTTGCTGTTCAACAACATTGCTATAAAATAACCCGCAGGCACTATCGGCTTTTTGGCAGCTACATTTCTTTGCAAAATAAATGTCATGACGTCACTACCCATCCCGCCTATATTAGCACTCTGGTAAGCCGACGCAAACCGAGTTATTCATAGAGAAAGTAATAGAAAATGCGTGCGCGTGAGCGAGATGGCAAAATATCGTTATCGCTCGTTGAATTTCGTGTAGAATCGGAAATCGTTCAATGCTTGATGACACTATTTTGTTTTGTAGGGAGGTAGGTTTTATTAAGCCGAAGATTATCGAGTTACGACAGGGGCAGGAAAAGAAAGTATGTATGGGAGAACGAGATAGAATTAGTAATGGTCGATAATGTCGAATGTCGATTTGGTAAGTGTACCAAATCTATAAACTATAATTTAGTGAAATTATAGTACTTATTTTGTTAACTTATTTACATCTAGGATAAAATCACTTTTTTATATTAGGTGAAAATGATAATCCAAGATGGCGCCGTCGGTTTCGTGGTTTTTGAGGTTGCTATAATGAAAATGAGGTCAAAATGAAAATCCAAGATGGCGCCGACGAAACTTTTTGGTTTTTTCTTCATGGGTGTCGTTTTCGTGGTTTTTGGGGTTGCTGACAATGAAAATGAGGTCAACATGAAAATCCAAGATGGCGCCGACGAAAATTTTCGGTTTTTTCTTCATGGGTGTCGTTTTCGTGGTTTTTGAGATTGCTAATAATGAAAATGAGGTCAAACAGAAAATCCAAGATGGCGCCGACGAAAATTTTCGCTCTTCGCCACTGTGACACACCAATCAATTGAGATACTTTTTAAGAGCTGTCAAAACGCGGTTCTCTCATAGATTAAACAAATAACAGCGATAAAATGACTGTATGTGCTATTAAACTGTGCCGGAATTATACAGGAAGGGTAAAAAATACCAAGCACATCACCTATCATCGGTAAGTAACCCAAAAACTATATATTTATTTTTTTGTTTTTATGAACATAAAATTACACCATATTTTATCAGTGTTGCCAGTTTCTTTTTTCATTCTTAACATCACTTTTTTGTGGGTATATTAGTTAGTTTAGGGTTACGTTTACATTATTTAGTTGGTCTACTACCACAAATAAAAACTTGACAATGTGAATAGTAACGTAGCTTCTAAGCGAAAACTTTTCAAAAAACAAATACAATGACCTTAGTTTTCTTTTATTTTACACTAACGATAGCCCATGTCTTTATTAAAACGTGTTTATTTGAAATTAAAATTCATTCCTAATATAAATATGATCTTTCATTTCAAATTTCCAAATACAAACTGCCTAAAATGTTAAATAATGGTGCCGATTCTCTTGTTCACAAATTAGACTAAAATTAAAGAATTGCCATCTCTTATTGACATAGGTACAGCGAAAGACAAGAATTTGACACCTTAGAACTAAGTTAGAGATGTCAAATTAGTTTTACCTTTGAAATTTTCCGTGTTTTTAATCAAAACATTCTGACATGTCAACTATAATTGTATGGAAGTTTTAGATCAACTAAAATTGACAGCTCTTATTTATGTCTGTCCCTTTCATGTTATATTAGAGAGAAAAAGATAGAAATAGTCTAATTTTAGTTTCGTTTGTGAACTAGGGAATCGGCTAATTTAATTAACTTAGCTGATTTAATACAACATTCACATACACAACTCTATTTAAATTTAAGTAGGGTTTTTTATTTATTGAAGAAAGTAACTACATACTTACTTAATAAAAAGACACTACTAAAACTGAATAATACCTAACTACATACATACTCCTAAAACTTATCTTATGTAGTTAGTCTATTTTTTTAAATGTGACTTATGGGAGGATTGTAGTATAGCTGGTATCATTATTCACGCACACAGAGACATAGACTTACAGTGTAAAACACCGCCTGCACGCACACAGGCTTGAAATTGTTGGCTCGTTTTTAGGGTTCCGTAGTCAACTAGGAACCCTTATAGTTTCGCCATGTCTGTCCGTCCGTCCGTCCTCGCTTAATCTCTGTGACCGTTAGCACTAGAAAGCTGAAATTTGGTACCAATATGTATATCAATCACGCCGACAAAGTGGTAAAATAAAAATTGGAAAAAAATGTTTTACTAGGGTAGCCCCCCTATATATAAAGTGGGAAGTGTTTTTTTTTTATTTCAACCCTAACGTGTGATATATTGTTGGAAAGGTATTTAAAAATGAATAGGGGTTTCCTAAAATCATTTTTTGATAATGTCAATAATTTCGGAAATAATCGCTCCAAAAGTAAAAAACAATGTGTCCCCCCCCCCCTCTAACTTTTGAACCATAAGTTTAGAAAATATGAAAAAAATCTGAAAAGTAGAACTTTATAAGGACTTTCTAGGAAAATCATTTTGAACTTGATGGAAACAACAGTTTTTGTACAAAAAAGACAAAAAGTTGTACAAAATAATTTCTGGACTAAGTTTGTAGTATATTCGTATATGCAAGCATTTTTACATAATGGATACCCACCTTTAAACTCATAAGTGGGAACACTTATTGTGACGGACGGGAAACTACGGAACCCTACACTGAGCGTGGCCCGACACGCTCTTGGCCGGTTTTTATGTTTTGATTGTAAGGCGATGCTCCATCTAGACATTATATAATAATAATATTATTATTATATTATAGCTCTCGCGCAAACTTTTCAGTTTAGAAAAAAAATACTAGAAACCTCAATATCTTTTTTGAAGACCTATCCATAGATATGTATGGTTTTGGTGAAAACGAATTTTTGAGTTTCAGTTCTAAGTATGGAGAACCCCTAAAATTTATTGTTTATTTTTTTTTTTCTATTTTTGTGTGAAAATCTTAATGCGGTTCACAGAATACAGCTACGTACTTACCAAGTTTCAACAGCATAGTTCTTATAGTTTCGGAAAAAAGTGGCTGTGACATACGGACGGACAGACATACAGACATGATGAATCCATAAGGGTACCGTTTTTTGCCATTTGGCTACGGAACTCTAAAAAGAGGAAATACATTTTACACTTGTCACAATAAAGCCACAAGTACAGTAAGTAAACAGATCAAAATAAACACATTTGAAAATTCTTAGAACACTGTCGACAGTATGAAATGATCGGAGCTGTTAATGAGTGTTTCTTTAGTAAGTCTATTAATTGGTTTTGTAAATATTTTGGCTCTGTGGGTTTTAAAGTCTACTCTGATTTTCGCACGGATTGGTCTATGGTCTGAGCTGTATTTAATTTTGTTAATTACACTAATATTTTTTATTATATGTCGGTCCGATGACAGAACGTAGTCGATTTAGTTCCGCGTTGAGCCGTTAGGTGACACCCAGGTCCATCGTCGTTGTGGTTTCTTTGAAAATAAACTATTGATTATCGTCTCTTTCCTCTGTGTGACTTCTGAGAAGCCCAAAATGTCCCAATTGATGTCTTTTAGAGCGTTCTCAAGTTCGATTAGACGGGTGTTTAGTCTCAACGGACCGCTGTCAAATCATTTTGGTCCGTTCAGACGTAGACAAAAAATGTTTACGTCCGAACGGACCGGTGTCAAAAACAAATGAATAAACAATAATAAGTTTAAAGGGACAGTCGCATACATTGTTGTTGTTTTAATTGCTCAGATATATTTCAGCCTAAGGTCTCGTTCGTCTTTCAGTAACGTCCGCACATTATAGGTTAAAACATTGGCGAATCGGAGTCCTTTATGTAATTTGCCGGGATCGTTTAACGGTTAATCGATCTCGCCCGGAGATTCTTAGCTCCCCTGACCGCAGGGCCATGCCTGCGCCCGTCCACGCCAGCACAACCGCTGGAGTCGCCGGGCACTTGGGGCCTGTCTCTTACTGTTCTATCCATAGGGGGGTTTAGACCATAACCCGCCACGCTGGTCCAACGCGTGTTGGCGGGTCGCCTTTGCCTCGTTAGTTATTTAGCAGGGTGCACCACGTGCAGGTGAGGTTGGCTTGAATCCCGAAAGATGTTAGTTGGGATCCCTTACACCCCTGCAAAATCATAGTCCATAATAAATAAAAATATAAACCAGTCAGCATTGATCTGATTGCTCTGGTGCACTGTATTCTAACGAAAGTTCGTTGGACCGACGTCGAACCTTAATGATACGCGCCCTTTCAAGTCAAGAGGATACCGGCATGTCCTAGAACCCAGAATTCGAAGACATGTGACATCTACCAACACGCACTGGGCCCGCGTACTGGATTATAGCCCATTGCCTCTCATAGTGAGGAGGCCTGTGTCCCAACAGTGGGAACATTACAGGCTGATCTGATTATGTATATATCTTAACTGTGTGTGGTTGCATTTATCCAACATTTTAAAGTAAACAGCCGTTCGTGGCGTTATTTTAAACTCGGTAAATAACAATATCCGATAAAAAATCAGTGTGAACGTTTATAATATTTGTACCAAGAGTGATTGAATTTAGAACGACAAAAAATACAGAGAAAAAAAATCCCGAAGTCTGAAGACCGAAGACAAACGAACAATGCCGAAGAAATAAATGAAAAATGTGTTTTCTGTCAACAGGCGGGGCCGCGGCGCCAAAATTTCGCCTAAACGAAGAAGACTATAGACAAGTCGGCGAAATATTCCATTGTACCAGATGCGAGAAGACCTATGACAAAATTAACACACTGAAATTCCATGTAAAGTCAAAACATTACAAGATCCCGAGATACAAATGTACGATTTGTATGAGAGAATTCATGACCCCAGCGCCTTTGACCGTTCACAAGCTTGAAGTCCACAATGTGGACGACAGATTCAACTGTATGGCTTGCAACAAAATTTTCAATACAAAAGTGCAATTAAGAAAACATATCAACAACTTCCACATGCTCGGAGAGAGGTATAAGTGTGAATTTTGTGATTATGAGTCCTTCAGTTTCGAAGGTATGTACAAACACAAGTTTAAGCATAAGACCGTGAAAGACTACCACTGCAAATTTTGTAGAAAATCGTTTTTGAGAAAGACTACGTTGGATTTGCACGAAAGGATACATACTGGAGATCGGAGGAAAGTCTGCTTGGTCTGTGGTCAAGCGTTTGTGCAGAAAGCAAGTTTAAACTATCACATGACGAAGTATCATCCCGAGGTGAACTTCTAACAGGCAATTTTAAGGGGCCAAAGACCAAAATACCCTCGCACCAACCAGAAGATTGGCACAGAAGGCAGGAGACTTGTACTCAGCAGTTTGTGGCACAAGGCTGGCAATACTGATGATGAATTTTAAGGTTTCTGAATGGCTTCTTCTTTGCGTGTCGATGGACTCAAATAATATCCGACCAGTAAATAGCCACAGCACAGATCGTTTAAATCCTGGAATCCTGGGTGGCTGTGCAGGATGGGCGAGAAAGAAGGACGGGCATATCCTTCAGAGTGACAACACTGGCAATATATTTGGGACGGGTCGATGATACCCCATTTGGCCAGATTATTTTAACAGCGGTCATCATGCAAACGGATAAGAGATTTCCAGATTGGCCACTGCAGTTCCTGTCGAGGAGCAAGGTGGTCTGCTGGATTGATGAAATGAGGAGGGGTGGGATGTCTGTTCCTCCACAACTCATATCATTCATCTGACACCACTGTCTTCTGAATGGCGAAATGGCGAACATGGAAAATAAAAAAAAAACGAGCTGTTCCATTTATGCTGAGTGGCGTCTAAGGACTGGAAAGAAAAGTGTTGGTCGTCTGACGGTGAGATGGGCAGACCGCATTGTCGCCATTGTGGGTAAATGATGAGACTGGTACAGGAACGTAGAAATTGGCACAAGCAAAGAAAGGCCTATACTCATCGCCCATCGCATCGGCGCATCGGTCGGGCTGCAAATTATGATGAACAATAATGTATGGAAAAACTTCGTGGGGCCGTGCTCTTAATAAAATTTGTTCAACGATTCAAGTGCAACGACTCTTTATGGACTTGAGTGATTACAAGATTAACTTGTATGGACTATTAAGTAAAATAATAGTGACACAATTCTTTTAATATTTTATTTTTAAAACGAGGGTAGTTTATAAAAAAGTTTTTTTTTTCTTATAGATTTGTTTTAAAAAAGGATTTTTAAATATTTAGTTACTTGCAAAAATTGTATAAATACATATATTCCAAGGGTTTATTTATAAAACTTTAATAATAATATGTTTTCTTTTGTTTCCCCATTATGTGTTTTTGATACAAAGGTACATTTTAAAATAAAAGCGATCATTAATACGGTATGTTATGAGAAAACGAGCATATTAAAATATATCTGAAAAATATACATTAAGGAATTGAAAATTTGTTGATTTTAGAATGCTTTTGTATAGTTATTTCGAATGTAAATATAATCGTCTCATAGAAATTGTAAGGTTGCTGAAAGGTGCTACTTATATTATAATTTATGTTGCACACATTCGTTTTACAATGAATGCTTATTACATATAATTCAGGAATCGCCCAGTTTTTTACGATTTGACGAAAAAATCTATATTTATTTAATAAATGCAAGTTTACTATTCATGTGTTACTAACGGTTTCTACACGGTAGAAGGGTCATCGGCGCACAAATGTTTACCCAAGTATTCAGTACATCATTCCCCCACATAAAAATATTGCACAAGTATTTTTTGAAGTGAAAACTTGTTTAGGTGCGTTGAGCACTTTTTGGGTGAATGAAAAACATTGAACTCATCGTCACTTGACGTAACGTGTGGTCACGCTTCGTAGCACTCGTAGGCGATCCGTTACGGCGTATACCACATTGGCATGCGCGGGGCACAACCAGTGCTACGACTGGGGCGGGGCCTGTGTACTTTTTGTTTTCACTTCGGCAGTCCCCAAAGACTGCCCCGATTGTGTTTTTTAATCAGCTGTTCCATAAATTTTGACCGTGTAGGTATTACTCTTTTATATCTTGCCAAAATAGTATACAGGGTGTAACACTCCCAAGCACAGTTTTTTTACCCGACTACGGCGACGCCAACAGGAAGGGTTATGATTTTAGCAGTTTATGTATGTATGTATGTTTGTATTTACGTATGTTCCACCGTAGCGCCTAAACTATTCATCCGATTTTGATGAGTAAGGTGTCAATCGATTCGTTACTGTGGCCCGGGTAACATAGGCTACATTTTATTCAGTAGCCGGGTTTTTAATTTTATACCACACAGTAGCGAAAGGTCAGTTTTTGAAATAGTTAAGCCGGAGTATAGTTCGGTTCAAACTTAATGGCGGCTCGGAAGTTAGCTGCGAGTGACGGTCTGCGCAAGAATAACGCTTTAAACTTTATGGCGATTCGGAACATCTAATGTAAAGCTGCGCAGAAAACAATTTTAGTTATAACGGGGCACAGATGACGTATCGTTTTATCTGTATAATGCGCAGACCGTCACTTGCAGCTAACTTCCGAGCCGCCATTAAGTTTGAACCGAACTATACATTCATATCTTTATGTGATTTTATTATTTCTGATTGTGCCATTTTTCAAAAGGATTCCGGTAGGAATCAAGTTGTATGGAACCTTCGCCACTGATACCACACAAATTCTAGTGTTGGTTATTAGTGTTACGAGCTGGGTATGGGATAAATTAATTAATACCGATTAAACAACAAATAACTTTAATAATCACAAAACACTTAATCACAAATACACTACTAATCACTATTCACTTAGATATCGCACTTCTAGTTCACTTCGATTCGCTCCGTTGTGTAGCCAAAATCAGACTGCCTTCCCCGCAAACATTTCGGCTATTTATATGGCGACCGATCCTTCGAGAAAGATCCACGACTTACTCGAATGGGGTAGATGACACACCAATTAATTGAGATACTTTAGATTGAGAGCTGTCAAAACGCGGTTCTCTCATAGATTTTGTATGGCAATAGCCAACTTTGACGTCACTGTTTTTTCAACTCAATGAGTCAACTGTTTATTGATTTCAAGGCAGCTTAAAATTGAATTTGGCAATGAATTGAAAATAAATCGGGTTTTCAGGCCCAAAATAAAGTGTTTTTTTAGAGATAGGTGTCTTGGAATTATTTTTTTACGGTGTCATCTACCCTATTGTTCTAGACGATTCCACAGTGGGTCATTACCCACTATGGAATTGTCTAGAACAATTCGAGTTATGTTATGTTATATGGAAGGACAATGGTCCTTCCATAACTTGTACAAAATAAAGAAGTAGGTACTTTATGCCCTCGGCGTACGGTCGAAATTGCAATGACAACTTCCTGATGTCTTCCATAGATAGTTTGCTAATTTATACCTACACCATTCTAGACTCGTCCTACCTACCTACATACCTACTACTACCTACCTACCTACTACTACCTACCTACCTACTACTACTACCTACCTACTACTTCTTCTTCTTCTTCTTTGCGTGTCGATAACTCAAATAATACCCGACCAGTATGTAGCCGCTTGCAGAGCTCCTACTACTACTACCTAACTACAACTACTACTACCTACCTACTACTATCTACCAACTACTGCCTACCTACCTACTTGTAGGTACGGGTACGACGTAACATTATAAGCAGCTGTTTCATACAAAAGCGCAACTTGCAACCTTGACGGCAAAATGTATGGAACACCAGATTTTTTTTTTAGGGCTAGGAAAACGTTTCAGAATTTGTGGTAACAATGTGCCCATAGAATATGTCCACGTATAATATTATTCCCTGCAATATTTACAACGAATTTTTTAATTTATTTCAAGTTTAGCTTAAACATTATCGCAGCATTTGCTAGATGAATTAAGGTTACAGATACGACGACTCCACCCAGAGTAGAGCATTGAAATGTGAGCTTGATGACGTAGTTCTTACGGTAGAATTTTCAACATTTAATTGAAACCAACAAACAGTCTGCGTAATGTGAGAAGACCCTAACTAGAACTTGACGACTCCACTCAGAGTAAAGCATTGAAATGTGAGCTTAATGACGTAGTTCTTACGGTAGAATTTTCAACATTTAATTGAAACCAACAAACAGTCTGCGTAATGTGAGAAGACCCTAACTAGAACTTGACGACTCCACTCATTGAAATGTGAGCTTAATGACGTAGTTCTGACGGTAGAATTTTCAACATTTCATTGAAAGCCACAGAAACAGTCCGCGTTATGTGAGAAGACCTTAACTGGAACTTATATACAGGGTGTAAACCACCTCATCACGAAGCCGTCAACCAAGCATTCTGTACATCAAACTAAGTAACTTTACGCAAACATTATTGCTGGGAAACGACTTTTTTTTTGGGGGTGAAAAATCATGGATGGTTTTTTCTTTTTTCTTTTTTAAAGTAAAAATCTTACATTTAAAACTTTTATTTAAAAAAAAAACTTGTCAAAAAGAGTTTGACCCCCAATATCTCCGTAACTAGAAGGTAGGGTATGATGTAGAACAAAAAAATGATCGCAATGACGAGGGGAACAAGTGCCTTTCGGCTTCGTAAAGAGGTGTTTTACACCCTTTAGAAGCGATAAATCAGGTTAAAAAAAAAAAACTTAATTTTTTTTTGTTTAAAGAAATTTGTTGGAAATAGTAGTTTCAACTAAATTTGACAGCTCTAAATTACTTCCGTCTCTTTCTCGTTCTAATTTTTAGAGAGAAAAAGATAACAATAGCCTAAATTAAGTTTAATTTGTGCACAACAGAATCGACACCAGTATATACCTTGATAACGCAAGAGTACCTACTTCGCGTGTCCGGCTCAAGACGCAAAGGGTATCGTATTACCCAGTAATAACTGGGTTGTAGAAGTCAGAGAGGCAGTCGCGTTATTAAAAATATTGGTAGTGACCTGCATCTGGTAAGACTGGAAGCCGACCCCAACATAGTTGGGAAATGGCTAGACAAATAATAAGGACAACACAAAATGCCACTGCAAAGGACAATGGTCAAAATGGAACAATATTAGGCCCTAAAAATGTTTTACAATATGAGAAGTAAACGAAGTAAGAAGAAAAAGAATATGTCCACTTCCGATGAAACTCAACGTGTGTTTTCTGTCTGCAGAACGAGCGCTGCCATTTCTACTAAAAGATGGCGAGGATTATAAAAAAGATGGCGGCAAATACCACTGCACGAGATGTAGCAAGATTTACTGCAAAAAAAAATCGCTAACGGATCACGTGAAGAAATTACATTTCAACATTAAGGAATTTGAATGCTCAATATGTATCGATGCATTCAAAACGGAGGCCCTTCTAACCGTACACAAGCTAGAAGTTCACAACGTGGATCAAAGAGTGGCATGTGGCATATGCAATATATTCTTCAACGAAAAGTATTATTTAACGAGACATATTAGAAATTACCATTTGCAAGGGGAGATCGGACAAAGATTTAAGTGCGAATTTTGTGACTTCGTCACATTAAAAAAGAAAAATTTGAGCAAGCACAAGTTGAACCATAAGACAGCGAAGGATTTCAATTGTAAATATTGTAAGAAATCGTTTAAGAGGAGGAATACTTTGAATTTCCACGAAAGGATACATACTGGGGATAGAAGGAAAGTCTGCTCAGAATGTGGTCAAGCGTTTGTGCAGAAAGCAAGTTTGAACTATCACATGGCGAAGTATCATCCTAATGTCCAATTTTAGCAAGCAAAGGAGAATGGGCAATTTGTTCACAGTTTGTAACGAGTTGTTTGAATTTTTTGTGTTTTTTTTTTTATTATAAAATTAGGTTGGTATGTAATACATGTGGTTACGGGTTTTATTTTTAACTTTGCTCTGGCATTTCAGAAGTAGTCCAATGAAAAAAACTGCTTATACTTATGTTTGTCAGTACTTTTACCCTCAGAATATTAGACCATAATATACTCATTGAAGAAAATTAGCCGACTTGCCAAATCACTTTCAACTTTTTATTTTTATTATCTGCTATATTTGGAGTTTGCTCACCAGCGAGAGCAACTACTCATAGGTGTAGCATGTACTTATGCTACTCAAGAGGGTATAGCAGCGCAATGCACGGTCGAGTACGGACGTGATGCGCTGCTCGATACAGGCGCGGATACAGGATTTCTTTTAGGGGTGGGCAAATTTTTTTTTTTTAATTGATTTACTTTTGATAATAAATGGGTGTTGCTTTACAGAAATCCATGATATGCATAATACAAGGGGGCCGCCAGCTTTTGGGCCAGGGGGGTGTAGCGAGAAATTCTTACGACACCTTGCCTTGGACAGGTTAGAATGGTTTCGAACGTTCATATAGGAGTTACTTTGTCGAATTTTAGACAAATTCAAGAGAAAGTAGTTTGTAGAGCGAGCGAAGCGAGCTCGAAACTTTTAACACTTTTCCTATCGACCTACTGGAGTTACCGGGCGGGCCTGGGATCTTATAGAAAAACTAGGCTTCAAGAGCGAGCGTAGCGAGCTCGAAATTTTTTACATCATTGCCTCAGATAATTATGCTATAATTGCATTTATATATAAAGCCTCGGGGCGGTCGGCTCCTAATTTATTTCAGGCTCTGTCTATTGTATAGATAGATCGATCATTCAAAAATCTAATAAGTGTGTCAATCCAGAGGCAGAAAAGAGGAGCCTTTTTGATATGTCTTTTCGCAGGGTTAAACAATATCTTAAGTGATTCCATTTTACGCTACAATTTATTACGTATAATACCATTCTATGGCATCGGGCAGGAAAAGCTATAACTTTTAAAAATCCTGAGCCTCTAGGGTCAGCTGCCTCCTCCTGGCTACGCCCATGACAAGATATACAACTAGAATATTTTATTTCAATTCCGTCAAATTAGTTGAGGCTTGGCTAATGACGTATTTGGGACGGTTCAGGGGGGGGCAATTGCACCCATTGCCCCCCCCCCCCTGTATCCGCGCCTGGCTCGATACGAATAAATATTCACGAGTCGAGCGGCTTTAGCCGTTACCCGGTTTACGTCGCTATGAGTTCCCAACCGCTCATAGCAAACGAGGTCGTGGCATTTGTCAAACACGCCATCGACTACATGGACGAAGTGAGCATCTTGCTGATCTGCAAGTCCAGCTTCAAGGAGGAGGAGATCAGCAGTGCCAAGCTGCTTCTGTTCCAGTCGCTCGGCAACGTCGAGCAGATGCAGTCCCGCCGGAGGGATGGTGGCCAGAAGTGTGTGCAAGACATCATCACAGTGATGAAGAGCACCGACCCGGACGACGTGCCCGCTTTTGTGGGGAAGGAGCTTCATAAGCTGCCCCCAGTCACGTTTGACCACGTCGACGTCACCAGGTTGCTGAAGAACATCACAACTCTCAAGGCAAGCCTGGTCGAGGTGCATTCCAAGTTGGAGGCGTCGAATAACACCATTGGTGAACTACGTGCCGAAGTGGAGTTATTGCGCAACGCTATAAAGGTAAATAGGTCGCCTGATGCCACCAACGTAAACACACGTTGCGGAGCGAGAAACGCTAGTGTCGGCAGTTTTGAGTCGACGAGCTCCACTGCATCACCCGCTGCTATCGCACGCGTTGCAACACGCGCCGCCGTAGTTGCTGACTCGGTGCCGGTCGAGGCAGTGACGTGTGTGGGTACGTCGACCCCTGAACGTGCCTATGCTGCTATTGTCGCCACGCACAAGAAGGGAGAAAATAAGAGCTGCTGCGAACCTGCCAACAGGGATTTGAAACAGCATGACCCAGCAACGGCCATGTGTGACGAGGATGGCTTCGTGAAGGTGGAGAGGAAGAAGCCTCCTAGTCGGAACCAGTGCGGGACCGCGCTGGCAGGACCCAATATGCTGCGTCACACCACGAAGGTTGAGGAGATCGTGCAGTATGTCCGAGTGAAGACCAGCTGGACCTTGAGGATCGAGAAGTTGGAGTCGCGCCACAACACGAATTTTAAGTCGTTCGTGCTGCGAGTTCCGACTCATTATCTTCCTCAAGGAAGAGTTTTGGCCGAAAGGTGTCATTGTGGTGTTGGGTGGGTTTTGGGGTCAGTCGTCTCAAGGGTAGCCAGTAGCCGCCAAGCTGGCGGTCATTCAGTCAGATGTTCCTAACCCGTAAGGGCGGTAAACAACGAGAAGTAAAATTGGTATTATAACAACAATTATCGGCGATTCCGCGGAAGGCTACGCGACACTACGCAGCGCAACATGACGCCGTCACTTCGTGTTCAATAGTTTAATTCTCTTGGTTTGAATATGTATTGTATATTATTGTTGTTAATTATTTTTTGTCAGCTTCGCCGACTTGTTGAGTGGGCCCATTGGCAACATACTTATTTGGTGCTTGTTGGCGAGACTCGATTGATGGAAATGCGGCCTTTTTTTTTCTTCAGGTTAAAATTTCTTTATATACTGCACAACCTCTATAGTTAGCGAGGTGCGGGCCATTGCAAAGTGCACACAGAGCAGGTGTTTGGCGGCTTAAGCTTCTGGGATTCAGAAGTCTTGTGCGACTGCCCCACATTTAACGCAGCGATAAGGGCGCACACAGTAGTTCTTAGAGTGGCCATATTGTTGGCACCTCTGAAATTGTACTATCGATTTTCTTTTTCTTGGATCTTCTATAATGATAGATTGGTGGTATATAAATTTCAAGTCCTTTACCGCTTTGTTGTTTGACTCAGGAGCCAGATTTACAAAGAATGTAGAGGTTGGTTTTTTCTCGGGGCCGTACTTAGCATTGATAATTTCTCCAGTAACCGTATTTCCTGTGGCCTCAATTTCTTCCCTAATAATGCTAGTAGGCATAGATGGGTGTAAGTTGCGAATAACTATTCTAAAACATCTCATATCCTTTCTGTTAAAAGTATGCCCAATGAGTCCATTCTCCCTCATAAGAACAATTAGCTTTTTGTAGGTGTCAATGTCCACACTACTAATTCTTAGCTGGTTTCTATTCACAATCTTATAAGTGAATTGTCTTCTTTCAGCAACAGTTTCTCTCAGTCAATTTGCTGACATCTTCTATCCCGTAAAGGATGATCGGTGGAGGTTTGCTAGTTATTTTTACTGGTTCATCGGGATCATTTTGGGTCAGGTCAATTGAGAGGCCACTGAATCTATTGGCTGTTTTAACTGCATCAGGAGATGGGCTGCTTGACATTTTCCGTTTTTTGGAATAACTTTTTGATGGTACTCTGCGAGGATGGGGGTTGTAGTACATTGTCTTCCTCCCTACAATTAAGGGACTCCACATCAGTATTATCTTTTGATGGTTTGACTGTTGGGTTATTTCCAACCGAGCATGATCTTGGTCTTGATAGGAACAAGCTTGGATGGAAAGCTAGTTGTACAAGTTTTTTGTTACTGCTGTTGCCAGTAGTATTCATCAACATAGGAGCCTGGTCACCTACCTACTCCTGTGTTGTCTTCGGTAACATGAGCCATGACTTCTGGGGTATTTTTTTTTTGTGGCAACACTGAATTGAAGATGGCAACACTTTTGACAGTGATATTTTAAAAGATTTGAAAGTGTCTGAAAATTTATAATCTGAATGTGGGTATAACTTTTTCACTAATAAAATCTCCAAATGTTTGAATAAGGTTTTTCTCGTTTTTAGGATATGAAATCACTAGATTTTGATAGCAACACAAATCAGTTAACTGGAAATAACTAATTTAAAAGTGTTTTAGTGTTTTTTTGGATTTTGTTGATTTGTGTTTATTTCTCCCTTTTTTAGTGTGTCACACAAATCCTTGTCAATTTTGCTATTCAACACAATCAATGTTACGTCGTAACTAAAAGTTCGCGCGTTCGCATTTGCATATAATCCGCATAGACGAAGAAGAAAAAATGTATATATCACGGCAGGGAAAGCTTAGAGGAACACTCTGCCCAAATATTGGCGCCATCCGCCGCCAATCTGCTATTGTCTTTCAGTCTCTACTTCTCTAGCCATCACATCGCCGTGCGACACCTACAATTCTTCATTGTTGGTAGATAGGTAGGTGGGTATTTGAAATCACACACAGCACTTGACTCAAATTCCAAACGTTTATTTCTATTAAACCATTTAGGTACAGAAACTGATTAACTTTCTAGAGTTGAGTCGTCCATTCGCAAATTATTATGGTTGAGGAGAAGAATGGAGGAAGAAACTCCTCACACTATTTTAAATCGTATTACAGATAACATTTTCACAACTATGCACCATTCACTTCATTAAACACTTATAATTACTTAGTATTTCAATTGTTTTTGCTAGTCGTAAGCTAACGTGACTCATCGTTGCTCACGCGTCTCTCTTGAGTGAGCGGAAGTCCTCCACTCAGTACAGTTTACTTATTACATAATAAGTTCATTAAAACTTACAAACAATACTAGAGTAATTCATAATTAATCATTTTAATAATTAAACAATACCAATATTCACAAATGCAAAGGTTTTATAAAGTTAAAGCTAATTAGTCGCTTCAATACTTTTTACAACAATATTCAATCTTGTTTAAAACTATTTCCGGCAAATCAAAGTATTTAGTACAAAGAACACCTACGAAGTCTTTCACTAATAATTTGTTCTGTAAAATAATCTTGTTACTTTTTAGTTTGTAATTTAGTTAGATAATCTGATTTAGTTGTTTCAAATTATTAATTGAGTTATTGATCAAATCGTATTCGGCCTGTAGTGTTGCCTCTTAAACAATCTTGTGTCAAATGAACAATAATAATTACAAATCCAATGTCATAAAATACTTGCTTATCATAATTTTAACTATAGATCTAGCTAAAGACTTACTGAGAGTCTTTAGCTAGACTTTTGTTTAATAAATTACTATTTGAAACCTCGAACTATCTAAGTACTAGGTAAGCCAATAGATGGCGCTTAATTCATCTGTCAATTAATTAAGTTCTATGTACTGCCAAGCAGAGATGGCAGGTTCACCAGTTTTATCATGGAATTGAATTATGAGTGCTATTAATTAGATTAAATCTTAGCAGATAGAGCCTCTTGCGGCGACATATATTATAGACTTGCACCCAATTCTTAATCAAAACCTCATGATGGATAACTTGTAAAGTACCGAAGCTTCCTGTACCAAATAAATGAAAAATAATCACATAAGTCAGAACAAAATGCCACGATAAGGGCCCATGATCAAAATGTATGGAGCAATACGCCCTTGAATTTTTATTCAATAGTCGTACCATAGGTATGAAGGAAGAAAAAGAATATTTCCACTACCGAATATGAAACTCAACGTGTGTTTTTTGTCTGCAGAACGAGCGCCGCCATTTCCACTAAAAGATGGCGAAGATTATAAAAAAGATGGCAACAAATACCACTGCACGAGATGTGGCAAGATTTTCAGACGAATAGAAATAGTGACGAATCATGTGCAGAAAAAACATTTAAAAATTAAGAAATTTGAGTGCTCAATATGTATCGATGCATTCAAAACGGAGTCCCTTCTAACCGTACACAAGCTAGAAGTTCACAACGTGGATGAAAGAGTGTCATGTGGCATATGCAATAGGTTCTTCAACCGAAAGAGTTATTTACCGATACATATCAAAGATTTCCACATGCAAGGGGAAGTCGGACAAAGATATAAGTGCGAATTTTGTGACTTTGTCACATTAAAAAAGCAAAATTTGAGAAAGCACAACTTTAACCATAAGACAGTGAAGGATTTCAATTGTAAATATTGTAAGAAATCGTTTAAGAGGAGGACTACTTTGAATTTTCATGAAAGGATACATACTGGGGATAAAAGGAAAGTCTGTTCGGAATGTGGTCAAGCGTTTGTGCAGAAAGCAAGTTTAAACTATCACATGACCAAGTATCATCCTAATGTCAAGTTTTAGAAAGCAAAGGAGAAGGGGAAATTTGTTTACAGTTTTGTAACGAGTTATTTGAATTTTTTGTGAAATTCTTTTTTATTATAAAAGTAGGTTGGTATGAAGTACATGTGTTTACGGATTTTATTTTTAACTTTGCTCTGGCATTTCAGAAGTAGTCCAATGGAAAAAACTGCTTATGTTTATGTTTGCCAGTACTTTTACCCTCAGAATATTAAACCATAATATACTCATTGAAGAAAATTAGCCGACTTGCCAAATCAGTTAACTGGAAATAACTAATTTGAAAGTGTTTTAGTGTTTACATTGTTTTTTTTTTTTTTTGCAAAATATGTTTATTTCACCCTTTTTAGTGTGTCACACAAATCCTAGTCGATTTTGCTGTTCAACACAATCAATATTACATCGTAACTAGAAGTTCACGCGTTCGCGTTTGCATATCATCCGCATAGACGAAGAAGAAAAAATGTATATTATAGACTTACACCCATATTCTTAATCAAAACCTCATGATGGATAACTTGTAAAGTACCGAAGCTTCCTGTACCAAATAAATGAAAAAGAATCACATAAGTCAGAACAAAATGCCACGATAAGGGCCAATGATAAAAATGTAAGGAGCAATACGCCCTAGAATTATAATTTAATAGTCGTACCATAGATATGAAAGAAGAAAAAGAATATTTCCACTACTGAATATGAAACTCAACGTGTGTTTTTGTCTGCAGAACGAGCGCCGCCATTTCCACTAAAAGATGGCGAAGATTATAAAAAAGATGGCACCAAATACCACTGCACGAGATGTGGCAAGATTTTCAGACGAAAAGAAACACTGACGAATCATGTGAAGAAAATACATTTAAAAATTAAGAAATTTGAGTGCTCAATATGTATCGATACATTTAAAACGGAGTCCCTTCTAACCGTACACAAGCTAGAAGTTCACAACGTGGATCAAAGAGTGTCATGTGGCATATGCAATAGGTTCTTCAACGGAAAGAGTTATTTACCAATACATATCAGAAATTACCATTTGCAAGGGGAAATCGGACAAAGATATAAGTGCGAATTTTGTGACTTTGTCACACTAAAAAAGAAATATTTGAGCAAGCACAAGTTTACACATAAGACAGTGAAGGATTTCAATTGTAAATATTGTAAGAAATCGTTTAAGAGGAGGACAACTTTGAATTTTCATGAAAGGATACATACTGGGGATAAAAGGAAAGTCTGTTCGGAATGTGGTCAAGCGTTTGTGCAGAAAGCAAGTTTAAACTATCACATGACCAAGTATCATCCTAATGTCAAGTTTTAGAAAGCAAAGGAGAAGGGGAAATTTGTTTACAGTTTTGTAACGAGTGGTTTGAATTTTTTGTGAAATTCTTTTTTATTATAAAAGTAAGTTGGTATGAAGTACATGTGTTTACGGGTTTATTTTTAACTTTGCTCTGGCATTTCAGAAGTAGTTCAATGGAAAAAAACTGCTTATATTTATGTTAGTCAGTACTTCTACCCTCAGAATATTAAACCATAATATACTCATTGAAGAAAATTAGCCGACTTGCCAAATCAGTTAACTGGAAATAACTAATTTAAAAGTGTTTGTGTTTTTCTTGTTTTTTTTTTTGCAAAAAGAAAATATTTCACCCTTTTTATAATATAATAATAATAAATCATTTTATTTCGGACAACTGAGGGATCCATAAATTGTTAGTAACAGGATTGCACTTAAACACTATTGTTAGTAACTTAACTAAACACGTGTTAATAAGAGGACCACATATATAGTAAATAGCCATGATAGTAACTAGGGCAACAGAATTCTAGGGTATTAGTCTTGTATGAATTTTCTTCAAATTGCCTTATTATGGTGGAAGAAGTATCAGCCGCCACCGCCTTCAGGATTCTGTTGTGACTGCCCCTTATTTTGCTCAGGAGCGAGGATGTTCGGATGATGGCATGAAACCCATCGGTATGAGTTACCGCGAACATTCCAGAGGCACTGTAAAAACGAGGCAATCGCAGCGATCTTTTCGAGTAGTTGAACCAAAGATTACCGGTGTAAAAACTCGATAAACTTAAAAAAAACGATTTTGCAAAAAAAATAAAACCGACTTCAAAAAACAAAAAAGTGAAAAATAACTTTAGCTTCAGAAGTCGGTGACCATTGTTTGATTTATTTAGTTTTTTTTTGTCACCGACTTCTGAAGCTAAAGTTATTTTTCACTTTTTGAAGTCGGTTTTATTTTTATGCAAAAAAGTTTTTTTGTTTTTCCATTTTTAGGTGTAATATCCTATACAAATATTTGCTATGCATCTATTTTACATTGTTAAAAATTCATGTCATGGTAATAGGCTTATCCCCAATAAATGGAACTTAACATACCTAAACTATCGAAATTTGGGTGTATTGTACACATTTACGTACCCCTCAGAGCATACAGACTTGATGCTACATCATGATGTTGTATAAACAATAAACATCCAAGCGATTGCAGCAATCACAACCGATTTACCATCTAGTTTTGAAGAGTTCCATTGTATATCTCCGAAGATCAGCATCAGATCTTCACCAAACCTTCCTTCCTTCCATCCTTTCAAATAAAAAAATAATTTTGAGAATCGCTCCACAAATGGAGGAGAAATCGGTGAACATACATGAAATTATACCACACGACTGAAGTAAAAATGTTCATAAAATGAAAACTACTAGGCCAAACTATGTTAATTTTTTATGGGACCAAATGGCAACTATTCCGCATCAAACTAAAAAAGAATCACGTAAATCGGATCATAAATGTCAGCGTAATCGGTGTACACTCATAAAAAAAAAAACAACCGAATTGAGAACCTCCTCCTTTTGGAAGTCGGTTAAAAAGCGTTACCTTAACTTGGTCAGTACACCGAGCAAATCGTCGTGCCAACTCGTCTGACTGCCAGTGCCCTACGCTCCCGTTCAATGTCAATATGGTCACTGAGTTCGTCGGTAAGAAAATGCCCAAGATACTTAAACTTTTTAACTCTCCGTATTGATGAACCGTTTATGGCAAGTTTGAAAGTACTTTCCCGGCTCTTACCAGCGACCCCAAAGACCATGTATTCACATTTTTTGGCATTATAGACCAGTCCTTGTGCAGCAGCGAAGGTCTCACATACATGAAGCAGCTCCGCGATCGCTCCCGGCGACGACGGGCCCAGCAGCACCATGTCATCCGCATAAATGATCGATGTTGTTACAACTAACACCATTTACCCTGCATCCGACACGCATGCTGCTGAGCTCGACAATGAGGTCATTAACATATAGATTGAAGAGCCGAGGGGACGAGAGACCACACGCGCTCACCCCGCACTCCAACCCGACTCCGAGAGCGCATCCATTTAACACGGTTTGTCTGGCTACGATACCAATACTGCAATACACTGAGCAGTTCCTCCGGTATACCCCTACTCCTCAACTTGCTCCAAAGCATATCGTAAGAAACGAGATCGAAAGCTTTGGAGAGGTCAAGGAAGCAGGCGTACACGCCGCGACGTCTTACGGTCAGTGTAGTATTTGACAGTATGGTTGACACTTAGAATAGCACTTTCGGTTGATAATCCAGGACAAAACCCAAACTGTGCATCGTGCAACTCAACATATTTCGCCAAACAAGAGTCAAGCATACTGTCCAACACTTTGGCCATAATAGTTGCAAGAGAGATGGGGCGGTAATTGCTTATGTCTGAAATGTCTCCTGTCCTATTCTTCACGATGGGTACCACAATGGTCTTTATTAAGTCTGCCGGTAGATACGAATGGCTGAGACACATCGTATAGAACAAGGACAGGACCCTCGGCATATGCAAGCCTGCATATTTTAAATGCTCAATGCTAAGCTCATCATGCCCAGGGGATTTTCCCCTACTCAAGCTATTTATCACTGATACTACTTGCTTCGTGGTGAAGCGTAGCAGTGGCTCCTGCCCCCGGACATGAGACAAAGCCGGTTCCCGATACTGAGGGGCCAAGTTGAGACTTTACTGTGAAATGGTCTAAATAAGTTGGCGATTTCCGCATCCTCAGTAACCCTCCCTACCTCCGCCGCAAAACCAGGCCTAGCCTCCAACTTACCTGTGGAAATCCAAAATGCACTGAAATTATTTGTCGCCCGTTGTTCAGCTAATACGTCCATTTTTAATAGATCTTGCCTATTTTGGCAGGGTTTTAGCAGACTTTTGAAAATTTTACGCGTCTCGTGCATTTCATCATAAACTGTCCCAGAGGTTGGTCGATCAGCCAAAACCCAAAGTTGGAATCTACGCCTGGCCTCTCGGTGAGCGTCTCGCACATGTTTGTTCCACCCACATAACGGACTACCACGCTTGGGTCTCTTGAGTGCTTCATTAGATTCCCTCGCTGCCTCACACAGGACATCAACAATATTTTTGTACAGCTTATCAAGTACAAGTTTGTGATCATCCAAGCTGCATTACCCATGACTGCACAGCACAAACTCCTGTGGGAAGTCTATCTCCCGCAATTTATCAGAACTCAACTTATGGTATCTTTCGATCTCTGATTTATTTCTGACGCCCCAAATAGCAGCATTGCGGGGTGCAGCCCCGGTCAACAACTTTGGCCTAACAACATCTAAGTCACATGTTGTGTATAGGTAAGTGATCAGACACATAAATATCTTCAAGCAAGGGGAAGGCGGACGAAGATATAAGTGCGAATTTTGTGATTTTGTCGCCTTGAAAAAGTCATATTTGAACAAGCATATATTATGTTTTTACATAAGACAGTGAAGGATTTCAATTGTAAATATTGTAAGAAATCGTTTAAGAGGAGGACTACTTTGAATTTTCATGAAAGGATACATACTGGGGATAAAAGGAAAGTCTGTTCGGAATGTGGTCAAGCGTTTGTGCAGAAAGCAAGTTTAAACTATCACATGACCAAGTATCATCCTAATGTCAACTTTTAGAAAGCAAAGGAGAAGGGGAAATTTGTTCATAGTTTTGTAACGAGTTGTTTGAATTTTTTGTATTTTTTTATTATAAAAGTAAGTTGGTTTATAGTACATGTGTTTACGGGTTTTATTTTTAACTTTGCTCTGGCATTTCAGAAGTAGTCCAATGGAAAAAACTGCTTATATTTATGTTTGTCCGTACTTTTACCCTCAGAATATTAAACCAATATAATCATTGAAGAATATTAGGCCACTCGCCAAATCAGTTAACTGGAAATAACTAATGAAAAAATGTTTTTAATTACTTTTTAGTGTGTCACACAAATCCTTGTCAATTTTGCTATTCAACACAATCAATGTTACGTTGTAACTAGAAGTTCGCGCGTTCGCGTTTGCACATCACCCGCATAGACGAAGAAGAAAAAATGTATATTATAGACTTAGAGGATAACTTGTAAAGTACCGAAGCTTCCTGTACCAAATAAATGAAAAAGAATCACATAAGTCAGAACAAAATACCACGATAAGGGCCAATGATCAAAATGTAAGGAGCAATACGCCCTAGAATTTTTATTCAATAGTCGTACCATTGATATGAAAGAAGAAAAAAGAATATTTCCACTACTGAATATGAAACTCAACGTGTGTTTTTTGTCTGCAGAACGCGCGCCGCCATTTCCACTAAAAGATGGCGAAGATTATAAAAAAGATGGCGATGATTACCACTGCACGAGATGTGGCAAGATTTTCAGACGAAAAGAAACACTGAGGAATCACGTGAAGATATTACATTACAAAATTAAGGAATTTGAGTGCTCACTATGTATCGATGCATTCAAAACGGAGGCCCTTCTAACCGTACACAAGCTAGAAGTTCACAACGTGGATCAAAGAGTGTCATGTGGCATATGCAATAAGTTCTTTAACCGAAAGAGTTATTTACCGATACATATCAAAGATTTCCACATGCAAGGGGAAGTCGGACGAAGATATAAGTGCGAATTTTGTGATTTTGTCGCCTTGAAAAAGTCATATTTGAACAAGCATATGTATATACATAAGACAGTGAAGGATTTCAATTGTAAATATTGTAAGAAATCGTTTAAGAGGAGGACTACTTTGAATTTTCATGAAAGGATACATACTGGGGATAAAAGGAAAGTCTGTTCGGAATGTGGTCAAGCGTTTGTGCAGAAAGCAAGTTTAAACTATCACATGACCAAGTATCATCCTAATGTCAGATTTTAGCAAGCAAAGGAGAATTAGCAATTTGTTCACAGATTTGTAACGAGTTGTTTGAATTTTTTGTGAAATTCTTTTTTATTATAAAAGTAAGTTGGTATGTAGTACATGTGTTAACGGTTATTTTTTTAAATATACTTGCGCTCTGGCATTTCAGAAGTAGTTCAGAAGAAAACGCTGCTCATATGTTAGTCGGTACTTTTACCCTCGGAATATTAGACCATAAACTCATTGAAGAATATTAGCCCTTTTGCCAAATCAAATTACTGGAATTTCTCCAGGCTTAGTTAATCAGGTTATCATAAGTGCTACTTAATACATTTATTGTGAATTTAATTCAATTGAATAAATTACTTTCTTAAAGTAAAATTTTGTGTTTTTTTTAATCCTTTACAATAAGATTCTAAACGTAACATAAAATATAACCTGTTATCCTTGTATGGGTTCTTGATCACGCCTACACTTGGATGATAAATGGTGAGACCCGCTTGGGCCAGCAGACCGATTTGCTATCGTACCGGAAATCTTCAGAACACAAATCTTGATAGTGATACACATGATAACTGGGTCCGTAGGTCACTGCTTCAGATCCGGCTCGAAGGACGACTACACTTGGATGATAAATGATATGTGACTGCTGATATGGATATTGACAGAAAGATCATCGCGTAATAAATTATTAACGACAGAACTTCCTGTGATAAGTATTTCATTGATACTTATTGATAGAAATGATAAAGTGCAGTGATATAATGCTACAATGAAACTAAATTAAACCTGTGTAGTTGTATGTACAATCCTGAAAGGTTAGGTAAAGATGTACCTATCTAATAGTTTACTGTTAGCAGTTGTCGCAGTGGCTGAGCGATCGGCTGCTGCGTTGCGTCGATACTCGCACGAAACAAATATTTGTATAGCCTATAAATAGTTGTTCCGGATCTAGTCGTTTGTGTATGTGAGTTTAAATGTTTGTACACACACCCACGATAACGGAGAAATTTCTAGTGTAGGGCAAGACAATAAAATCAAAATTCATATAGTACACCCATATTTTACCAGATACATTTCAAGGCCCATGTTATAAGGAGCAAGCTTATCGAACCTAGGATCACATTTGACTTTCCTTAACGGGCCAGATTCCCAGTAGCAGCCCGGAGTTTGAAACTTGGACTTATGATCCTCTGTGCCTCGGAGAGCACGTCAAGTATTTAATCCAGTACCAGGCACCTGTCAGGAGTCTCAGCCTCCACGAAGAAACACTCGGTTCATAAAGTTTTGAAGTACATGAGGGATTTACAAAGTATACATTTATAATTACATGTAGATACAACAAATTGCTGGGTGAATCACTGCTCTCCTAGGGATAATATCCGTGATTTTCGCCCCACCCGCATACCTCTTCAGTATTCCCGCGACCATGATGCTTGCTCTTGTATTATACGTAGGTATATAGTGTATTATCTATGATGCTTGCAAGCATCGAAGTATAAAAAAAGAAAATCACGGATAATATTATTCCATATGTGGGTACTGTAAGTGTAGCGAAAAGCCCTCAAAGTCTAAAACAGTACTCTAAATACAGATTGTTATTTCACTATTTCAAGTAACGTCTTAATTTCATCATTTTCATCAAACAAAAAATTAAATCACATGGTGTTAGAGTGACAACAGGACGCAAGTCTCTTTATAAACGATTTACCTATTTATTGTAAACAATTTTGGTGATCCTATTAGAAAGAGATATGAGCCTCGGTTATTCATATCTCTCTCGGCACGTTTTTGCTGGTATGAATGAGTGCTCAGTCCAGTTAGTATAATATGTATGTCCATGAACGAAACCATAGAAGAGTCCTAAAGTCCAACCATAACCAAAACAGTAAAAAGAGTCTATTGAGAATATTACCGAAGCAATTAACGAAATTCAAGTTTATTTTCTATCTGCAGACCGGAGCAGGCAGCAGAGATTTTTAAAAGACGTTGACTACAAAAAAGTCGGCGACTTATACCATTGCTCGAGATGTGACAAGAAATACTCCAAAATAGACTCCATAAAGTGGCATCTTAGGGAGAAACATTATCACAAGGAACACAAATGCTCATATTGTGCTGATGGATTCGGGACACTTCAGCTGTTAACCATTCATGAGCTGGAAGTGCACAATGTTGACCACAGAGTCACCTGCAATTTGTGCGATAGAAAATACGTCACAGAAAAGCAGTTAAACCTACACATGAACAAATTCCATCTCCTCGGTGAAAACGGACGGAGGTACAAGTGCGAATTATGTGATTTTGTGGCTATGAATTGCGTAAAATTCTACAACCATAAGTTCGTTCATAAGACGGAGAAGGATCAGCATTGTCGTTTTTGTAGCAAGTCGTTTAAGAGGAGGGCGACGTTGCTATTGCATGAGAAAATTCATACTGGCGATCGGAAGAAAGTTTGCGCTGAATGTGGACAGGCGTTTGTGCAAAAAGCGAGTTTGAATTATCACATGACGAAATATCATCCTGGGGTCCAGTTTTAGCGGTCAAAGGGGAATGGGTAATTTGTTCAGAAGTTGTGAATTTTTGTGACTTTCTTTTTGATTAGGTATTTAAGGGTCATTGTACTCATCATTATGAACAACTTTTACTATGGGACCAAACCCGAATCGCGAAAAAAAATCAGCCGTTCCATACATGTTGACGAGTTAGGCGAACATATTGTAGGGATCAGCTGATTTTTGTTCGCGTTAATCGCGGGACAAATAGAAGAAGCGTCGGGCGTAGGCGAGGCACGATCGCGGCGCGACTTTTATGTCATTTCATACAAAATGTATAGAAGAGGTGAGTTGCGAGACATACTGAGACGGCGCGGCGCGGGCGTGGCGCGGGTGCCACTTCCTCGCTCTCGGCGCACCTGCTGTTAGCAGTGGCATGCCGACAGTGTACACAGGGGTGAACTAGACGGCGAAAATGCGTAACGATATAGAACTTTAAACACTAGAAATTCCTGTGTTCGCCCGCGCCTCGCCTTTCCGACACCGTTAGCGCGCCTGTTCTGCGCTGCACAGGGGCCACGCCCGCGCCGCGCCCGCGCCTTACCTCCGCCCGATGCCTCTTGTATAGTGTTGGGTTATGAAGGGAAATTTTCAATCACTAAAATAACATTAATAGCGGGGGTGTCCGTTTCGACCGCGCGGCCACAGCGTTTTTTTTTAAAAAAAACTATGCCAAGTTTTTGTAAAAGTTTGTAAAAGTTGATTCCCAAAACCATAAATTTGTCAAAGTTATGGTTAAAAAGTTATAAGGGTTTGAACGTGGCCGCGCCATCGAAACGCGGAGAACCGCGCGGCCACGGAGATCTTTAAAACTAAGCGTTGCAGACACCTGAAATTTAGGTAAATAACAGATTGAATTTGTAAAAAAATTTGTAAAAATATACAAAAAAATCCTAGGTTTATATTTTAGGAGCTGTAAGACTAAAACCTCATGGCCGCGCCATCGAAACGGTGAATAACACGTTATCGCCGATATCTCGCTGAAAAAGCATCGTAGAGGTCTGAAGTTTTTTGTAAAACACAGATTTGAATTTGTCAAAACTGGTAAAAATACTTCAAAAAGTCCTAGGGTTATATTTTAGGAGCTGTAAGACTACAAACCCATGGCCGCGCCATTGAAACGGTGAAAAATACGTTATCGCCAATATCTCGCTGAAGAAGCATCGCAGAGGTCTGAAGTTTTTTGTAAAACCTAGATTTGAATTTGTCAAAACTCGTAAAAATACACAAAAAAATCCTAAGTTTATATTTCAGGAGCTGTAGTACGGTATCGCTTATAACCTTCAAAACGTTCTGAATGTTTGGTTAGGGTGACCATGACTTATTGCTTACAAAAAACTTCCACCTATTACATTAAAATTATTTTTCAAGGATTATAAATGAAATTAAAATGATAAGATACAAAAACATGTTTATTTCTTAAAAAACACATAAATCACAGATTGTTAACTTACATATTTCTGACAAAACCACAAATCACAGATTATTTACTTACACTAAGATTTTTTTTTGTATTATATTTTTTTAATACGACTGTGAAGTAGTGTGTGTTTATAATTGCTGTTTTTTTTTAAATATCTTAATCATCTATGTATAGACCATAATTATGTTAGATTATGTATTGTCATAGGTTGTTCGGAACTTGCGTGCATTTCGGTTTTACCATCGTCATAGCAAATCATTCTGGAAATACTATGCAATGACACTTACTTCTGTAATAATACAAACAGGGTGTTAAAGTAATCGCGTGCCATAGCTTAGGGGTGAGTTCAGTATCGATAAAGGAACCCGTAAAAAATAAAATACCTTTATTTTTATTTTTAAAACCTAAAAATAGGGTGTTAGTGTGAACACCGTTATCCTTGAAACCAGTGGTTTGATTTCATTAGTAGAACCTAAAACCACTGAAAAAAGCAACCCTTTTTTTTGAAGAAAATCCACTATTTTCCTCAAGATCATTTCACCCTAATGCGCTCGGAAACAGCTGACCACCGAACGGGCGGGCACTCGGGGTCATCGACCGCGCCGCAGTCAGTTGTCGCTAGGGCGAGCGCGCTGTGCGCCGAGCCGTTTGTTTCTCGCGCGTAAATTGAGTGTACTTAAACAAATGAACACATTAAGTAATTAAAGCATTTAAACAAATAAAATAATTCTCAACGATTGCTATTTTAAGTCAGTAGACCGTACTAAATTAGGGTGATCTTGCTATAATTTTAAATGTTTATTTTTATTTATTCTTTTTGGATTTTATTTTTTATTTTTCCTGGGTTCCTTTAACGATACTGAACCTACCCCTAAGCTATGGCATGCGACTACTTTAACACCCTGTATATTTCAAATACTTTAGACAAATTCAAAACAATTGCTTTTTTTTATAATAAGCAATGAATGGGTCCAACCTAACTGAATAATCTGTGATTTAAGTATTTTTTTTATAAAAAAAAAAAATAAACTAAAATGTAACGATAAGATCATCATCATCAGCCTATTAATGTTCCCACTGCTGGGACACAGGCCTCCTCTGAGAGGGAATGGGCGTATAATCCACCACGCTGGCCCAGTGCGGATTGGTAGATGTTACTCGATGTCAATCAAACATAATTATGTTTATAGGAAATAAACATACGACTCTTCATTTTTATTTAATTTAGGATCCTTGAGAAATAATTTCTAATACAATAAGTGGAAAATTTTCTGTAAACAATAAGTCATGGTCACCCTATCGAAACATTTAAAACGTTATTACAGGGTTTATATTATAAAAAAAAATACTTTTTTGCCTACTATCGTTAGTTTTACATAGTTAGGTTTTGTTTACAAAAAAAAAATCAAGCTAATACTTACTTTCTTCGATAAATAATCACGATTTATTTGTAAGCAATACCGTACTACAGCTCCTGAAATATAAACCTAGGATTTTTTTGTGTATTTTTACAAGTTGTGACAAATTCAAATCTGTGTTTTACAAAAAACTTCAGACCTCTGCGATGCTTTTTCAGCGAGATATCGGCGATAACGTATTTTTCACCGTTTCGATGGCGCGGCCATGGGTTTGTAGTCTTACAGCTCCTAAAATATAACCCTAGGACTTTTTGAAGTATTTTTACCAGTTTTGACAAATTCAAATCTGTGTTTTACAAAAAACTTCAGACCTCTACGATGCTTTTTCAGCGAGATATCGGCGATAACGTGTTATTCACCGTTTCGATGGCGCGGCCATGGGGTTTTAAGTCTTACAGCTCCTAAGATATAAACCTAGGAATTTTTTGTATATTTTTACAAATTTTTTACAAATTCAATCTGTTATTTACCTAAATTTCAGGTCTCTACAACGCTTAGTTTTAAAGATCTCCGTGGCCGCGCGGTTCTCCGCGTTTCGATGGCGCGGCCACGTTCAAACCCTTATAACTTTTTAACCATAACTTTGACAAATTTATGGTTTTGGGAATCAACTTTTACAAACTTTTACAAAATCTTGGCATAGTTTTTTTTAAAAAAAAACGCCGTGGCCGCGCGGTCGAAACGGACATTAGCGGGGCTATCATCCATAATTGCTATGGCTAATAACTGGCTTTTAATCGATTATTAGCCAAATGATATTATCCGGATTATTATCATTGCCCAACACTACTCTTGTATTTGTCCCGCGCCTTAGAATTTCCCCTATGAGATTTCGTGTATCAAAAGGTAGACCTTATAGAAGTAGGCAGATGTATAATGTGTTTACGGGTTCTATTTTAAAAGAAAGTACGACGAGTAGGTATTTTAGAGGTTGTCCAACGGTAGGTAAATGTTGTTCTTAAGATTGTCAGTACTTTTACCCTCAGAATATAAGACCATAATATTACTCATTTAAGTTAAGAATATTAATATTCTTTTTTTTTGTACAATTGGGGAAATTATAAATAAAAAATAAACAAAAACGTTTTTTTTTTATTAATTTCATTAAAGGCGCTGTCAACACCAAAATCGCGCACACTGTCTATTTGTATGGGAGTAAACAAGATGTCAGTATTACTGGGCGGCCACATTTTACAAGAAAATAATGAATAATTATTGAAATTTAAAAAAAGTGTGGATTATTTGTGAAATATGACTTGCTAGCGGTTTAGGTATGCATAATTATGTTGACTTCATGTTTTTAATTGCAGACCCATACGTCAAAAAAATAAAGACAGAACCGTTACTTAATGATGATTTTATGACCAATCTTTGCAATTATTTTCTATCGAGCCGATTTCGTCCAATTATGTATGGAGTCCGTCCAAGGTCTTTGAAATATGACGAATATTAACATTTTTTTTTTTGATGTCAACAAATTAGGTGTTGTCAGCCCGTTATGGACCCCTCCGCCGCATCACGCCGGTTGCGAGTACCTACTATCTTTCAAGAACATCACCCATAGGGTCGGATTATTCTGATCTGTCACCCCGCTTTGGCCCCTTAGGGTGACAGATAGGAAAAAAAAGTTTGATCTGTCCCCCTGTTAGCAATGAGGGGACAGTTCGAACTTTATTCACTCCTTAACGGTTTCATCTGTCCCCCTATCGCTGATAGGGGGACAGAAGAAACTTTTTCCTGTTTGTCCGCCACAGAATTTAAAATATTAATTCTTAAAAGTAATGCCACACATACTGCAACATTACATTCAATTCAACATTAAATTCAACTAGTGGTTTAGGTTTATAATCATCTGTATTTCAACAAGTTACAAATATTTCTTTTGTTTTTGTTTTTCTATTAATCAGCCACAGTCCCATAAATCACAGTACGTATAGTAGATACAATTACAATCAGTCTTCTGATTTGACTTAATTCAACTTAATTACAATAAAAAATATACTAATAATAAGAATATTTTGTTTTGTTATTGTTTGATAGAATCAGAAACAGTCCGATAAATCACAGTAGGTATTGTAGGTACATAATACAATCAGTCTTCTGATTTGACTTCATATAGCTTAATTACAAATGAAAACTTTTAAATAATAATAAACTTAAAGTTTAAATAATCTCAAAATATAAATTAACGAAAGTTACAAATGAAAACTTTTAAATAATAATAAACTTAAAGTTTAAATAATCTCAAAATATAAATTAACGAAAGTTACAAATGAAAACTTTTAAATAAACTACTTAATAATAAACTTAAAGTTGTAAATAAATATGATTCTGTGTTTTTTGGGACTAGATTAGTCTTTAATTGAATGTAATGTTGCAGTATGTGTAGCATTACTTTTAAGAATTAATATATTAACTTCTGTGGGGGACAAACAGGAATAAAAAGTTCAAGGAGTGAATAAAGTTCGAACTGTCCCCTCATTGCTAACAGGGGGACAGATCAAACTTTTTTTTTTCCTATCTGTCACCCTAAGGGGACAAAGCGGCGCGAAAGATCGCGGCTAGGCTCCGCGCCCCGAAGACCGCGGCTGTAGTGATCACACTACAGCCGGACGCGGAAAAGAGGGGCGTGTCTTACCGCGATCTCCTAGCGAAGGCAAAGGAGACGGTGGACCTGGGGGAGCTCGGGATCACCGGGGGCCTCCGGCTTAAAGTCACCGCGACGGGAGCTCGGTTGCTGGAGATCCCCGGGGAAACTAGTGGCTCGTCCGCTGACGCTCTGGCTGAAAAGCTCAGAGCGTCCCTAAACGCGGACGAGGCCCGAGTGTCCAGGCCCGTCAGATGCGCAGATCTGCGCATCCTGGGTCTGGACGACTCGGTGACCGAGGAGGAGGTGGTGGCCGCCGTCGCCAGGTCCGGAGGGTGCCCTGCCGATCAGGTCAGGGCAGGCACCCTTCGCCCGGACTCCACGGGCATGCGAACCGTCACGGTGAGCTGCCCTGTGACGGCGGCCAAGACTATTGTGGAGGGCCGTAGGCTACTGGTGGGCTGGGTTTCAGCGCAGGTGAAGTTGCTGGAACCCAGACCTCTGAGGTGCTACCGATGCCATGTGGGACACCATGTGTCGGTGCAATGCGCCTCGGAGGTCGACCGCAGCGACCTCTGCTTCCGATGCAGTAAGCCCGGTCACACATCCGCGATTTGCTGCGACACGCCGCACTGTGCCGCATGTGCGGCGGCCGGCAAATCAGCTGATCACCGGGCTGGGAGCAAGGCCTGCGCTGCACCCACCAAGACCAAGGCCAGAGGCAGGGGAGGGCCCTCCACCGCCACCACCACCACCGTCGCCACAGCCGCAGCCGCAACCGCAGCCGCTGCCACTGTCGCCGCCACCGCCGCCGCGACAATTGTGCCCGTAGAGGGGCCCTCACAGGGGGCCCGAGTGGAGGAAGCGGTAATGGAATGCCAATAACGGCGCCATTACGCTTCCTACAAGCGAATATCAACCACTGCGCCTGCGCTCAGGATCTGTTGCTCCAGAGCATGGCGCAGTGGTCGATTAACATCGCTGTGGTCGCTGAGCCGTATTTTGTCCTGCCCAGGGAAGACTGGGTGGCGGACCTTAGCGGCTCAGTGACCATAGTGTCGTCGGCCGCCGCCGGTACCCCGACCCTTGAAGGTGTCAGGAGGGGTCGGGGGTGCGTAGCAGCCCGGTTCGGGGAGATCGTAGTGGTGGGAGTCTACTTCTCCCCGAGCCGAACTCTCGCCGAGTTCCACAACTCTCTCGCAGAGTTGAGTGTCGTCGTTGAGAACCATTCCCTCCCCGTGGTTGTCCTCGGGGACTTCAATGCCAAGAACTTGGCTTGGGGTTCTCGTTGCACAGACGTGCGGGGAAGGATGGTGGAAGACTGGGCCCTGGAGAAGGGCCTGGTTGTCCTAAATCGGGGTTATGTCCCCACGTGTGTGCGGATGCGGGGCGAGTCGGTGGTGGACATTTCGTTCGCTAGCCCCGCTCTGTCGCCGCGTGTCGTTGACTGGCGTGTCATGGAGGGGGTGGAGACCTATTCCGTCCAACAGGCCCCGAGTGGTCCGCGCTGGGCGCTGAAGCAGCTGGACCGGGAGCTCCTCCTGGAAGCCTCGATCGTGCAGGCCTGGGTGACATCACCGGACAGGCCTGCCGACGTTAACAATGAGGCAGGGTGGTTCCAGGAGGCCATGTCTGACATTTGCGACGTGGCAATGCCCCGTGTTCAGCCAAGATGCGCCCGGCGTCAGGTGTACTGGTGGTCGCGTGAGCTGACATCTCTGCGCAAGGCGTGCGTGGCTGCACGTCACCTGTACGCCAGGCATCGCAGGCTCCGCATCCGCCCACCAGATGCGGCAGCCATTGAGGCGGAGCTCTATGAGGGGTACAGAGCGGCGAAGACCGCCCTCCGCGAAGCGGTCCTGCGGGCCAGGGATCAGGCCCGCGAGGAGTTGCTGGGGACTCTCGACAGATATCCGTGGGGGCGCCCTTACAAGTTGGTGCGGGACAAACTCCGCCCCTGGGCGCCCCCACTGACGCAGAGTCTCCGGCCTGAGCTCGTGGAGGACGTGGTGAGCACTCTGTTCCCTTCGCGAGGGGAACACCCACCCCCGCCTATGGCTCCGCCGCCTGCGGTGCTGGAAGCGGATCATCAGGACGACGACGACGACACTCCGGAGGTGACTGGGGTAGACCTGAGAGTGGCGGTACGCAGGCTCAGTGCCAAAAATACCGCCCCGGGACCCGACGGCTTGCCTGGCAAAGCCTGGGTCCTGGCCTTGGAGGCTCTCGGGCCCCGACTGGAGGGGCTCCTAAGCGCATGCTTGGAGAGAGGCCAGTTCCCGCTTCGTTGGAAGACGGGGAAGCTGGTCCTCATCCGGAAGCCGGGGCGCCCTGCGGACTCTCCGTCCGCATACCGGCCCGTGGTGCTGCTCGACGAGGTGGGCAAGCTCTTTGAAAGAGTAATTGCAAACCGCCTCGCCGAGCACCTTGCGGGGACTGGGCCGGACCTTGCGGAACACCAGTTTGGTTTCCGCAAGGGGCGCTCTACGGTGGACGCCATCATGCGCGTGAGAGCCCTCACGACGGGGGATGCGGTGTCCAGGGGTGGGGTTGTCTTGGCGGTGTCTCTCGACATCGCCAACGCCTTCAACTCCATGCCCTGGAGCTGCATTAGGGAGGCACTCCGGTATCACCGGGTGCCGACCTACCTCCGTCGAGTAGTCGGGGACTATCTGACGGACAGAGCCGTCATCTACCCCGGTCGCAGCGGAGAATGGAACCGGCGAGAGATGTCGTGCGGTGTTCCGCAGGGATCGGTCCTAGGGCCGTCCTTGTGGAACATCGATTACGACTGGGTGCTGCGCGCCGACCTCCCTAGTGGTGTCAGCGTAGTTTGCTACGCTGACGACACGCTGGTGCTGGCCCAGGGGAGGTCGCACGAGGCGGCGGCCGAAGTGATGACACGCGGGGTTGCGACAGTCGTTGAGAGGATCCGGCAACTGGGTCTCGAGGTGGCATTGCACAAGTCCGAGGCCCATGAAAGCACATGGCCTCGGACCATCGGTGTCGAGTCGACTTTGAAGTACCTAGGACTCGTCCTCGACAGCCGGTGGAACTTCGTGGAGCACTTCCGACGTTTGGCCCCCAAACTGGAACGGACTGGGACTGCCTTCAGGCGGCTCCTGCCCAACCTGGGGGGGCCGAACGCCTCCTGCCGGATGCTCTACGCGGGAGTCGTGCGGTCCATGGCCCTTTAAGGGGCCCCGGTGTGGGCGCGTTCTTTGAGGCGGCGTGCCGCCCACTACCTGAACGCGCCCCAAAAGGTAGTAGCCGTAAGGCTGGCCCGGGGCTACCGCACGATTGCCCGCGAGGCGGCGAGCCTCCTTGCCGGATTGCCGCCATGGGATCTGGAGGCGATAGTCCTCGCGCGCCTGCATGAATGGCGCGCGGAGGCGCTACGCCGGGGGGAAACTCCGCTGCAGCGACAAATTGACGCTCAGCGGACAGACTTCCGGCGGGATCTCATGGCGACATGGAGAGAGCGACTGTCGCAACCCCGTGCAGGGCACGCCACAATAGTGGCGATAAGTCCCCTCTTTGAGGAGTGGCTTGAGAGACGCCACGGCGTCCTCACCTTCCGCCTGACGCAGGTCCTCACCGGACACGGAGTGTTCGGGAGGTTCCTGCACCGAATCGGGCGGGAGGAAACGCCCGGGTGCTTCCATTGTGAGGATCGACCGGAGGACACGGTGGAACACACGGTGGAGGTGTGCCCCGCGTGGGCGGAGCACCGCCGTGTCCTCGAAGCGGCGATCGGCGGCGGCGACCTCTCGCGTCCGGCCCTGGTGCAAGCCATGGTCCGGAGCGAGACGGAATGGGACGCCGTCACCTCCTTCTGCGAAGCAGTAATGCTAGAGAAGGAGGTGGCGGAACGTGAGAGGGAGAGAACCTCTCAACGTCCCGGCTGCCGTGGGAGACGCCCCGGGCGTCGGGGGCCACCACCACGTAGCCCCCGGCCACCGTAGGCGCGGGCCTGTGGACGGTGAGCTATGGGCTAGCTCGCCGTCCGTCCGTCTCATGACATGACGACAGGCCGTGTCGACGGCGCGTTCGTGTTCCACGCGCGCCTCAAAGAGAGTCAGCAAAAAGGAAGGGGTCCGTAAGGACCGATGCCTGCCGGGGTTGCGGGACTATTCGAAAGAGATACCGTGGCCCCGGAACACAAAGGGCGATGAAGGAACATGGATGGGTTTTAGTCAGTAAAAGTCTGACACTCCCTCCTGCTCCGCCCAGAGCGGGAGGGGTTATTTGATGATTTCCCATCCGAAAAAAAAAAAAAGAAAAAAAAAAAAAAAAAAGGGGACAAAGCGGGGTGACAGATCGGAATAATCCGGTCAGTAGAGCTCATGCCGCTCATATGAAATAATCATCACTTCTATTTAACTTCGTTGATAGCGTGTTACCATATAAATGGGTGTGGTCAGATAGGCAATCGCTCCATATGTATAAAATACTGGTATTCAGCTGCATCCGGTTAGACTGGAAACCGACCCCAAACATAGTTGGGAAAAGGCTGGGCAGATGTGAGTAGCACGTACTTAATATGTTTTTAAAACAAAGACATTTGCTACCTGTCAACCTTTGAGTGATGCAGAGGCAAACTGGTATGCAATTATCATCATTATCATTTCAGCCGAAAGACGTCCACTGCTGGACATAGGCCTCCCCCAAAGGGGGTTTTTTGTCATAATCGTCACGCTTGGCAGGCGGGTTGGCGATCGCAGTACGGTTGTTACAAAACCACAGAGAACGCTGCTGCCCATTCTCTGGTAAGTCCCTTAGTCGCCTCTTACGACACCCACGGGAAGATATGGGATGGTGCTATTCTTTACGTCCGACACCATTCAGAACTATATATATACCGTAACTATATAAATATATATGCAAATATGCATAATAATAATAAGCCTATAATTTTCCCACTGCTGGGACACAGGCCTCCTCTCCAAGAGAGGGAATTTGCTATAGTCCACCACGCGGGCCCAGTGCGGGTTAGTAGATGTCACATATCTTCCAATTTCTGTTTCTAGGACATGCCGGTTTCCTCACGATGTTTTCCTTCACCGTTTTGAGAGCAGTGGTGATGAAATAAATTACAAAAAGTACCGCGCTTGCCTGGGTTCGAGCTAACGACTTACTGTTCGTAACGAACAAGGGGTCGGGGCCGGCGGAACCTCTGGGCCAATGCTGCTCTCAAAACAAAACTGCAAATACCTATACGTACCTATACGTACAATTGAGAAAATTGTGAATTTAATATTTATTTTAAAAACGTACGCCATGTGGATTTATCGTATCTAGATACTTGGATTATTTGCTTGTATCGGCAATCCGGCACCGGACAGAAATCAGCCACACGACCAACGTGCTTTCCGACGTATTCCTTACTCCGGGCTTCTAATACCTTTTGAACGCCATTGGTGTCGATTCTGTTGTGCACAAACTAAACTATTAATTTAGGCTATTGCTATATTTATTCTCTTTAATAAAACTCTTTAAGAAAGAGGCGGACGTAATTTAGAGCTGTCAAATTTAGTTGGAACTAATATTTCTGTACAAATGAATGGGTGCACGTCAATGATTTTATAAAGAAGATACGCCATGTTCATACTGAATGGCGTTCAGATATCGTTGCGTTGTTATTATAACTACGACAGCGATAGATAATACGGAACGTATAAGATAGAAAGAGATAGCTAGCTATCAAAGTGCAACAATTGTGTCACTTTGTCCTCAACAATTTGTGCGTGCTAGTGCGATATCTACCTCTTTTTACTATATAATATCATTGGGTGCACGTAAAAACATGTCGACTAAAAACATGGTGAAGCGCAAGGTATAAACTAGTTTGACATATCTAACTTAGTTTATAGCTCTAGCCGTCTTTAACTCGCACTGCTTTTTATGATATTATATATTTTTATATCTATGACTAAAAACACGGTGAGGCGCAAGGCATAATCTAGTTTGATATCTAAGTTCATATCTATAGCCGTCCTTTTCTCGCACTGCCTTTTAGTAAAAGATAGCAATAGCCTAAATTAAGTTTAGTTTGTGCACAACAGAATCGACACCATTGTCAGATATACTTACGTGACAAGCAAGTGCGTGCCCTGTACGCCAACGACACAAATATGTGAGGAGAAATGAATTATTCCGATCTTGCGGTGCACTATAATACGAAGTAAAAAAACAAACAGTTTTAGAATCCCTATTCTTTTTGTAGGTATTTGCGGTGAAATTGTGGCTTGGCGTGGAGTAAGTTCACTAAACTTAAGGGGCCGTCGGAATAGATTCTCACATTGGTGTCGATTCTGTTGTTCACAAACTAAAATTAATGTAGGTAGGCTATTGCTATCTTTTTCTCTCTAATAAAACGAGAAAGAGACGGACGTAATTTAGAGCTGTCAAATTTAGTTTGAACTAATATTTCCATACAAGTGAAGGGTGCACGTAAAAACATGTCGACTAAAAACACGGTAAAGCGCAACTAGTTTGACATCTCTAACATAGTTCATAACTATAGGCGTCCTTTTATCGCACTGCCTTTTAGTAAAAGATAGCAATAGCCTAAATTAAGTTTACTTTGTGCACAACAGAATCGACACCACTAGGTATAGATTAAACGACTTGGCTCTCAAGAAAATTACCTATCTTGTATCTACTATTTCAACCAACCTATACTGTGCCATTTTTATCTTTCTTTGTCTGTACTTTTGTTAGAGACTGATCTTTTTCGATCGTTTGTTTCGGTGTTTCCTATGGTAGTCAGAAAACCGCCATATGGTTTGTAAAGAATGTTGCCGTGCAAAAATGTTTTCTAATAACCTACTTATAAAATTTCTTTAGCCATCATTTCTTTTATTCACGTACAGTGATGTGCAAAAAGAAGAAAGAAGTCTGACGTCCATTTTTCTTTCTAGGACCCCCCACATACTACACGATCATTCAAAATGAATATCAATGCAAAATCTGCGGCAAAGCTTACTCGTCGCAACCTCTAGTGTCCCAACACTATCGGTTCGTTCATCTGAAACGTCGCCCGAAAGACAGAAAATGCACGAAGTGTTCCGAGCGAATCCCCGACCACCTGCGAACGGCTCATTTAGAAAAGGAACATGGAATACCAGCTCCCTCATGCGGAGTTTGCGGCAAAAAGTTCAGATTTCCTTGTAACGTGTTGCAACACCAGAAAAAAGTGCATATGGGCGAGAAGACCGAAAAATGTCAAGTGTGTAAAAAGGACTTTTTTAATAAACTCAGTTTGAAGTTGCATATGTTGACGCATGCTGTTGAAAAGAAGTTTAAATGTGGGGTGTGTGAGAGGGAGTTTCGATGGGAGAATAATTTGAAAGATCATGTGAGGATTCATACGGGGGATAAGAGATTTGTTTGTCCTGTTTGTGAGAAGGCTTATGTTCAAAAGTCTTCCATGAAACAGCATGCAGCGAGGAATCATCCTGGAGTTGTTCTCGCGTGGTGAATTTTTAGAAGACGATTCTTCCATTTCCTTCACCATTTCTCATCTTCAAGCCATTTCGTCTGGTATTTAACCTTTTGAACGCGACAGCAAAAACGCACGCACGTGCCCTCCACAATTTCACCAACAATTTTGTCACTTATTTGTGTTGTTTGGCGTACAGGGCACGCGCTTGTTAGTCACGTATATATGCGAAAATAACTTCTAATTTTTATATGCTCCGTCTACGAGCAGGGTTTGAACCTAGTTACCTGCGTCGGAGAATAAAATGTTAATTGTTATAATAATTGATCTCACTGATAAAGTCCTTGCTCTATACCATAGTTTTAGTCTGCGTTAATAGGCAGCAGAAGGATCTTGCAGATTGTGGATAGGAAGAAAATTAATATAAGGTTTCTTATACCAGAGATCTTTAATTTTGAATACTCCATTGTCATAATTTACAGACAACAAGCTACTACAATCTGTCAAATTTATTTAATAGATTTTGAACTTTATCGCCAAATTAGGTTTATGATGGATTGGGAAAATTTGACGGTTTTGTTGGGTAGCTAGGTGTGTTGACGTCTGTTCTGCTTACTCACTATTACTTAAGCCTGACTGATTTTTGAATTTGTGATGTCCTAATAAAATTATGATTATCACTAGAATTTGAACTCTGTCAAATAGAATTTTAAGTCTGATTTTATAATGATTAAAGAAATTGGTCGTTCTTTTTATTTAAAATAACGTTCATAAACCTGTTTTGTTGTTTGTAATCAAATAAAAGTACTGAATGGACATTTATATTACTTTTTGGTTTTATTTCTACTGTACCTACCTTCTTACCTGTATCCTGGGATATCGTCTGACCTCCACAACCCGATTACTGTTTTTGGAATTCAAGATAGACAGTAGTTCCTTGTAGAGTACTGGTATTGAGCTGCATCCGGTTAGACTGGAAGCCGACCCCAACATAGCTGAGAAAAGTCTATGCCGATGATGATGATTAGTTTGTCTTCTTCACTACTTTTGCTATGTGAATATTCACATCACACACATCACATCATCATCAGCATATTAATGTTCCCACTGCTGGAACACAGGCCCCCTCTATGAGAGGGAATGGGCTATAATCCACCACGCGGGCCCAGTGCGGACTGGTAGATGTCACATGTCTTAGAATTTTTTGGTTCTAGGATATGCCGGTTTCCTCACGATGTTTTCCTTCACCGTGAATATTCAAACCTTTACTATTCAAATTTCACCTATCCACACTGTTGGACTAAAGTTGATAGAAAAAACAATCAGCTCTTTGAACTTCCACCACACGTGATGTATTCTGGTTTGGAGGGTATCATTACACACACATAGGACAGAAATTAATGAACAAAGGTGAACCCAGACTTAGCCGCACCGCAGTCTCCGCATTCTAATTTTTCTATGCAATCTCGCACATAGACATAGACACAGATTGCACACAGACACGGATTGCATAGAATTTTATACGAAGAATTGGAATGCGGCGACTGTGGTGCGGCTAAGTCTGCGTTCACCTTAAGATCATAAAATATGTCAGTTCTGCATCTGTCAAATCCCTTCTCGATACCACTGGGATTGGATGCCACTGGTATTGCAGATGTCTTGGCAGCTATAAGTGCTGTAACCAGTCAGTATACCGTCGTAGCCAGTTATACCGTCAGGGACCCATCTTAACTAATATTATAAAATGCGAAAGTACGCTTGTTTCTTACCTTTTCACACCTAAACCGATCATCCATACGTTGTCAGATGTACAGAAACAAAATTTTATCGATTCAGTGGTGACGATTCTATTGTGCACAAACTAAACTTAATTTAGACTATTGCTATCTTTTCGTTTACTCTCTAATAAAACGAGAAAGAGACGGCCGTAATGTAGAGCTGTCAAATTTAGTTGGAACTAATATTTCTATACAAATGAAGGGTACACGTCCGGGGTTGCGGGACTATTCGAAAGAGATACCGTGGCCCCGGAACACAAAGGGCGATGAAGGAACATGGATGGGTTTTAGTCAGTAAAAGTCTGACACTCCCTCCTGCTCCGCCCAGAGCGGGAGGGGTTATTTGATGATTTCCCATCCAAAAAAAAAAAAAAAAAAAAAAAAAGGGTACACGTAAAAACATGTCGACTAAAAACACGGTGAAGCGCAAAGCATAAACTAGTTTGACATCTCTAACTTAGTTCATAGCTATAGCCGTCCTTTTCTCACACTGCCTTTTAGTAAAAGATAGCAACAGCCTAAATTAAGTTTAGTTTGTGGACAATAGAATCGATATCAGTACCTACTTTCCATCCTTAGTAGTGACTGTCTCGTTTGTCTAGGGGTCGTTTACGCTGCAGACGAGGTCAACATGGGTTCGATTTCGAAGTTGGACAAAATGTTATTGGGTTCTTCTATCAAGAAACTCAGTAGCAGCCTTGACTGTGGATTTGATCCCATGGATGGCAATAGGCTCGTCCCCTAGGACATGGGACTTAAATTACTGGATGAATATGATAAGGAGATCTTAGATCGCTTTTAGCGATAATACCGGCCATTGTGTCACCCATTGTAAAATGTTCTACTATTGTATCTGTATTTTTTATGGTGTATATAATAAAGAGTATTCTATTCTATTCTATGTGGGCGTACCGTTAGTTAGAATTTTGCTTAATTCTTCGGGGATTACAGGCATGGTCTTATTTAACAAGTGAAGCTAATATAAAGCGTGTAAAAACGTAAGTAGTACACCCTCCTTAACTATTTTCAGTGTCCCTAGCCCACCTCACAACATCAAAATTCAACCAGAACTTACTCGAAAATTTTGTTCTAGATTACGCGACAGAAACCGCTCCTTACTACAAGTTAGAAGTCCAAGAAGACGGCTCGAAAGACTACGCCTGTACGGCTTGCACGAAGAAGTACAAGTCCCTGCCTTGTGTAGTCCAACATTACCGACATGTTCACCTAGGTCTAAGGCCAAAGCTCCGATCCTGTTTCCTCTGCAAGGTTAAAGTCCCTGGATATACCCGCGCCCGACATCTCGAAAAGGAGCATGGGATACCAGCCCCAACTTGCAACGCATGTGGCAAGAAGTTCTCATTCCCATTCCAGGTGTTGCGACACCAAAGAACTGACCATATGGGAGAAAAAAAGTTTGCTTGCAGCGAATGCAATATGAGATTCAAGTCCCAAGCGAATTTGGACCAGCATATCATAAAACACACTGGCGTAAGAGGCTATAAGTGTGAAATTTGTGAGAAATCTTTTAAGTGGAGGAAGAATTTGAAGACTCACATGCTGATGCATATGAATGAGAGGAGACATGTATGTCCTGTGTGCCAAGATGCGTTCGTTCAACAGACGAGTCTAAAGTATCATTTAACTAAGAGACACCCGGAGCATGTTTGATATACTATATATTGCTTTGATTTGGGCAGAAAGGAGGTGACTGCTGAGATGACGATTAATAGAGAAGTATGGAAGAAGAAGACATGCAGCCCGACCCCAAATAAATTGGCTTATGGGCAGGAGAATGATAATTGCTTTTTCACTTCTCATGCTCTGAAAGTGCTTGTTTGTGCAGGATATAGGCTGCACAAAATCGAATTTTGTGCACAAGGGCATTAACGTATCTACTCATAGATGTATTATATATTAAGGCAAAGAAAATGAGCCATACAGCTAAACGCAATAAGAAGTTCATAGATAGAATTTGTTATTTTATAATATTTACTTTAATTTATTTACCTTGAGTGTTTTTTAACACATAAAAGATATAAAAATTAAAATCCAAGTACCTACGGTAGGTTATTGAATTAATATATAAGAAAATTATTATTACAAAATTAATTTAATAGTAGGCTGTATAGGTCAACAGCTCTTGTTTTTTCAAACTTTTATGCGTTTATTAATTTATACTACTGTTTTATTTCCTCGCAATCGAAGTGAAAAGCAGAGTTTATAACTCGTCCACAAAACCATTTTATCCTCGACATTACTATCAGCCTTGCTAAAAGTCTCGGATAAAAATGGTTCGTTTTGTGCACTTGTTGTAAAATCTGCTATTATTTATATCTCTAAAGTCCCGACCGGGTGGAATTCCAACCGATCGGAAAACTCCGTTGAGTCCCGCCGGGACGAAAACGTCCCACCTCGTATCAGCAAATTCAAACCCTAAATCGTTAGGCAATTTTTACCTCTGGTGCCTGACAGTAGTCGATTCGAAACGATGCCAAACACTAGTAACTTACAACGGGCAACTTTAAAAAAAAAAATATAGAAGCGCGTTAGTCGTTGAAACGTCAGTTTAGGTAAACATTGCGTGCCACGCGAGTGATTTATTATGTTTTTGTTTAGTTATGTGCTTGAAAACGTTGTGAAGTGAATGTTTATTACCTTATTATTGTATAATGCTACTTTGTAGCAAGATATTTAGGTAGAACAATGAACCAAAATTATTTTGTGAGCCAACAAAATTTTGGTCGAACGATTTTTTGTCAACATGGAGTGAACAATTGGAAATGTGAATTTGACTGTTCTAAAATGAAATATGGTCTTGGAAACAGCAAAAACAAGGTAAGTAATAATGATAATTCATTATTTTCATGTATTCGAAGCATAATATTCATATTTATATAGATTTCAAGTGTTTTCAAATCGAGGTCAATGACAATAAAATGACAGTTCGCCGTATACGAGTTTTTTGTTACAATCTAGTTGAAATCTGATTAGAATGTATCAGTAAGACTCTTATATGAATTATGTATTAGGTTACTTGTGTATTTGTTACATTGGTTCTAAAGTTTCGTGTAAATTGAATCAGTCGTTTTACGAAAAATAAATAAAATACGGCCACAAGTCTTAGCGAGGCAAATTCTCATATGTCATCTAACTCATACCCTTTGTTTATAATACTGAAGTGGTTTCACAAGTGCTGTTTATATAATAAAACACGTCTGTTAACTAACGATTGCAACAATGTTTACGGCACAAGAAAGGCATTCATAGAACTCGAGCTATAAGCACTGACGTATAAATCATATGGACTTGAAATGTTTGACTATAGAAAATACAGTTATACAAATATGAGGCATATCGACACCGAAATCATAAAAATACTGTTATCTCTTTTTAACTTTTAGAATTTTGCCTAAGTGAAAAAGGCTAACAGTGTTTTTGACAGTTACTGTAATAGCAAACCTTCATTCCTAGCGTCATTGAAATACCTATTTGCGGCCGGGTCGCCATTTTATTTTCCCGCTGTTTGGCTATTGCTATCTTTTTCTCTCTAATAAAACGGGAAAGAGACGGACGTAAATTAGAGCTGTCACATTTAATTGAACCTAATATTGTCGATGTCGACTAAAAACACGATGAAGCGCAAGGAATAAACACATACACTGCCCTTTTAGTAAAAAATGGCGATTCTCTAATTTTAGATTAGTTACTGAACCAGAGAATCGGCAGCAATATCATCCAAACTAAACATGCAAAATGTTAGCTTAATCAAAAACCGAGAAGTGGGTCAAAAATAACTTTTAAGATTTGCTTACATAATATATTGTTAGTTATAAACAATTGAAGCTAAGAAAAGTGTATTTAAAATACTTATCCGTTGATATTGGACCCGTGACGACGTGAAAACATTCTCACAATCTTTTATCTAACATCGATTGTAGAGAAATATCGATATGGGCTACCCTATTAGCCGCCATTTTATTTTCCCTCTTTATTGTAGGTATGTCCACGTTTTTCTTGTAGGTATGCCAAGTCCATAGGATTTATACGTCAGTGGCTATAAGTGGTTTTACAAGTGGGTTCGGATGACGCATGCGATGACGTAATGCGGCTGCGACGGCGGGGCGGGGAGGACATTACCGTTATCGGGCGCGGGCACTTGAGAGGTTAAATTATATTGTTGTTTTACTTTCCGCAATGTCTTCATCATGTGTAGTTTCTGAAAGACAGGGGGAGGAGGAAGGACAGGTAAAGGCTACTGGAAGGTAGCTGAAGTGCAAGTCCCGTGTCAGTAAAAAAGACTCAAACAATATCTAAGACTTTTTATTGAGGAAGGACACAAAAAAAAACCGTTACAAATAAAACTCAATTCATTTCAAGTCACATAATTTTATTTTGGAATATGTTTCTCCATCAAATGATAAGCTTTAGTATGGCTTGTCAAAGATCTCTGATTGTCAAAAGTTTTCTCACATGCCTGACATTTCAAAACTTTGGGTTTCGCGCCATGCACTAACACTTCATGACAGTTCTTTTTCGTATAATCACTGAATTTCTCGCCACAATATCCACATTTATTCCTCTTATTCATAAAAATATGAACTGCTTTTTCATGAGCCTGTTTTTTGACATTGTTATTAAATATTTTGGAACAGTATGAACAGTTAAACACCCCGGTTTTATGTCTATACGAGTGTGTGAGTAAAGTTTTTTTGTTTACAAACCCGGCATCACATACATCACAGACATAATTTCTATAATGTGAATTCATATGTTCTAGTAATACTTTAAAATTCCCGTATTCGTTACCACAAAAAACACATTTTGACATGTCCGAGTCGAATTTGAACGGTAAAATATAATTTTTGAGGCCTTCATGGAAGAATTTTTGGTGTTCAGATTTCAAGTGTTTGATTAACTGATCTAAACTATCGACACTCGTTTGACAGACGTCACATGTAAGATTTGTAATGTCTAGTTTGATGATGTAATTATGCAGCGCTCTTTCTTCCATGAATGTCGATTTTGAGCCTTCATGTTGGGACAATGTATGCGTTTTAAGTTCAGGGGTAGTTTCATACTGTTGGGGGCAATAGCTACAAGAATACCCTATACCACCGTATTTTCCTATCGGCGTGGCATTAGAGTGATACAAAATAGTTCTGATGTTATCTTTGTGTTTTTCCGCTTCTGTTTTTCTTTTCAATTTTACCTGAGTTGAATTGTTTGGATTTATTACTATGATTCCTTTCTTCTTACACCTCTTTTTCGTTTCTTCTTTCTTCGCCTTTAACGTTATGATGTGTCTCTTCAGTTTTCGTGTTGCCTCTATAAAAAAAATGTTGAGTATTAATATTTTGTTGGAACCTATTTTGTTTAAACCAATCTTACCAAGGAGTACTGTGTTAGTTGTGTTACCCAGTTACTCTGTTGTGATCAGATAGGCTGTCGCTCCATATAAAAATCTGGAATTCAGGTAAAACTTAAATGCCAAATGCGGAAAATATCAGAAAACTCGGCGCAAAACATGGCGACGTGGTTGCGCACGGATAAGCTAGGACGCACTAAAAGTGTTGTCAAAATAAGCATTTGACAAACTGTAGTTTGTCTTTCTTTTCCGGTTTTAGCGTTATTAAAAAGAAACAAAACGGTTTTTGACATCTGTGTGTCGATATTATTAGAGATATTTGTAAAACTATTATTTCTATACTAGAGATATCTCAGTGTGAAACCACCAGGGGTAGCATGACCACCGTAGAAACGGGTTTTATCGACGGAAGAATCGACAAAAAATTACAGATTTCTTTTGTTGATCTGCCATTTTGTCTACTATCGATTCCAACAACCCTCGTAACCTTTTGCGGCAACAAAGAGAAGGATTTGTAGAAGGTTTAAAAATAAAAGAAAGATTTGTTATGTTGACTACGTATTTATTTCTAAAAATTAGTTAATAGGTACGTATTATTACTTTTGTGCGATGTTTAGTAACTCCACTTTCCGATAATAAAGGTGAACGCACACTTATCCGCGCCGGAAGAACCAACCGCGCTGAAAGAACCGACCGCGCTGAAAGAACCGACCGCGCTGAAAGAAACATTTTCTCATCCATATAACGTTATCTATTCGACCGATTAGACGCGGATAAGTGTGCGAGGTTTCATAGTACCATACAAGATTTCATTTCATAGTACCATATAGATACCATACAAGTAGGTACCTAATTCTAAAATTCGATTCTTTCGGCTCCTTCGCTTCCTTCGACTCTGATAAGTATGCGTTCACCTTAAGGTGAATGCTCCAGGGTAGCCCGCGAAATTCAATTTTTTTTACGTTTTTGCAATTTGCAGGCCCGTGCTAGGTCGTATGTTGATTAAAATATTATTCGCGGCTGTAAGACGTATGTAGTTACAGAATTATAATCATCAAAATTATCAATACAACCCTCCAAGTTCATAAAGGTGTAGGAAACAAAAAAAAAGCAGAAAAAGTAATTTCTATCAACATACAACCTAGCACTGGCCCGGAAATTGCAAAAAACGTAAGAAAATTTGAATTTCGCGGGCTACCCTGGAGCATTCACCTTAAGGTGGAAACGCCAGAGCAGCTCGCGAAATTCAAATTTTCTTATGTATTTTGCAATATGCAGGTCGGTTTCAGGTTGTATGTTGAAGAAAAATGAGTTGCGTAAATAAAAGGTATGTAGTTACAGAATTATAATCATTAAAATCATCAATACAATTCTCTTAGTTCAATTCATCATCAACCTATAATGTTCCCACAGCTAGGACACGGTCTGGTCTCATGATGGGAGAGGGAAGGTCATTTAGCCCCATTTAATTTCATGAAATAAGTTGAAAATTTGATTTTCGCGGGCTACCCCTGGCCCTTCCACCATTTTACTTATATTTATTATTATGATATTCATAAAAATATTTTGTATTAAATATTATAAAACAATTCCTTTGTCACTTTTTCTTTCCATTTATTCTTGGTCTAATGTTTTAAAACGAAAAAGCAGATATTACTGAACTGTTGCGTGAGCAAACAGTAATTTTGAATGCATTTGAGATCAATAAAAATATAAAATAATTAATGAAATAACTACATAAAGCAACATTACTTAGTAACAGTGCATGATACCTACTATAGTCTGCGCTAGATAAGTAGGAATTAAAGGGCATTGCTCTTTCCTTAATTTCTCTGCGTAGGTACCCCGAAAATACATTATGAATCGTTTTTTATTACTAGAAAAAGTCAAGGATCACGATAAAGGTCGTTTCAGGACAAGTTTATGTCATTATTTCTGTTTTCGGAATTTTTGTATTAGAATAAATGTATGCGGGTGAATGACCTTGATTTCCTACTTATCGCAGACAAAAATTTTAAAAGTGAAAACTTCTTTAGGCGCGTTGAGCACTTTTTGGGTGAAGGAGAAACATTGAACTCATCGTCACGTAACGTAACGTGCGGTCACGCTTCGTAGCCGTTCGTAGCACTCGTAGCATCCGCTACGGCGTAGCACTACATAGGCATGCGCGGGGCATAACCGGTGCTACAACTGGGGCGGGGCCTGTGTACTTTTTGTTTTCACTTCTATCGGCAGTCCCCAAAGACTGCTCCGTTTTTTTTTTTTTTTTATTAAATACTAGCTGACCCACGCAACTTCGTCTGCGTCACATAAGCTACCTACTACCTACCTACTACCTACCTACTACCTACCTACTACCTACCTACTACCTACCTACTACCTACCTACTACCTACCTACTACCTACCTACTACCTACCTACTACCTACCTACTACCTACCTACTACCTACCTACTACCTACCTACTACCTACCTACTACCTACCTACTACCTACCTACTACCTACCTACTACCTACCTACTACCTACCTACTACCTACCTACTACCTACCTACTACCTACCTACTACCTACCTACTACCTACCTACTACCTACCTACTACCTACCTACTACCTACCTACTACCTACCTACTACCTACCTACTACCTACCTACTACCTACCTACTACCTACCTACTACCTACCTACTACCTACCTACTACCTACCTACTACCTACCTACTACCTACCTACTACCTACCTACTACCTACCTACTACCTACCTACTACCTACCTACTACCTACCTACTACCTACCTACTACCTACCTACTACCTACCTACTTTTCTTTTTTTTTTCTTTTTCTCGCCGTAAAAACCATCCTTGAACTCCAACGAACATTTAAAAAAAAAAATTGGTCACGTTGGTCCAGGCGTTGTTGAGTTATGCGCTTACCAACACATTTTGTGATTCATTTTTATATTATAGAAGAAGAAGACTAGCTTTAGCCCCCGGTTTTGCTCGCGTTACGGGCCGGAAAGTATCCCACGGGAACGTTTTAAAACTTTTAAATAAAGCCCTACGCTACTCGGGGATAATGTAGCTTCTCGTTAGGTTAGGGAAATGAATTTTCGGAATTGGAACATTAGATCATTCCGAAGTTTCCCCGTAAATCTATCTATATAAGCTACAAAATTTACCCCCTTATAGTAATATTAGACAGCTTTAATCTAGTCAAACATGTATTTGGATATTATCCATATATGTATCCTACTAAATTTCTTTTAGGATGTTTGAATTTTAATTCCCTTAAAGTCAGGCGTGCTGTTGGCCAACTTACAATTGCGTATAAAATTATACATGGTTATACCAACGCCTCGGAATTACATGCTGAGCTGTGTCAATTATTTGTTCCAAATAATTATATTCGCTCTAGGAAACATAAATTGTTTAATGTTCCATTTATGCCCGGTTCCTATAAACAAGAAACGAGTCGTTTTGCTTACGGATAGTAGTATTTTCAACGAGACGTAAGCCAAAACCATTCCTATAAAAAACGTTTCGTTACTTAAGTTACCGATAGATCAGTTCTACGGATGGGAGGGTTTCGAATAACGAACCGTAAGCCAAATGTATGCAGATGGCGGGCGATGGTGTTCCTATAACAAAAAAGGTAGGTCAACGAGCTGTCAAAGTAACGAGTCGTTTACAATTTGTTTACCGCCCGATTTCGGTCGGTTGTCTACAATAATTTTACTTATTCCTTATTATTTGCTTTAAATAATTGTAAAATGTCGCGTTCAGATAGTGAATTAAGTGATTTAGAAAGGTTATTGGACTGGAGTAACTCCGAATCAGATGAAGAAAGTGGTTCTAGTCAACGGAATTACAAAACGAGGGTCGATCATTTTAGTATCTTGGATAATAAATCACAAATTAGATTTCGGCAAGATAATGTCGTCTGAAGTTTACTCGTCGAAATTTATAAGGGAGCCAGGTATGTATTTCTCAAACAAACCTTAAAATATTTATTTGAAACAACCATAGTACATTACGCACCTAGGTATATAAAAGTACTCTGTGATTTTTATGATCCTCTGTGCCTAACAAATTACAATTTAATTTACAGTTCCGTTAAAATATAATGTGTCAAGAAAGTCTGTCGCTCTCAATCGGGTTTTGTTCACTTCAGTAGCCAAAATATTTTTTATTTTTTAATAGACATTTTTTCAACACCAAAATTATAAAATAAACTTTTATGATAAGTTTTCTGAATAAAGATAGGAATCATATGATTCTGTTTAGTCCGTGAGTTAGATTATCGAAAAAAAATGGACACGTGTTTTTTGTTTTTGTATTTTTTTGTCATCAACCCTGTTGTAATAACGAAACATGGGGTGTCGAACACGTGTTGACGGAGGGCTTTGGTAAGTGGGTAACCAACATCCATTCGGTGCAGGTAGCTGGCGCAAAAATATATAGGAACGCCACAATCCTTCCGTTATTCGTAACTCAAAAACGAATGGTTCCTTTTGCACAATAACGAACCGTTGTTTATAGGAACCGGGCATTAGTCGCACTGTAGCTCGATCCACTTCGCCTGTACCACGTATGCTTACGAACCTCAACGCTCTCGTGGAGACCAACCCTGGATTGGACTTGTTTGCTGATGAATGGAAAACGATATTGTTGGAATGTTTGTGGTTCTGCGAGAAGACCGAGTAAAAGGATTAGGTATTTAATTTAGTGTTAATGGTTTTAAATACTGTACTAAATAAATAAATAATAATAATAATAGTCCGCCTTGGCTCTTAAATTCAATAACATGATCATAATGATAGTTCTACGATACACCTAGATTGCTCGTCATGGATAAAAAAATGTTAGGACAAGTGAGTGCGACTGACACTGGCAGAGCCGATCTGGAGAGAGCCTACGCAATCTCCGCTAGGTGCCCTAGTTTTTGAGATATAAATGTGGTCCTGCTGGGGTAGGCTCCCTCCAGATCGGCCACCTACAAACCCTTATATCTTTTGAACCAGTGACCGACCAAATCTGATATTTGGCGACTAATTAGCGACTACATTTTTGCGTTATCAAAATTAAAATCCCTGATGGTGGCTCTGCCAGTGTCAGTCACTTGACAAGTGATTATAACTGACCTACGCTAAGTAGGTAAGTACTTATTATTTATTAGTATTGCTACACAATAGTTGCTCTTTTAGCTAAATCTACAAATACTAAAAAGTTCCAGAATATTAAGATACGTTAGATGCATCGAATATCAATATCATCTGGACACATGGTCGAGCGTAAGTGTGATTCTATATTACTTAGTTTCATTTTACTGAAACTTCGTTCTCTTCCAAGAATAAAATTATTGTGCCAATCATTTTGTTTATTAAGCTGAAGCAGATTTCGGGCATTTTCGGCGCCTCCCTGATGACGGTGCCCGGTGCGGTCGCACCTCGCCGCCTAAGGCCGCCTCTACTACAACTGAAAGACATAGGTACTACAGCTATTTGGATTGCACTTAAATAAAAGTGATGCTGCTATCCTAAAATACGTTGTAAGTACTACTTTGCACTTGCCAGTAAAACGTCTTAGTATCTTTACTTATTCTACTTCTACTATCGTTACTTTTTCGGCTTAATACTCAAGCTAAAGCTGTCGAGGTATTGAAGTCTGTAATAGACTGTCTTTCACACTTGTAAATTTGCAGAGGTAGAAAGTCTTTCGACAACTACTTAAAAGTTAAATTTAATTAATTAAAGTATTCGGTTTTAAATTTTAAATAATATCTGTCATTCTACTCACTAAAATACCGTTCTTGAAGTATAACGAACTAGTCGGTAGATTGTGCTTTAAAATTTGCGCTTCTTTCGTTGTTTTAAATAATTCAATTCCATCGATTTCACTAGGTAGTCTAATCACTGGGAACACAGTGAATTTTTTTATGAATAGTAAAAGACCTTTTGCTCGTAAAAATTCTACTACACATCTCGCATTTTAACTCTCTCTGAAGACCGTGATCATCAGCCTGATGCTGTATCATCTTCTGAAAATTATTAAATTTCTTCTCACAAATGGTACACTTTGGTTTCTTTTTTTCGTACAAGTGTACCATTCGTTCGTGCACTTTCATCTTGATACGAGTGTCAAAAACTTTTTTGCAATAACCACAATGGAAGACCCCAGTTTTGTGTCGGTACATGTGGGCCTGCAACATCCTTCTGTTAACGAAGCCAGCTTCACAGACGTCGCAAACATGGTTGCTGTAATGAGAATTCATGTGTTCGAGTAAGATCTTAAAATTATTGTATTGGAAGGAGCATTCAACGCAGCGCAGTATGTCTGAATCGAAACGGAAAGGAACGATGTGGCTACCAATGTCGGTGTGAAAGAATTTCTGGTGATCTATCGTGAGATGGTCAATCAATCGTTGCAGGTCATTGAACGGTTTCATACACATTTCGCAGCGAAGTCCAGTTATGTCTAGCTTGACGATGTAGTTAAGCAAAGTGTAGTTATTCATATAGGAGGAGATGTTTTCTTCGTCGTGTTGTTCGATTGTATGCTTTTTAAGATTTCTAGGGGCTGAGTAGACTTCCGTGCAATAGCAGCAGTTATACCCGAGGCTCCCGTATCTCCCTATTGGCGTGGCGTTAGATGAAAGCAGGATAGTTCGGATGTTCTCTCTATGTTTATCGACTTCGTTGAGCGTGGGGACTTCAGCTTCTTCCTCGTCAGCAGAAGTATAAAAAAATGAAGATGTGTCGACTTCTATCTCGATCAGTATGGATTCTGGATCGGTACCTACAAAAAAAGCGCTTGTTTAATGTTTGATCACTTCACATGTAAATGAGGGTAGATGAATATTATTGATACTACTTGTCATTGATGAGACTGATGATTGTGATGAAGCCAAGTATATTGTTGATGTTTTCTTAGCTGTAGATTTGTTTCACAAATACCTACTGGTTGTAAATGGAGACGGTAAGGCCCGCTGATAGCAAATTCATCGCAATATAAGTATAATTTTCACAAATTGTGTTGATTGATATGAAAATTTATACTACACTTTGATCTTAGCAAAAAGGCCGAGAAGAGATAATTAAGATTACTATGTGAACTATATTTAAGAAAACTATGTGAACCTTTGTGAAGAGAAAAAATTAAGACATTGTATTGATGTTAACACTGTTTTCTTACTGACTACTGACTTTTACAATTCGAAAGCTACCGTAAAACGGGGCTATTTGGGTTTTGGGGGCTATTTGAGATGACCTAGAATTTCGAACTGTCGGTTAGTGTACTTATGGCAGAATTTATTTTACAATGTCTAGAAACACTTTGATTGGCTAATACTGAAAAAATCCTGATGGAAATACCGAATATCATTTTGGTTTATATGGGACCAAATAGCCCCCTAAAACCTAAATAGCCCCGTTTTACTGTACTGACTTTCCTAAAGAGACCTTTGTTTTACATTACGTACCTAAGTATTTAAAAACGTTTTTTGATGTGACATCGATTATCATAAATAAAATAACAAAAGACAATTTCTGCTAGGATCAACTTAAAATGGGATCAACTTAAAAAATTGTTGAAATAAATGAAAACACATATGTTATCAAACAAGCAGGACATTTATTGAAATACCATAGTATTGATATTAAAACTAACATAAAAACTACACTACACTTAACTACTAAATCGATTACACAAACACAGTTAATAATCAGCATAATATGAAAAAAAAACGAATAAAAATTGCCTACCCTAATGACGCTGGAGTCCTTCCTTTAAATCAAGGAATGGTGGCCTTCTTTCGTTTCGATGATATACGACATTCCAAAGGAAAGGAAGGAGGGGACTGCTGATATGATGAGTACCTTATAGAGAAGTATGGAAGAAGAAATGCTGCGCAGACCCCAAATAAATTGGGATACCTAAGGGCTAATGATGACGACTTATTCCATTTCTTAGCTCAGTATGTAACCTCTACGTGGCAGATGATCTCTTATACTTATTAGTATTTTTTTAACCTTACTTGGAGCTATGTAGGACACTGAAGAGACATTACAGTAACACTGCTATGTAAGAAATGATGTTACGGACCCTTAACTTCCTGAACACAGCAATAATAAAAAATGACGCAGCATCTAACCTGGCGGCCTACAAAAGCCCCAATGTGCGAAAAAGATGGACTTATACAGGACGACCAGCTCCATCCATGCTACTATTATAAATGGTGGTACTACAGCCCCTGATCTATTTTTCTGTGGCTACAAATATAAGGTGATAGTTAAAACTTATTTAATTACGACACACGTTAGAATCTAAGCAATATTTAAAAAAAGCAAAGAGTAATTAAACTAAATGGACCGCTTTCTTATGTTCAAGCATCTTGCTGCGAATAACGAATCCTGAATCGCAGAAACCGCAAATATAGTTTCTATAATGTTCGGACATATGATCTTGGAAGTCGCCGTACTCTCCTATGTCGGCTGCACAAACTCCGCATAGAATTTTCCGACCATCGTACTTAAACGGAATGATTTGATTCTTAATCTGTTTGTAAATCAACTCACCGTGAACAGTCTTTAGATGGTCCATCAACTGCTCCAAGCCATCTATAGACTGATCACAAATTTTACATTTTAAACCGGTAATATCTAAATACACGATATGTCTGGACAAAGATCTAGCGTTGAAGAATTCTGGTCTATCATTGACGTGGATTTGTAAAGAATGGCTTCTCAATTCCGTCGGGTTTTGGAATTGGTCGAGGCAGTAGCTGCAAGCAAATCTGGACCCGACTCGACAGCGAACTGGCGAAGCGTTGGAGAATTTAAGAATAGTCTTAATGTTGTCAAATTGCCAATCGAGTTCTGTTAAACGTCTTTCTTGAGCAATTTTCTTCTGCTGCTCACGGACCCAAGGTATTGTTTTATTTTTGCCTACCGGTCGGATCGATACGAAAGAAGAAAAGTTCAGTTTCCTGTCCAAAGTGATGGATTTTTCTTCTTCATCTTCTTCCTCTTCGAAGATAATTGGTGATTCGCGAATAGTTCTGGATCGAAGACCTGGAAAAATGAGTAGATAGTGTGCTTTAGAGATTATTAACATAAATAAAGAAAGTATTAGTACTTTGATACCCACTTAAAGCTGGTGACGTTGAGTTGTTAAAACAAATTCCAGTGGCCCGTTATTTTTAAATTATTGTTAATTTTTAAGCATGCGTTCTGGAGATAGTACACGTTTTATCAAAGATATGTTCACGCTTGGAATAATTGTTATTTTTGTCAAGAATCCCGTTGCTAGCACAAACTTTTTTTTTGTGAAAATACATATTTGAATTTATACACCGTCTTTCCCGACGATATCGATAAACTTCGACCGGTCATTATGAACAACTTTTACTATGGGACCAAACCCAAAATCAGGTGTTCCCTACAATAATTATGTTCGCGTAGCTCGTCAAAATGTATGGAACTGATTTTAATTTTGCGATTCAGGGTTTGGTCCCATACTAAAAGTTGTTCATAATGATGAATACAATGACCGGTCGAAGTTTATCGATATCGTCCGGAAACACGGCGTATAACACGGCGTCTGCTATACTAATACAGTTTTCAGATGTAATTATGAGGGTAAGTTTGAGGGTACGCAGCAAATTGGTATAAAATAATTACTTAGGTGCTGTCGAGTGGTTGATAAATGACAAGATGTATGTGCTTCGAAAAAATAACGATGTTTTAACCTTTTGAGAGAGAGCCAGAGCATCAACGCATGCGCGTGCACTCCACGACAAGCCACAATTTTACCTACCATTTTGTCACATATTTTTGTCGTTTGACGTATAGAGCATGCACTTGCTTGTAACGTATAAAGGGTGTAAATAGACCCTAAACCAATGATATTCTAATAAACAGATATGTTATACACCTACAAATCAACCGAGAAAACTGTTCCGCACGGCAGCGGCAACAACATACACGCAGTGACGCAGAATAAAGACAATACAAACCAATTGGGCCGTTTTCGAGTCTTCACGATTGCGTGCTCACAACATATCTGTATGGCTCAAAGTTCCAACTTTTTCACAAGTTCCATGTTTTCTTTTCTTCTTCTAATACAAGTTTGAAATGTTATTTCTTAACTTTAAATACCTCAATGACCCGTTTACTACTCAATGCATTCATCAGCACAATGTGTTGTGAATGCCGCACATTGAGTTTTACCGTAAAATGTGATTTTTCACCCCCCAAAAAAAAAGTAGTTTCCCAGCAATAAATTCTTGCGCAGGGTTATTCAGTTTGATGTACCTCTACCTACAGAATGCTTGGTTACCGGCTTCGTGAAAGGTCTGTTTACACCCTGTATGTGACAACGACAACAACAACAACAGCCCATAACGTCCACTACTGGACATAAGCCTCTCCCATGATGGTAGGAACTTGCCGTAATCTCCACGCTTGGCAGGCGGATTGGAGATCGCAGTGATGAAAGACTAACAGAAAACGCTGCTGCCCATTCTCTGGTCTACGGAGGCGCAAGGTGTTCTGCCTCAGACATTATTCGCCTTATACGACACCCGTGAGTGTAATGGGTTGGTTTTATTCTACTCTGCCGGATACCACACGGCTTAAGTACCTGTATGTGACAATGGCTTTCAAAAGGGTAAAAACTGTGGGTTGTATAAACGTGGGCGAAGAAAATTATGTAAGGAACTGTAGTTCCGCCTCACGGCATTAAGGCGCTGTCAACACCAAAATCGCGCACACTGTCTATTTTTATGGGAGAAAACGAGACGTCACTATTACTGGCCGGCCAGGTTTTAGAAGAAACTAATGAATAAATATTGATATAAAAAAAATATGGATTATTTGTGAAATATGACTCGTTAGCGGTTTATGTATGAATATGTTGACTTCATGTTTTTAATTACAGACCCATACGTCAAAAAAATAAAGACATAGGACCGTTAATGATGATTTTAAGACCAATCTTTGCAATTATTTTCTATCGAGCCGATTTCGTCGAAATATGTATCGAGTCCGTCCAAGGTCTTTGAAATATGATCAATATTAACATATTTTTTTTTGCCGTGCTAGAACAAATAGTTTTTCTTAAAAAAACTGCTTAAATAACATCAATTTCAACAAATTAGGTGTTGTCAGCCCCTTAAGTCATGGGTGTGTATGCATATACCTTTAGGGCGTCCACGGCGCGGCGTCCACCTAAATGAACGCGCGGTGACACGCTCGCGTGTCTGAGCAGCGCTAATTTGTTCAACGCATTTTGATAAAGACAAAATGTATTATAATATTGTATAATAATATGGCGGACAATATAATGACCACCAAAAATAACTTTGTTACCAACATCTATCACCTAAAATATAAATTGATCTCCAAATTTAGTAAATTGAGCACCAAATTTTAATGAGGTGGTTGATGACAAACTAGTTTTGCCTAGGCCAACTTGGCCATCCCGACACGACATATTTTTTTATAAACCATTCAGAATTCTCTCTCGACTCGGATGCAAGAGCATATTAATAAGCTTAATTCCCGGTGGTCATTAACTAAAAACACAAAAATATTTGGTTCTAATTTCACGATAAAATGGGGATTAATTTTGGTGATTAAAAAAAAATACTTTTGATTTCCAAAATTAGTAAATGATCGAAATCAAAAGTTTTTTTTTGCCGTTACATTTTGCTAAATCTGGTGGTTCGTTAATTGTATGCGCTATAATATTTAAAAAGGATCTTTTCCTGAGCGAAAATTATGAGGTCTAGTGGTTGATTCTCAGATCGGGGCAAAGAGTTAAGTTTTGCCACCAGATTTTTTTTTAGGAGCAGCCAGGGAGTTTGGATTTGTGACCGGTTGACGGCAATAGGCTGGCCCTCAAATGACAGGCGTGATGTAATAAATAAAACCTTTTTTTTTGTAATGTTATGTGTTGATCTCTATTCCATTAATCTTCGAATATAAGATAAAATATATGATACCGTAACTGTTGCTCGCGACCTTCGACCGCGTGAAACAATTTTTCACGGGTTTTAATTTCGTAATCGCTTGTCGTTGAGTGTGTGGACCTCGTGAACTCGTGGTTATTGTATTATGTAAACTAAGTATTTGACCTCCCACTAGGCGGACCGATTACTTGGTGAAGGTTGCGGGAATTCGTTGGATGCGAGTCGACTCGCACGGGACCGGTCAATGTGGCGACACTTAGGGGAGGCCTTTGTCCAGCAGTGGACGTCTTTCGGCTGAAATGATGATGATGATGATGATTTGACTACAGTAGACACCTACAGATTACGCAGAGTACCTAGTTCCTAAAGGTAAGCAAGCAGGAATCGGCTTCTTGGTGTTTTCGGGTCTGGTGGCGAATGAGGCGTGCAATATTCGGATTTAAGTGGGATTAAATTTGTAGATTTGTACATCAGTATCGCTTAAATTATAAAAAGCAGTACTGAATATTCCTTATATTCAGTTCCATAATTAAAACTGGAATATTCGGGTGTAATAAAAAACAAAAGGGTACATTATGTTTTTTTATTTTTACCTAAAAACAGTTACACCTTATACATCCGCGCTATCAGTATGCGATTGAACCTTGTCAAAGTAAATAAAAACGATAAGTACTCGAGTGTAGTAGCGTTAGCAAAGAAGTACAGTCCCTTTACAGTTACGTTACCTGTGACAGCAACACAAAGAACAACCCGCCAACTACATATCTTATTCTAATAACAGTTGAGAGACAGTGGTGTCAATTCTGTTGTGCAGAAACTAAACTTAATTTAGGCTATTGCTATCTTTTACTAAAAGGCAGTGCGACGGCTATAGTTTTGAACTAAGTTAGAGATGTTAAACTAGTTTATGCCTTGCGCTTCACTGTGTTTTTAGTCGACATGTTTTTAGATGCACCCAGCATTTGTTTAAATAGATTAGTTCCAACTAAATTTGACAGCTTTAAATTACGTCCGTCTCTTTCACGTTTTATTAAAAAGAAAAACATAGCAATAGCTTAAATTATGTTTAGTATGTGCACAACAGAATCGACACCAGTGTTAATATTGAACATAAACATAAAAAAAAAGAATTATTTATGTAGTAATAAATAAAATTATTCTCTCATTTTCAGAAGTGACACCTACCACTGCTTGTCTGTGCACCACCTAAAGGTTGACTGGTAGAAAATGCCTATGGCATTAAGTCCGCCTCTGTACTTTGTGCTTGAAGCGTTAAATAAATAAATAAACAATGTGTAAGTGAGCGCCCAATAGAATGCGCATCCATTTATTTTGGATAGGGCAACCCGTGCAAGATACAACCATCTGCAGAATGCCGTGGCTTTTGCCTCGCAAGTCGCACACGCTGTGACAATGAATATATACTTTTGCGCACAATCGCATGGAAGCCGTCCGTTCTCCCGTCCGCAAACATACCAGACGCACTAGAATAGCGAGGCAGCCGCATCAGCATCCTGAAAATGTTGTTATATTGGACACGCAGAGCATTAGCAGCGCTGAGTGAAATTTACCCGCAAACTGCTCGAATAAAAAGACTGGCAAAAGTTTAGGCAAAGCCGGGTTATTTTTTGAAAGCGCGCAGATTACACTGCATTAAAAACTAAACTATACTACGAAAAATACGCGCTTTGGACGTGTAGTTGGTGGACACCAGCCCATTATACAATACAATACAACAGTCTAATCCCCATGCTTCGCTTTCATGTGAGTTTTCAACGTACTGTTCTGCACAAAAGCTAGACCGCACACAGTACAACCGAACCGACGGTCATCGGCATGCGATCGCAAATGCTCACGCAACGCCTTTTTTCTCGCATAGAGTTTCTTACACTGTTCACATTGGAAGTTCTTGATCCCTGTATGTACCCGCATATGTTCTTCTAAGAGATACTTCGAGAAAAACTTCATATCGCAGATGGTACAAGCATGGTGTCTTTCCATCAAGTGATCCTTTTTCACGTGTATCTTCAACGATCGTCGATTTGTGAACATTCGTTCGCAGGCAGTACATTTTACAGATATAGGAGGAGCTCCATGCTTCTCAACCATGTGATGCATTTTCGTCCAATAGTCTTCGAATTTTTCTCCGCAAACTTTGCATTTATTTCTCTTCTTCATTCCCAAATGCATTCTCTGTACGTGGTCTCTTCTTTTTTGATCGGAAATGAAAGTTTTATCGCATTGACTGCATTGAAATTCTCCTTTTGCGTGTCTTCTTTTATGACAGATTAGCAAACGCCGTGTAATGAACCCTGCATTGCAGACTTGACAAATGTAGTTCCTAAAATGATAATGCATATGCTCTTGCAATTTTTTAAACGTCGAGTATTCAGTGCCACATATAGCGCAATGGAATTCCTCAGAATCGAATTTGAAAGGAATAATTTCGCTTGTGTTTGTAATAATATTTTTACCGTGATCAGTTTTTAAATGTACGGTTAAATCATGTAATTGCGAAAGGCTTTTCTGGCAAATTTTGCATTTTAAATCTGTTATGTCAACTTTGATGAGGTACTCAAACGATTTTGGCATTTTTAAAGCTTGTATCCTTGTATGTTCTTCTAAAGAATGTGCCTTTAATTTCTTGGGGTCTTCAAATTTATTGGGGCAGAAATTACAGGAGTATCCGTTGCCATCTTTATTTCTGATTAAAGTTGCATTAGAATACAGAAGTATAGTTTTTAAATCGTCAGACCTTCTCTTATTTTCTTTTTTCCGAGTTCTTTCAGGAATTGATTCAGTTTCCTCTGTAGTTAAATTCTCTTCTTTTATTGGTGTCTTCCGTTGTTCACCTATGAACAAATAAAAGCTCTTGTAAAATATGTTTTTATGGTTTTTCGTGGTGTGCTGAATAATCCACAAATATTGGAATCGTTGGATGCTCGTTCTAGACAGCAGGCTACGGTTTGGTCCGAGGGAAGGGCCAGTGTCTCTCGGCGTTTGGACATATTTTCTTGCTCTTTGGCGGAATTCCAGAGGGTGACACTTATTATGTTGTCCACTGTCTAACTTGTGTTGCTACCTAGACCCGTTTTTTGGGATTGGACTATTAGCAATTCATGACGACTTAGTTATCAGTTAGGTTCTTGAGGGAATTCTTCGGTAAGGGCTATTAATTAACATTTAAATGTCTTGACTCTGTACGCTGATCCATCACACAAAAGCGCAACATTTTCTTTAAGAAATAAAACAACAGTATTGAACTTACATAAAATCTAAAATGGTTTTGTGAGTGTCTTAACAATATAGCGCGAGTAACTTTCGGGTACTTATACATTTCATAGGATTGTAAAAAGCTAAGCTGAGATGAAATAAGGAATATTCTCTCTAGAAAATTTATTAACAATGAATATACTTGAAATCTATATTAAAACTACTCAAAAATATTAACTCTACAGAACGTCTACGGCTGCTACACTTGCTCTCCATGTTTTGAACGCATGTGACTCCGCCAGCTACATTTTTGTACGAACGCTTGGCCACAGTGAGTGCAAGTGAATCTCCTATCATTCGCATGGATCCTCATATGCTCTCTTAGCGTATTCTTCCTCCCATAAGCCTTTAAGCACACCTCACATCTGAACTGCCTCAGGCCTGTGTGTTTTGCCATGTGTTTCTGTAAACCACTCTTCCCAAAGAATCTCATGTCGCATTCTGTACACTTGTGCCTTCTCTCCAAAAGATGATCTTTCTTCGTGTGACGTGATAAGGATCTTTGGTTGCTAAAAGTTCGGTCACAAGCGGAACATTTGAGAACAACAGGGGCCATCCCATGTTCTTTCACCATATGATCCATTTTCTTCCAGTAATCTACGAATCTTTCCGCGCAGTAACTGCATTTGTTTCTCTTGCTTTGACCGAGATGTGTTCGTTTTATGTGGTCGCGTACTCTATACTGGTTTGTAAAAGTTTTGTCGCATTGTTCACATTTGAACTCTCCGCTATCATGCCGTTTGACGTGGCTTCCTAGTAGCCGGTCGGTCACGAACCCTGCCCCACATATTTCACAAATATAATTACCGAAATGCGAATTCATATGTTCTTGTAAAAGCTTGAATGAAATGAATTCTGCCGAGCACATGACACATTTTAGTTCGGGCGAGTCAAATCTGAATGGGACAATTTGGCTTTTAGTCTCTAGGTACATCTGCTTGTTATGTTCATCCTTCAGATGTGTTATAAGGTCGTCCAAGTGTTTGACGTCTTTGTCACAAAGTGCACAATTTAAGTACGTAATGTCTAGCTTGATGACATGATCAAATAGTTTAGCGGTCATGTATTTTATCAGGTTGTCATTGTTATGTTCTTCTAGAAAGTGTTTCTTGAGAACAGTTGGCTCCTGAAACTGTTTGGGACAGAAAGAACAGCCATATCCATGACCATCTTTACACCTTATTGGGTTGGCGTTAGAGTTGAGCAATATATTTTTTAAATTTAACTTATTCTTCATTGTTTCTGATATTGAGCCTTTTAGGATGGTATTTGTGTCTCTCGTTGTTAATTTTGAGATGAACTTCAATTCAACGCTTGCTTTTGTCGGTTTTTCTATTCTGATAATCCTAGTTCCCCGTCCGTGACCTACAAAGAGAAATTTTACATTATTGTATTATATACGAATGCTCTGTTTAAAGCTTCAAAGCATGTGCTGCTTTGTTATAAACATTACTAATGTTAACTTTCACATTGTACTTTTATATTTCATCACTATGTTACTTAATTTTATCTTTATGACTGTTGATCTTACACCTTGTCTACCGTGTCTCGGCAACCATGCGGGTATAGACCAAAAACAATAGCCTCATAACATCAAATTAAGGATAAAAACGTCGGTATAAATACTTCCACATCAATCCAAAGAAGAATCCACACTGTGAGAACGAAGTCAGTTTTCAAGATGAAAATGTCAGATCAAATTGAACATTCAAAATAATATTTTTTTTTTTCTAACGTTATTGTATTCGGAATACGATACTGTGCTCCAAGACGCAAGACAAGTTAGCGACGTTACCCAAAAAGCAGCCATTTTCAATGTGAGCTAAGACCATCGTGACGTGGGTGCCCCAGGAACGTCTAAAGACGCCGTGGTAGACCCAGGCGTAGACGGCGAAACGAGGTCCACACTTATTATAGATATATACCAATTCCGCCCGTTGGCGTAAGGTCGATTGGAATGGAAAAAGGAAGGGGAGAATTTTGCCCTGCAGTAGGACAAACAAAGGCGCATTTATAATCATCATCATCTGCCTAGCCTTTTCCCAACTACGTTGGGGTCGGCTTCCAGTTTTACCGGATGCAGCTGAATACCAGTATTTTACATGGAGCGACTGCCTATCTGACCTCCACAACCCAGTTAGTACCAGGTAATACGATACCCCTTGGTAAGACTGGTTGTCAGACTTTTTTGGCCTCTGACTACCTAACGACTGTCAAAGATCTACAAATGACAGCCGGGACCAACGGCTTAGCGTGCTTTCCGAGGCACGGAGGAAACTCGGTATGTAATGGGTGGTCACCCATCCACAGACCAACCTAGGTAAGCACGGCTTAACCTAACGATCGACCCGAGCGGCTGTTATTATTTAGCCACGAGCTCCTCAGGCGCATTTATAATCATTACCAAATAAAACAAGCGGCACCCTTTAAGCTTTATAATAATACAAATACAGTTACATTCAAACTTTCTCCCCATGCTTAGTTTTCATATGACTCCTCCAGCTGCACTTCTGGACGAAAGCCTGCCCACACTGTTCGCATTTAAAACGTCTATCATCATTATGAATCCTCATATGTTCTCTCAATGTCTTCGCCAATCCATACGCCTTTAAACAAACTTCGCACTTATAAGGTCTCTCTCCCGTATGCTTTGTCATATGATTTCTCAGCTCTCCTAAAGCGAAGAATTTCTTTTCACATACTGTGCAAGCATGTGGTCTTTCCATCAAATGGTCTCTCTTTACATGCACGGCTAAACGTTTTTGGTGATCAAATAATTTGTCGCACGCTTGGCATTTCAACTTCGGCTGCGTCATTCCGTGCGCAGCTATTAGATGAGCTTCCTTCTTTCTATAATCATTGAAACTTTCTTTGCAGTACCCACATGTGTGGCGAATCTCTTTGGCGTGCTTCGTCTTTACATGACGGTTCCTCTTAGCCTTTGTATCGAAAGTCATAGAACAAGTTGTGCAGCTGTAACTTCCAATCTTGTGTATGGATTTATGAAGCCTGATTCCAGAAATGTTTACGAAACCGGCATCGCAGATATCACATACATAGTTCCTGTAGTGTTTATTCATATGTATGGTTAATAATTTGAATTTATGGAAAACGTTCTTGCAAATGAAACATTCAAGAGGTTTTGTGTTAAACTTGAAAGGGATTACGTGGTTTTTGATGTCAGTATATATTAACTTCTTGTGTTCATTCTGCAAATGGTCCATCAGTTCTTCAACAGTGTCGATACTTTTGTTACAGATCTTGCACTGCAGATCAGTGATGTCTAATTTGACTATGTAATGGTACATGCTCATGTTTTTCAAGAAGCATGTTTTGGAAACGTCTTCATGTTCTTCTAGGGTGTGTTTCTTGAGATCTGCCGCTTCTGGGTACTGGTCTCCACAGTGACAACACATGTACCCTTTATCGCCCCACATCTTTATTGGTGTAGCGTTGGAACAACGCATTATTTCAATAATATTCGATTTATGCTTGTAAATTTCATAACTGAACCATTTTGAAGCTATGGGATTGTTGCAGTTTGACCCCGCTACCCTAGGATGTCCAGCACCAATTTTCGGCGGTGCAGTTTTTCCTTTTGAAGTTTGATCCAGTTGGCTGACTTCTTTTTTAATTGCGACTGTAACTGCTTGAGGTTTACCTATAAAGAAAAGCACGATTATATTTGATGCATTGATTTTATCAGAAATATATAAATAATGATCATTAAGTTAAATAAGTTAATTTTCATTAAAATTTGCAAAATGTAGGTACAAATATTTATTGTCAATGTCCAATGAAGATTTAATTGATAAAATTAAAGTTAAATTTATAAAAAAAATAAGATTCATCCCCTGGGGGACTCTCTCTACTAACGCCAATGTTAATCTTCTTTTAATTTGATTAGCTATAATACTAATAAATGTTGCCTCGTTGGTCTAGTTCTACACAACAACACAACAATAACAATACAAGCGCGACTGCTCAACTCAAACTCTTTATTTAAATTAGACCATTATGGCACTTTTGAATGTAAAAATACAAAAAAGCGAAGCTACAGTCCCAGTCACAAGACATAATAACTTGAGAAAGTACTGTAGTTGCCCATTCCCTAGCGTAGATCTCTATGGAGAAGAACGGGCAAGAAACTCCATGGACACTCTTTTAAATCAAAATATTGTTACACAATCTTGGTTACATCATTCCTGTTGAGATTATACTTAGGTGACAACGATGTAGAAAAACGTGCACATTAAGGGCGTCCAGATTAAAAGATTAAATCAACAATAATTTAAAAATAAAGTACCGTAATTAAAATGAACCGTGGCAGCTAAGAGATGACCAGTCCCAACAAATAGCGCCCGTACACGAACATGACGCATGTATCGGCGCCATTCAACTCAACCATATTGAAGGGAACTAAATGATCCGACACACGCGCCACAATCAGCGAGACTTTTGAGTGAGCATAAGGTCCTAGGTTCCATTTCAAGGTCAGGCAAATTGTCATTGGGTTTCCCATTCCATTCAGGAAATTTTAGAGCATCTCCGAAGTCTAAATTTGAAACCGGTTGCAATCGGCTTGTCCCCTAGTATAGGGAACTTAAAATCATAACTGGCGAAATGTATGTACTATTAAGTACACCTGTGTCCAACCCTCCAGGCGTTATATTACGTTATGTCATAAACGAAATAGGGGGATTTGTTGTTAACAATAATAAACCATTTATTTCAGGTAACAAAGACCCATACTAATGGTAAATGGTGTCGATTCTGTTGTGCACAAACTAAACTTAATTTAGGCTATTGCTATATTTTACGGCTTATGTTTAACGAACTACCAGATTTAGTCAGATGTAACGGCAAAAAAATCACTTTTGATTGCCAAAAATAGTAAATGATCACCAAAATTAATCCCCATTTTAGCGTGAAATGAGAACCAAAAATAGTTAAAATTAGAGTTAAAATTAGTTAATGATCACCAGAAATTGAACTGTTATGCTCTTGCATCCGAGTCGAGGGAGACCCGGTCGACGGAGTCCCGCTTCGCGGGGCTCCTACTTCTGAATGCTTTATAAAAAATAACCAAATCTATATCTAATTCTAACCTAATCTATCCGTGTCGGGGTGCCCCAAGTTGGCCTAGGCAAAACTAGTTTGTCATCAACCACCTCATTAAAATTTGGTGTTCAATTTACTAAATTTGGTGATCAATTGATATTTTAGGTGATAGATGTTAGTGGTCACAAAGTTATTTTTGGTGGTCATTATATTTTCCCCCATATTTTTTACTAAAAAGCAGTGCGAGAAAAGGACGGCTATAGCTATGAACTAAGTTAGAGATGTCAAACTAGTTTATACCTTGCGCTTCACCATGTTTTTAGTCGACATGTTTTTACGTGCACCCTTCATTTGTATAGAAATATTAGTTCCAACTAAATTTGACAGCTCTAAATAACGTCCGTCTCTTTCTAGTTTTATTAGAGAGAAAAAGATAGCAATAGCCTAAATTAATTTTAGTTTGTGCACAACAGAATCGACACCAGTAGCTCCATGTAGATTACTGGTATTCAGCTGCTTCCAGTTAGACTCGAGGCAGATCTCAACATAGTTGGGAAAAAGCTAGGCAGATGATATAAATAACAGAAGTTGGAGATAGGAGGAATATCTTCTTGTTCTATTTGGGAATTAATATCAGGTATCAATACAGACAGTGACTGGTCGAGATATGAATGCGAGGCTTGGATGGTATCAAAGAGAGTCAGCAAAAAGAAGGGGTCCGCAAGGACCGATGCCTGCCGGGGTTGCGGGACTGTTCGAAAGAGATACCATGGCCCCCAAACACAAAGGGCGATGAAGGAACATGGATGGGTTTTAGTCAGTACAAGTCTGACACTCCCTCCTGCTCCGCCCAGAGCGGGAGGAGTCATTTGATGATTTCCCATCCGAAAAAAGGCATGCATGGTAGTTAGCTTGTTAACTAACCAAATTAAAACACTTGAGTTAAATGGTGAAAGTTATATTTTAATTTAATTAATCACAAAATATTATTCAATCAATTTACAGTAATGATAGTACTTATTCCCTTTATTTTATATTATTATTTACTTATATTATTATTCACTAGCTGATGCCCGCAGCTTCGCCCGCCCGCAAATTATATACTAAAACCTTTCTCTTGAATCACTCTATTAAAAAAAAAGAAATAAAAAGTCAAGCCATTTATTGGCCACGCGATCAAACTTCTCATTTTATAACTAACAGCAACGCCGGGAAAATGAGATAGCCTCTTATTTAAAACTAATTCGTCTTTTTTACAACGCCAACTAAATATTCTATAGAAAGCGTCAAATAAAGATCAACAATCAGCTTAACTTGTCCTTCTTATTATTTACATTGCCACCTAATTTACTAATTCAGCCACGGAATTTATGTCTCATCACCATTTTACGTTTTACAGCTTCAACACAAGGTATTCAAAAAAATATAATTCAAGCTTCCATAGACAACATCATTTATTATAACTTAGCATGTAAAATAATATATCATTTTCTTTTATCGTGAAAATAGCAACTAAAATTGTCCTAAAAGTCTTGCTAGCTGGCACGAGGAGTGTAGGCCGAAGACCGGTGGAGCGACGACATTTGTGACAGAAAGTGGGTGTGTAATGTAAAATGCGAGCTTAGCGAGCACGCGTCATGGAGTCGTAGCAGGTTCTAAATTTGCTTATATCTCGAAAACGCTGCGTCCTATCGCAAAAATAATGAAAAATTTGGCCCCTTAATAACCCCCTGACACATAATAGGTAAAAAAAAATGTTTTGTATTATCCCCCTCAATAGTTTCTACGTACTATTAGTGGCCATAATTTACTGATAATAATTTTAGCTAAATTTTGAAGATCAATTAATGTGGGACGAGTTACATTTTAAACGTACTAAATTAATAAATTAGAAGCTATTATTATTTCTTTTTTGATGTCATACTTTAATATTTTAGAAGTTTACTGCTTGAATGCATGTTACAAATTTAGATGCTAATAAATAACCACCATGCTGAGTTGTAGTTAGAGTGGCTTACATAGAAGATAAAGTGGCTAAGATAGTATAGTATTCAGACGCTTGTTAATTGTAGCCGACTTAGTAATTTAGAAAGCAAAGTAAATTTTTAGAGGCGAATACTGCTATTAAAAGAAATCTGTTTAATTAGCACCCTTAAAACAACCCGCATCAAAATCCGTTGCGAAGTTTTAAAGATCTAACTAAGCATACCTACATAGGGACCGACGCGGCGGGCGACTTTGTTTTTTTAATATGTAGTGATTTTATTACATAGCGTTTAAATTTTTAAATATTCTTTTATAAAACAAAAAAAAAAAGTAGTGGCCCACCAGCATCGGGAACAGGGTCCGTTGTACCGGTGGTCACGGCTCTTAAGAGAACAACCTCGTAACAATACGTGCCGTGTCTAGAAGTACTGCCTCCTCAGATGTTGGTCTAGGCTATTAAGCCATTGGCCGACACGACTGTTGCCACAATGACTGCTGTCTCATTCACGTCCCACATGTCGACAACCTCGCGAGCCAGATCTAGATACATATTTGAATTGTTCATCTTTCTATGTTTTCACGTCGTTTTCGTCATGCGTGACTGTTATATCAACAATCATTGTGCGACGTTCCAATCTATCAATCACCACAATGTCAGGCTAACAATAGTCCTGTCAGTGACGATAAGTCAATCCCAATACAACGTGATATTACCATAATCGAGAATCGGGTCGGCAGTATGGCACTTCTGATTCCACAAGGTAACAAGGGTGTACTTCAAAGCTTGTTGCTGGTGGATAATCCTGGCAACGAGGTTGTTTTTGCTAGTCTAGTACTTAAAATTATTAATTTAAAGAGTATTTTCGAGCTACAGTCGTTCTATGTTAAATAGTTGTATTCAGCTGACGATATTATATGCGAAAAGTATTTCCGCAGTCTTTTTTAAGCATTTATTCCATGTTGAGACTTCATATGAGCTTTCAAATTGTTTTTCTGTGTGTATTTCTGGCTACAGTGTTCACATTCGAACACCTTTTTAGCATGGGTTTTCATATGAACATTCAGAGTCTTCCTCCTGCCGTAAAACTTCAGACATACTGAACACTGAAATTCTTTCAATCCAGTATGGCTGACCATGTGACTTTTTAACTTTGTCGTTGAATAGAACGCCATGTCACATTGTGTACATTTGTGTGACTTCTCCATGAGATGGTCTTTTCTTATATGTGTGTTTAGTTTCCTTCTAGTGTTGAATACTCTATCGCACGCTTGACATGCTAGTCTCAATTCTTCAGCACAATGCACGGACGCCACATGAGCAACTTTTTGTTCATGTTCTTTAAACATTTCTTTACAATAAACACATTTATATTTACGTTTACCGTGTGTATGGATACCTCTTTCGTGAAATCTTTTATTTAATTGAGTAGTAAAGACCTTTGGACAGTAATCACAAACAAATGTCCCTGTTTTGTGGTGTGACAAATGTTGTGTAAACGTGTTTCGGTTTACGAATCCAAGGTCGCAAGTCGTGCAAATGTAATTTCTATAGTGTAAGTGCATATGTGCAACAAGGCCTCTGAATCTAGTAAAGGTCTGGCCGCAAAACATGCATCTGAGTAAATCGTCACTGAATTTGAAAGGAAAGATATGGTTCGTATACTTCATGTCGATTTTTTTCTCATGCATGTTTTGAAGATGGTGTATTAAGTTTTTTAGAGTATCCATGTCATTGTTACATAGCTTGCATTTCAGTGCAGTTATGTCTAATTTGACGACATACTCGGACATATTCATTTTCTTCATGAAGTTTGCTTCGGCAATATTATCGTGGTTTTCTAGGGTATGTTTCTTCAGGTCAGCAGGCCGTTCGAACTGTTCTGGACAATAGCAACAGTTGTATCCAATCCCTTCATACCGCCTTATGGGTGTCGCAGTAGAATAAAGAAGAATTTCTGAAATTCTATTTCGATGTTTTACAAGTTCCGTTCTCGGTGTAATTTTAGGTTCTTTTCTAATGTTATTTATGTTGTTTTCACTTTCAATAGATGTATCGTTGCTCGTTTCTAGATTTTCTCCTACACTTTGTATGGATGTAATGATGATCGTTCCTTGTGTTTCATCTATATTTTCTGTAGCTGCTATATCGTTGTTTTCTTGTTTTCCTTCAACTATTTTTGTAGGGCCTATGTCGACCAGTATGTCGACCAGTTCTTGTTTCACAACAGCTGCTTCTTGATGACCTACAAAGAAAAGGGCCAAATGATAAATTAGGTTTATATTTTTGTATTATTTGGTTAAAATATTGTTGCACGGTGAAATGTTGGTAGTAATAGTAAGAAATAAGTAAAAAGTATTTTCGTCCTGCTTGGACGTCTGTTCCTAATGTGCACCGGATAGTTAATCATCTCATTAAATATTTATTTCAGCTTCTTATATATATTCATTGTCTTCTTCTTCCATACTTCTCTATTCCCGTCATCTCAGCAGTCACCTTTTACAAGCCATATCATTCTTTACACTTTGGACTTTCTCTACTCTTAAACCCACCACACATTAACACATAACACATTCTTCACCACATTGGAAGGAAATAGATGTTATTACATCTATTTTCTAAAACATCAATCAATCAGCAAAAAAAATAAACCTAAATTTACAATGGTACAAGTTATTTTAGTCATGACTGCACTTTAAATTGAAATAAGAAACCAAATTACCAAATTTAGTAAATTGATCACCAAATTTTAATGAGGTGGTTGATGGTCTCCACTATAAATATGCTTAGCTTTAAAATTAATTGAATGAACTATAAAAAAATCGATGGCAATATTACCAGGAGAACTTAGGATGCAAAAGCGAGCGAAGCGAGCTCCGCAGGCCTAGCCAAGTTACAAACGTTTCGTATAGATTCTCTTTCTACAATCGTAAACGCCTCGGCGCATAAGCGATTGTAGAAAGGGCTAAATTGGTGGCCAAGTTGACATGACAGAGTCGATCGCTCGTTCTCTAATGTCTGTAGAAAAAACCTACACTTTAGTCTATGGTGAGCGTTCCTACCAAAGAGTTTAGCGATCAACATTGTTGAAACGATAACATTCTATTCTATCATTTTGAACACACACAACATTGTTGAAACGATAACATTCTATTCTATCATTTTGAACACACACAACATTGTTGAAACGATAACATTCTATTCTATCATTTTGAACACACACAACATTGTTGAAACGATAACATTCTATTCTATCATTTTGAACGATGCAAACTTGTCAACGAATTTTCTATTCGTTTGTGTTGATCACGTGATTTAACGTTGAGATGATGTCATTCCCATTCATTTGAATAGTTTTCTACTAGCGTTAACGATTGTAGATTGTCAACTTGGCTAGGGGTGCTGGACTTGGGGCACCCCGACGTTAGGTTAGTTATTATGGCGTAAAAGTGTGTTCCCGTTCGGTGACAGTGGTTGATTGTAACAACCCTCGAATTTGTGCAATCAAAACAGTGATAAGTGATCGGCCCATTATGTGTGTGTCTGTAAGTACATGCCTACAGACTGTGCGGAAAATATGACTGACTTTACGCAGTGTATGTGTGCTATAAACGCTATAATTGAAGAGAGTGGTAGACTGTATCTATGTTCTTGGTGACTACAATGCGCAGAACTAAGGAATTATGTATTTAGTTTTTGTGAGGATATGGACTGGGTATGTGCTGATATTGTCAAGTGTGGGGTGGACTGATGGACTCTGATAAGCATACTTTATTAGCGAAGAGCATGGTTGTCAGCGTTGATTAGACCACGTCATTGTAACTAGTGTTAGTAATGTTATGGAACACAGGCTAATACTAGATAAGTTACATGATGACATTGTCTTATCACTTAGTGAGGCTTCTGAGTCTAGCTAGGGTAGGTACCTACGAGTGGTAAGAATAGGCAAATTATGGGGTGCAATGAGTATGTTGCAGAAGCCTATGAGCTTCTGGTGGCCAGGCTTGATTTCCAGAATTGGTTACAGTGGGGTAAACCTAAAGCAGGATTCATTCATGAAGCAATGTGTCATAGCAGAAAGGTTTTCAAAACTAAACTTAAATGGTGTTAACATCAGGAGCAGATAAAAATGGACCGGCTAGCGATACTGTATTCAAATAATAAGTTTCGTGAATTTTGGAAACATAGCAATGACTGAATTGGAGGCTTGGCCTTCCTCTAAGCATCGAGGGTGTCACGGACACAATGATTCAAACATGTTCAAAGATCACTTCACTGTAGAATCCCCATTAGGAGTTTGTGATGCAATGATGAACGTGGACCCCATTTCTCAAAAAGAAAAATTTTAAGGAATATGAAAGGTGGAAAGTCACCGGGCATGACGGGCTCAGCGTCGAGCATTTGCAAAATGCAGGGCCACACATTGCGAGACTACTGTCGATGTTTTTTTAATTTGTGCATTGGACACTTCTACCTACCCAGTGAACTAACGAAAACAATTGTTACTCCCATTTTGAAGAACAAGGCAGGAGATAGTTCGCTGAAATATGAAGATACTAGACAGTGTGCTTGAGGCCCAGTTGGCGAAATGTATCCACCTGCACGATGCAGTTTGGTTTCCGTGCTGGACTTTCTACAGAGAGCGCTTTAATGGGCCTAAAGCATACCAGTCGAAAAATGCCTATGCATGCCTGTTTTTTAGACCTGTCAAAGGCGTTTGACCTTGTCAATTATGACAAACTTTGGTATTAAGCTTAAAGACACCAATTCTCAATTTGATAGTTCATATGTTCAAGCGTTGTGCTGCGAGTGTTAAAATAACACTCTTTAGAGCGCACTGTACATTACTGCAGCCTGTGGGCTTATTATACGCAAAATCGTTTAGCGCTCTGCGCGTCCAGTATAACATCGCGTTCAGGGCGTTGTTGGGGCTGCCGCGCTGCTGCAGTGCGTCGGGCATGTTCGCGGACGCGCACGTAGACGGCTTTCACGCTGTGCTCCGCAAGCGAAGATCCGCCAGCACCAACTGCATCCTGGCCGTTATAGCGGATAGGTTGGACACGCGGTACGTCCAACACTGGGCCACGACCCATATGATGAAATAGTGGTTTTATTAAGTATGTCTTTTTATATTCTTTAAGTTTTAGTTATTAGCACTAATTGTTTAAGTTTTTCTTACTGTACCTATAACATTCTATGGATTTCGTAAATCTGAAATAAAGTGTTTTCTTTTTATACCTATAGTTTTAAGGGCATTTTGTGAATATTTTTGTAATTCAATTATAAACAATTTCAATATTTGTTAAATTTTATTTTAAATACTGTTCAATTTTTGGTGATCATTAACTATTTTTGGATTAATCAATCATAATTTGGAGTTGGTTCATTGGTTGCTGTAGGATCACAAGTTGTAGAATTTTTTTTTGTTTGATAAGCGGACGTCCAACCCGAGTCTTATACTATGTAAGAACTAATGGTATTGAAAGCTTATAATGTTTGGACACTGAAATGTCAGCAGCTAAGATTTTTTTTTTTTTTTTTACCACTCGCAGACACAACACGTTAAGGTTGTCAAACTGCTTAACCGGACTATCCTGTGGTGGCCAAAAATTACTTTTTAAGGCCCCCAGCCAGGGCTTACAAACTATGGATTTTCAATTAAATGAGCAACACTAAGGGCACCCCCATTGGGTTTCGGGCCTCGGCTTAGTGCGTCATTGAGAGAGGGCAGCAAGGGGGTAGCTGGGTCTAAATTGGAATTTAAAGCTACATGCTCAGCGGCACGGGCTGGCTCGTCGAGCAAGGGTCGGGCGGTGATGTTATGAGGGATCGCGCTCGCGGTACACCACGGTGGCGGGGCCGGATTCGGATTCGCGGTTTGTATTTGTGTTTATTTTTGCGTAGAGTGCTAGATTTCCTACAATTTTTTTGAATGATCGTGGGGTCGTCGGGTATGAGTAATGTATGCCTGGGACGGCGAATCTTGGAAATTTTTGATGGGGCATAATGGGCGGCTGAAGGTTTTTATGCTTCTCGGCCTTGTCAAAGAAACTCTTAGAGAGACAATCGGGAGCTCAAAACTATCACCAATCACGGAAGATATCCCGTAAGTGACAATATAAATCTTAGAGAGGCGGGTTATGAACTGTTGAATGGTTGGGATTTTAAGATCTACGTGAAGTTGGCCCGTGGCCCTTCGGAGAAAACGGTTTTGGAGGGTCTGAATCCTACGGATTAGGTAGGGTTTTGAGTGCGCGAACACAGGGCACGCGTATGTCATGATAGGCCGAATGCACGCGGTGTAGATACGCAATTTGCACTTATGTGACAATTTGCTGCGTGCATTCAGCACATAGTGAAGCCTACTGAGAGCGATGGCGGCATAACGTACCGACCTTATGTGCTCTCGGAAGTTTAGGCGTTGATCTAAGATGACCACCAAGTATTTGGCTTGCGTCTCCGAAGAGATCGGCTTGTCAAAAACATGGTGATCAGACTAGGGTTCGGGGGAACAGGATGGCGGGGCATGGTGAAAAGTACCGCCTGGCTCTTGTCGGGTTTGACTTCTATTCTCCATCTCCGGAACCAATCGCCTAAGGCGTTTGCGGTGGTTTGCAGAATACTAGAGATTTTTGAGGGACTCCTTCCAGAGTAATAAATGGCCGTGTCGTCAGCAAAAAGGGCTAACTGGGCTGTACTACTCTTTGGGATGTCTCTAGTGAACAGCGTGAATATTAATGGGGATAGCACCGAGCCTTGAGGGACACCGGCGCGAATCGGATGAGGGGCAGAAAGCGCACCCTCGATGTGGTATTGGAAGGTGCGATTCGACAAAAAGTCTCGGAGGATGAGAAAGAGACGATCTGGCACACCGAGCCGATACAACTTGTATATCAGCCCGTTGTGCCAAACCTTGTCAAATGCTTTCGCAACATCGAAGAACAAGGCACCGGTTATCATGCCTCGCTGGAAGCGGGCGCTGATGTGTTCTACTATGCGGTGCACTTGTTGGAAACAAGAGTGTTGGGACCTAAATCCAAAACGCTCTTTCGGAATTAAACTCTTTACTTCGGCGTAGTCCTTGAGACGCTTATAAATAATCCTCTCGTAGATTTTGCCTATGACATTGAGGAGACTAATGGGGCGGTAACTGCTCAGGGAAGATTTAGGCTTGCCCGGTTTGGGAATACCAATAACGGTAGCCTGTTTCCACGATTGTGGGAAGATATTATTGGTCATGGCGCTATTCTTTCTTTATCGTGTGGTTAGTGTCTAACCTGGTGTCATAGTTTTTAAGCCGCCCATGGGCCTCTGACTTGGCTTAACATCCCGTCGAGAAATATCTCTCAGGCATGTTGGTTTCCTCACGATGTTTTCCTTCACCGAAGCAAGTGATAATTATACAATACGCACATGAATCCGAAAAATCAGAGGTGCATGTCTTGGGTTCGAACTCGAGACCTATGACTTGGCAGTCCAACGGTCACACCACTAGGCTATCACTGCTTATGGCGCTATTGAAGATAGCGGTTAATAATACTATGAGTGCGGGGGAGAAAAGTTTGAACACCTTATTGGTGATTCCGTCAGAGCCAGGGGCTTTCCTAGGTTTGAGACCTTTTATGATGTCCTCCATCTCGTCTGGAGTGACTGGGGGTAGGGGATCATCAGGGTCTTCAACAGAGGGTAAGGAGGCCCGGCGTTCGACTTCAGCATACACCTTAGCAAGGTGAGCTTGGTCTACTGGCTGGGTGCTGGGGAGCATTGAGACTCTAAACTGTCGGCCAGACATTCGGCTTCATCGTCGTCGTCGAAGGCGACGCTCTGATCAGAGTTAATGAGAGGGGGCATGGAAGTGACCTCAGAGGAGCGTAGTTTCCTCTGCAGATTCCAGAAGGCCTGATGGGTCGGTTCCAGATCATCGAGCATCTTATCCCACTGTTCATCACGCAGTTTTTTGACGCATCTACTTACTTTGCGTTGTAACCGACGCATAAAAACTTTGTTATTGACACAGGGGGGCAGCTAAGATGCTAAACATATTCATTTTATAAAAACTTATGCCTGCGCCTTTGCCCGCGAGGAGATAATTCGATAATTCTGCGATAATTGTCCCACGGGTTCATACTGCCGTCATAAAATGTATCCTGTGTTATAAGCTATCTGTATGCTAAATTTCATCGAAATCCTTTCAGCAGTTTTTGCGTGAAATAGTAACAAACATCCATCATCATCATCATCTTCACATTGCATTTATAATATTTAATAGAATTAATGTGCGCATTTCTTGAGAAACTCTTTATTTTCAGGGGTTATTCACAGGGGTTCATTAACTATTGAAAGTGTTCAGAAAAACTTTTTCAAATATTAAGAACTAACCTATTGAAATGAAACAGCGTTTTTATTTTACTTATAATAGGTGTATTTTGCACAAATTAAACAAAATTGCTACTCTAATCATTTTAATTACCTACTTATGTTTTTACTCCTAGCACACAGTAGATACACCAGACATTAAAGATAATTTAAGTCCTTAATATAACAAAAAAACATCAGAATATTATCAAAAGAGTATGCTTCGATGGTTTAGTCATGTTGAGGGAATGAGTCATTTATGTGAATTAAGTTTTTTTGGGGAAGCGCCAGGGTAGCATAAGTATTCTTCAAGCTTAGGCTTGTGTCCTGAAAAGATCTAATTAGTCCTTCAGTTGGATTATCAAAAAATATTTGACTCGTATTTTTTCTTTTGTTACGTAAACCAAAATTGACGAAGATACGACGCTTTTAAAATTCTCAATACGTCACGCCGTGCTATAATTTTTAGTGCGTTGTGACACTCTCGAGTTTTGATGCGTTTATCTTTGTCAATATTCATTGATTTACAAATACAAAAAATACGTGTCCATTATTATCCAATACTCTAACTGACGGACTAAATAGATTTGCAACTTATTGATGGTGGAAACTAGCCTATTTGCAGGTCGGTGTCAGGTTGTATGTTGATCAAAAATGAGTCGTGCTAGTAACACGTATGTAGTTACAGAATTATAATCATTAAAACTATCAATACAACCCTCTATGACTTTTTTCATGAAACACGTTAAGTTCAGCTAGCATCAGTCTGAGTGCTTCGCTCTCATATGCCATTTCAAGCTAGGTTTCTGTACAAACTCTCTGTCACATATTGTACATTTATAACGCTTATCGTAATGAATCTTCATATGTTGGTTCAAAGTAGATTTCTTAGCATAATGCTTGGAACAGACGTCACATTGAAAATCTTTAGCCCCTGTATGAACCAGCATATGGTTCTTTAGGCCGCCGACTCTGAAGAAACCTTTATTACACTCAGAACATTTGTGATTTTTCTCCATCAGATGAAAGCTCCTAACATGTATTCTAAGGATAGTTTGGGTAGTAAAACTTCTGTCACACGCGGTGCAGTTATACATTTTTTTAGTAGCACCATGAGCTGTAGATAGATGCAACTCCTTCTCAAAATACTCTTTAAAACGCTCGTTGCATAAATGGCATTTATTCAATTTGCCATTTTGCGTATGGCTGCGATTTTCGTGGCTTCTTCTCTTGAACACGTTGTCGAATGTGGCAGGACAATGTCGGCAGTCGAAGGTTCCTGTCGTGTGAATGACGCTATGATTGGAGAGCGACAGAGGATTGATGAAACCAGCGTCACACACGTCACAAATGAAGTATCTGTAGTGTTTGTGCATATGCTCTTGTAATGATCTAAACGTGGCAAAAGTGACATCGCTCGTACATAAGCAGCATTTCAGTTGCTTCTTATTGAACTTGAAAGGAAATATTTGATTTTGAATATCAGTATGGAAGTTTTTATTATGTTTCTCTGTAAGATGTACGAATATATCATCGAGAGAATCTATGTTGGCGCTGCAAATCATACATTTTAGCTTCGTTATGTCAAGTTTGACTAAGAACCTAGCTTGTGAAGTTATGATATTGCCATAGAACTTGTCTTCATTTTGATGTTCGGTTAAAGTATGCACTTTCAAATGTATGGGTTCTTCGAAAGCTTCCGTGCAATAGCAACACATATATCCTTTATCTCCATGCTTAAGTATCATCGTTGCATTTGTAAATTCTAGGATTCGTTTCAGATTTTGGAGTTGCTTGTGTAGCTTTAGCAGCTTTATGCGTGTTCGAGGTGCCGCCTCAGGTTTTATTAGTGTATTGCTCTCTTCGATAGGTACCACTGTCGGCACTTTTTTGATGTACGTAGCTGTAGCCACTTTTTCTTGTATATCTATAAAGAAAATGATTGAGTTATTGTCAAAATCAAAATCAAAGCATTTATTTCAAGTAGGCCAGTTACAGGCACTTTTGAATTGTCGAAACAAAGATGAAAATTAAATGAAGCTACAGTCCCAGTCACAAGACATAAAAACTGTGAAAGTATTGTAGTTGCCCATTCCCTAGCGTACGGATCTCTATGGAGAAGAACGGGCAAGAAACTCCATGGACACTCTTTAAAATCAGAATATTTTTACAAAACCTTGGTTACATCATACATGTCAAGTTCTTTACTTGCTAATATTCCCAATTCTTTCCCTGAAGATACAAAAACGTACGTACGGTCGAACAAGCTATTTGGTTCACATTTTACAATGTAATTTGTGGGTTAAACTGTAAACTAAAAAAGCTTGTTCGACCGTACATGGCGTCAATGCTTAACAACTTAACAAAATAAAATCAAAATATTTAATTTCATATGTGAAATTAAATATTGGCCTAGATGGGCACTTAAAATCAGTCGAAAATGATGCACGGTTCGCGTTGGTCATTTCCATGGAGAAGAACCGGCAAGAAACTCCATGGTTACTCTTTTCAAATCAATGTTTTCTTATTGTATTTATTTCAATACGAGTATAGAGCTTAGAATAGTTCAGAAGCTGTTTGCTTCAGTGAGTTCTTAAGAAACATTTAGAATAACGACCGATCAGGCTCGAGAAGGTATCTAATCTAATTTTGGTGGGTACTTGCGACCTTAACCCATTATATGGACACGTATGGAACCGCAGGCTTCCTGAAGTATTTTAAATACATTTGGTGTAGTTGGAAGTAATTTTGTGTCAAAATATACAGGCTGGATGCGCTCAACGCTTTACTTTACTTGAAATTTTGATCACCGATTCAGATTGGGGTCTAAAAAATCAAAATCATAGCATTTATTTCAAGTAGGCCAGTTACAGGCACTTTTTAACTGTCGAAACAAAGATGAAAATTAAATGAAGCTACAGTCCCAGTCACAAGACATAAAAACTGTGAAAGTATTTTAGTTGCCCATTCCCTAGCGTACGGATCTCTATGGAGAAGAACGGGCAAAAAACTCCATGGACACTCAAAAGAGTTAAAAAAAGCAAAAAGAGAGAGTTGATTAAAAAAAATCAGAATATTCTTACAAAACCATGGTTACATCATTCATGTTGAGATGGTACATTATGTGAGAACAATGTAGCAAGATGTGCACGTAAAAAGTGTCCATGGTAAAAATAACAAATTAAAAAAAATATATGTAAAATAAAATAAGCCGTGGCAACCAAGAGCTGACCAGTCCCAACTGACAGCGCTCGTTCACGAACATGACGCATGTATCAGCACCATTCAACTCAACCATTTTGAAGGGAACTAAATGATCCGACACACGCGCCACCATCAGCGAGACAGTGACAGTGAAAATGGCCACTTCAGCAGAATCATTACTACTACGTATAGAGAAGACAGCGCGAACAAAATTTATTTTGTGAAACAAGCGCGGCAGTGCGGAGCGCGCGGGGAGCGGCTAACCTCGTCTATAGAGATGCTGTGGCGAGGAAGCGACTGATTGAACTGCGATCGGCCGACCGAAGTGGAACGGAGCACAGATTTGTTTATAGCTCAATGCTTAAGATACTTATAAACTGCTGATGAAGATGATGATTGAGCACCACACCCAGCCAGAAGCAAACTTGACCCGGACAAACCGGATACACCAGGGGGCACTATTTTGTAACAGGCGCGGATACGGGGGGGGGCCAATGGGTGCAATTGCCCCCCCTGAACCGGACCAAATACGTCATTAGCCAAGCTTGAGCTAGTTTAATGGAATTGAAACTATACACATATACTAGTTGTATATCTTGTCATGGGCGTCGCCAGGTGGAGGCAGCTGCCCCTAGAGGCTCAGGATTTATAAAAGTTATAGCTTTTCCTGCCTGATGCCATAGAATGGTATTATAGCATAATTATCTGAGGCAATGTTGTAAAAAATTTCGAGCTCGCTACGCTGGCTCTTAAAGCCTAGTTTTTCATGAGTCTTAACTTTGTCTATAAGAGGCCCAGGTAACTCCAGTAGGTCAGTAGGAAAAGTGTTAGTATTTTTGAGCTCGCTTCGCTCGCTCTAGGCTACTTTCTCTTGAATTTATCTAAATTTCGGTCAAGTAACTCCTATATGAACGTTCGAAACCATTCTAAACTGTCTAGGGCAAGGTGTCGTAAGAATTTCTCGCTATGCTGCCCCCCCCCCCCTGGCCCAAAAGCTGGCGGTCCCCTTGTATCGTGCATATAAAGGATTTCTGTGAACGCCCATTTATTATCAAAAGTTTATCCTTTTTTTAATGAATTTTCCAAAAATTGCCCCCCCTTAGAGGAAATCCTGTATCCGCGCCTGTTTTGTAAGGAAAGACATGCTCTGGGATGGGAGAGGAAGCCCGACCAACCACTTAAATTATTATTAATCAGTTAACAGTTTAAGTTTGGAATGCTATGGTTTTATGCAACGGGGGAATTTTACGTTTTTTTTTTCGAATTTAACGAAAGCGAAAGTACTCTAAGTACTCTTTTAGATTTCAATGTTTTAACTACATTTCAAATACCAGCGTCATTCACATCATCTTATACACCCGTTAGGACAGTCCTTTGATAAATGATGTTTATTTTGCAAGTAGGTTTTTACAAACACTTTTACACGTCATTTTTTTAAGCTAGAGCTAGATGGGGCCAGTGTTTCGTACCTGACTATTCTGAGAAGAAACAGCCGAAACAAACTCAGAGGTCATAGTCTCTTTTGAAGTCCAGACATAATCTTGCTCAATTCACATGAGGACTATGCAGATTAGTGTCTGAGACGGTCTTTTGAGGAAAGAATTTGCGAGTGCAACATTTTAACCTACAGTTAACAGCGGTTTTGTTAACACTAAGAATAAGATTTGTTTCCTAGCAAAAGGCTAGTTTCCACCATCAATAAATTGCAAATCTATTTAGTCCGTCAGTTAGGTTATTTGAAAATTATGGACACGTATTTTTTGCTTATAATGTAAATCAATGAATATTGACAAAGATAAAACGCATCAAAACTCGGGAGGGGGACTCGTGACGTCAGAACACATTAAAAATTATACCACGGCGTGACGTATTGAGTATTTTAAAAGCGTCGTATCTTCGTCAATTTTGGTTTACGGAACAAACAAAATATACGAGTCAAATATTTTTTGATAATCTAACTGACGGACTAATTAGATTGTTTCAGTTGACAACCTTTGTACCTACTCAATATGTGAAAAATTGTAACTAGTAGAAAAAAAATCGGAGCAGTCTTTGGGGACTGCCGATAGAAGTGAAAACAAAAAGCACACAGGCCCCGCCCCAGTCGTAGCACTGGTAATGCCCCGCACATGCCTATGTAGTGCTACACCGTAGCGAATGCTACGAGTGCTATGAACGGCTACGAAACGTGACCGCACGTTACGTTACGTGACGATGAGTTCAATGTTTTTCCTTCACCCAAAAAGTGCTCAACGCGCCTAAAGAAGTTTTCACTTCAAAAAAAATAAAATACAACAGCTAGGTAATAGAAAACGGGCCTTTTCTATAAATTACTTAAAACTGTCAGTTAAGGGCCTATACTACCTCAAATGGCTCAGCATGATCCTCCGTTACGCCTAAAATACTGCAGCATTAATTTTGAAATAAATATACGTAAATGGTAAAGTTGAGGATTCATGTTAGGTCTTATGTCTGGCGAAAACACGATTTCATAAAATTTTCTCGATAGAAAAAAATCCCAAAGTTACCACCAAATCGAACAATAAACCGCTGGTATTCAAAAAATACTTCAAATTAGATCAAGAAACTTTGCATTCTAACTTAACTAACTATAAAGCAGGTCTTATGTTTTTTATTTTTTCCAAAAGAAGAAAATTTGATTTTATAAAGAATAAAAACCATTCATTTCGCACTATTCGGCCGCACTGACTGACGTAACAACCGCTTTGTAGTGCAAGCTGATTAGAACTTTATTCTAACAGTATTACAAACGAAGTTTGAACCACCACAAATAGAGTTGCTAATCTGAGGTAGTCATCATTCTCTTGCCCTTATCCCAATTCATTTGGGGTCGGCGCAGCATGTCTTCTTCTTCCATACTTCTCTATTTTTCGTCATCTCATCAGACACTTCTTTTCTTGCCATATCATTCTTTACACAGTCCATCCATCGTTTCTTTGGTCTTCCTCTACTCATATACCCATCCACATTCATACTCAAAACTTTCCTCACGACATTTTCCTCATCCCTCCGCATCACATGCCCATACCACGACAACCGATTACCACACAACTTTTCAGTCACCGGCGCCACTTTCAGACTTCCTCTTATATACTCATTTCTTACTTTATCCATTCGCGTAACACCACACATCCCCCTTAGCATCCTCATCTCCGCGACATGCAAATGCCTTTCATTCATCCCTTTTGTGGCCCAACATTCTGATCCATACAAGACAGCAGGTCTAACCATTGTTTTTGCTAATCTGAGGTAGTATAGGCTCTTAATATGTCACGCCTCGCACCTATCGGTGTTTCTATATACAAAGTTAGCTTTGAAATATCCTACGTATATACGCGTCAACTACCTGTCACTTGATTCATAGAAAAATCAAGGAATGATTTTCTGTGAAGTTTTGTTTGTAACCGTCAGTAAGCAAAATGTCAAACAGACAGAGATAGCAACCTACCGAAACCCGAACAGTAAGTTATTGAAAATGACCGTTAGTGATATAACTTTTAACAGAGTAAGTTAAATTACGTACCTACTTGATATAGAAATTGAAAGCTAATTCAAGTAGAGCTAGTATTTACATGCTTCTTCATATGCCAGTTAAGACTAGGTTTCTGCACAAACGCCTGCTCACAAATTGTACATTTAAAGCGCCTATCATTGTTATGAATTCTCATATGCCGAGTCAGAATAGATTTAGTAGTAAACTGCTTTGAACAGACTTCACACTTGAAATTTTTAGCCCCTGTATGACTCAGCGTATGTTTCTTTAGATGGCTTTCTCTGAAGAACGCTCTGTCGCACTCTGAACACTTGTGGGTCTTCTCCATCAAGTGGAACCGTCTGACATGTGCGCTAAGGAAACTATTAGAAGGAAAGCTCCTGTCACAAGCAGTGCAGTTGTGTTTCGCTGGAGCAATGCCATGTACTGTAGCAAGATGTATTTCCTTCGTATTATAATCTTTAAAAAATTCATTGCAGAAATGGCATTTGTTTAATTTGCCAGCCTTACTATGGCGGATTTCGTGATTTCTTCTCTTGTAAACGTTGTCGAATACGACCGGACAATGTCGGCAGGCAAAAGTTCCTTTCGTGTGGGTGACTTTATGGCTGGATAAAGTATCATGATTGACGAATCCAGCTTCACAGACGTCACAAACGAAGTATCTGTAGTGTTGATGCATATGCTCATGTAATGCACTAAACGTGGCGAAGATGACGTCACTAGTACATTGACAGCATTTCATTTGTTTCGTATTGAATTTGAAGGGAAATATTTGATTTTGTATATCAGTATGGAAGGTCTTATCATGTTTCTCTGTGAGATGAACGAATATATCTCCGAGAGAATCTATGTTGTTGTTGCAAAGCATGCATTTTAGGTTCGTGATGTCCAATTTGACTAAGAACCTAGCTGGTCCTTTGGCTTTTATGTTGCCATAGAATTTGTCTTCATTTTGGTGTTCCGTTAAAGTATGTACTTTCAAATTCATTGGCTCTTGGAAAGCTTCCGTGCAATAGCAGCACAAATATCCCTTATCTCCATGTTTGAGTATCATCGTCGCATTCGTAGATTCTAGGATTATTTTCAGATTGTGGAGATGCTTGTGTAGTAGTCGCTTTATGCGTGGTTTAGGTACTGAGTCAGGTTTTATTTGTATATTTTCTTCTTTGGGTATTTCTACTATTTTTTCAGTTTTCGGCTCTATTTTGATGTTCGTAGCTGTAGCCAGTTCTGGTTGTTTATCTATAAAGAAAATGATTATGTCATTGTTAAGTTCTTCACTACTTTTCTTAAGGATACAAAAAGTTGAAGCCTTTTATTCATTGGAAAAAAAAAAACAACCATTCTACATCAAATGTTGGCAATGCTGGATTTCGTATTCATAGAAACACAATTTGTGATTCACATATAATAAGCATTACTGCAAAATTCCATGTAGTTCGCATTATGATGCCAAAAGAATAAGCGGCTAAAATCTAAATCACTACATATTATAAAACAAAGTCCCCCGCCGCGTCTGTCTGTCCCTATGTATGCGTAGATCTTTAAAACTACGCTACGGATTTTGATGCGGGTTTTTTTAAATAGATAGAGTGATTCAATAGGAAGGCTTTAGTATATAATTGTGTTAATATATAATTGAGGGCGGGCAAAGCCGCGGGCATCAGCTAGTCTTACAATAAAACAATCGTTTCATTCTAATTAGATTTATTCAAATGCAAAATTTACAAGTTCTTGAAACCAGTTTACATGCGATGCTTTTAGTCATAGATTAGATTCGAGCGAGAATTTTTTTTTTCTAGTATTTACTACAAGAAGTTTCAGTATCCAATCAGTATCGAATAAACGAAAAATTCATGCTTTTGAAATGAGGGATTTTCTTTTTAGCTCTTCCCTAGTCGCTGGATAGATGGCGCTAGGAGTAAGTATGATAATGCAAGGAACGGAACCTAAAATAACTGATTTTAACAAAGCGCGAGAAATGTTGGTTATATTTGGAAGGTTAAGCAAATGAAAGTGTCAGTCAACGAGAGTATGTGACGTGACACAATGTTTTTTTTTTCAAGCGTTTTGGCTTTGGCATCAACTATCATAGTAAGTTCAACGCCATCTATAGAGTTCTTGGAAACGAAATTTTTTTTTAAAACCTCAAAAGGAAAACCTCTCATTATAGTGTATGGTTACAATCAAATCATAGTATATTCTTATCGGTTGAAAGCTGTAAAAGCACGTGAAATAGTTCGTATTTCGGAAAATGGGTGACATGTGGGTTGGAACATTTTGGCAGAACTGCGCTTATTTGAAGTAGTATTTAACAAAAAATAATTCTCCCAGACTATTGTGCAAACAAAAAAAACTATTCTTCTATTATATTGTTCTAAAAGTTGATACCAGGATGATATTTCGTCATGTGATAATTCAAACTCGCTTTTTGCACAAACGCCTGTCCACATTCAGAGCAAACGCTTCTTCGATCGCCAGTATGAATTCTCTCGTGCAATAGCAACGTCGCCCTCCTCTTAAACGACTTGCTACAAAAACGACAATGCTGATCCTTCTCCGTCTTATGGATAAACTTATGTTTGTAGAATTTTACGCAATTCATAGCCACAAAATCACATAATTCGCACTTGTACCTCCGTCCGATTTCACCGAGGAGATGGAATTTGTTCATGTGTAGGTTTAACTGCTTTTTTGTGACGTATTTTCTGTCGCACAAACTGCAGGTGACTCTGTGGTCAACATTGTGCACTTCCAGCTCATGAATGGTTAACAGCTGAAGTGTCCCGAATCCATCAGTACAATATGAGCATTTGTGTTCCTTGTGATAATTTTTCTCCTTAAGATGCCACTTTATGGAGTCTATTTTGGAGTATTTCTTCTCACATCTCGTGCATTGGTATGAGTCGCCGACTTTTTTGTAGTCATCGTCTTTTAAAAATCTGGGCTGCCCGCTCCGGTCTGCAGATAGAAAACAAACTTGAATTTTGTAAATTGCTTCGGCAATATTCTCAATAGATTCTTTTTACTGTTTCGTCCTATCAAGATCGGAGACTCTACTCTCGAAGTTGTAGACGATTATGTGTACCTGGGACAAACGGTCCAGTTAGGTAGGTCTAACTTCGAGAAGGAGGTCAATCGTCGAATCCGACTCGGTTGGGCAGCGTTCGGGAAATTGCGCGGTATCTTCTCGTCCAACCTACCGCAGTGTCTCAAGACGAAAGTCTATGACCAGTGTGTGTTGCCAGTGATTACATACGGGACCGAAACGTGGTCGCTCACAATGGGCCTCATCAGAAAGCTTAAAGTCACCCAAAGGGCAATAGAGAGGGCTATGCTCGGAGTTTCCTTGCGCGATCGAATCAGAAATGAAGACATCCGCAAGAGAACAAAGGTTACCGACGTAGCCCGAAGAATTGCCAAACTTAAGTGGCAGTGGGCAGGGCACATTGCTCGCAGAACGGATGGCCGATGGGGCCGAAAAGTTCTGGAGTGGCGACCGCGAACCGGGAGACGTTGCGTTGCAAGGCCTCCCACTAGGTGTACCGATGACCTGGTGAAGGTTGCAGGAATCCGCTGGATGCGAGTCGCACGGGACCGGTCAATGTGGCGACACCATTCTTAAAGTAAATAAACTGTCTAAACCGAATACCCTCGGGCCTGAATGTATGATATTATTCTCTTTGAGGGCCACTTCTAGGTCGTTCTTGGTGACAGAATTATTTTTAATATCATTTAATTACGCACGCAAAGTTAACAGGTCTTTTAGTATTTTCGTGACGTCTACGTGGTCGAAACACACAGGGGGCAGTTTATGTAGCTCGTAGGCGACAAAAACCGGCAATTGATCGGGGTCTATAGTTTTGAAAACCACTATCATGTCTTCTAAATCCTTTTGTTTTTTGTCTTTTCGCCTCGACTTCAATCATTTACCAATCTTTGTCGTGCTGCATAACAAATTCTTTGCCTCGTCGATTTCCTCCTCAGAAAACGCCGACACACATATTCTTATGAGACTTTCTTTGTCCATAACGTCATGTTTATTACGAATAAACGCAAGGACTTCCGAAATCACCACATTACAGTTCGCACACTTAATCGTATCGACGGACATTATCGGGCAATCACACAACCGCGACCACTCGCATAGGACTCGCGCGCGAGACTGACCTGTATGTGTATTCCTTTTGTGAGCTTTTTCTCTCTTATGAGACGCACACGAAGTTGCGTGGGTCAGCTAGTTATACGTATAAAACAAAGTCTGCCGCGTCTGTCTGTCCATACGTATGCTTAGATCTTTAAAACTACGCAACGGATTTTAATGTTGATGGATGGAGAGGTAGAGGCAGACCAAGGAAACGATGGACGGATTGTGTGAGGAATGATATGAATGAAAAAGGTGTAAATGGCTGAGCGCGCGCAAGCGACGGCGACGCGCAGGAGGGGAGGGAGCGAGACAAAACATACGCCAGGTTTTTTATGTTTGTTTTGTTTAGCCTGATACCTTTGAAATAGGGTCAAGAAGCGGCAGGACAGTGAGATTTCCTGATTACTATCGTAAATTAACAAAAAAAACGTATATTTATATTATTTTTCTTATAATTGTAATATTGTAAGCAAATCAGAAACTTGCAGTATTGCTAGTAATTTTAGATTTGGCGTGTCACGCAGGTCACGCTGTCCTTGACAAGGCGGCTTTAAAAACTAACAAAACCAGACAATATTAGCGTATAATATATTTTAGCTGTAAATAGAACTATGATTTTTATGTGAATTTCAGTTATTATGAAAAATAAAGAAATAACGTTTTAATCTACTTATTGTTTGATTTTTCTGCTATCTGTACGGAAATAAACAACATGGCGGATTTTCCTTCATGAAAATAGAGTTGTGGCGAGTTTACACATAGTTTTTTTCGTGGCGAATTAACTTTATGGCGAATGTACAATAACCCATATTTTTGTAAGTAATGTTTATTTTGTTTCTTATGATTGTTTTATGTTTAAGTACTGTTTGTTTGTTTTTTTCTAATTACTTAATCAAATATTTAAATAAGTACCACCTATGTTGTCTTCCGTACGTTTTTTTCTTTTCACGGGTGACCACTGAAAACCAGCGCTGTGCTGTGGGCCCCCATAGCACAGCATCATGCTGAGTGGTAACCCATTTATCGCACTCACGACGTGCAATGAATGTTTGTTATGTTTATTGTTTCTATTTTCATTTTTTTATGCATGTCATGTGCCTGTGATAAATAAATATTTTTCTTTCTTTTCTTTCTAAATGAGTGTGTGACGGTTGACAGGGGAGGAAGATGATGATGAGAGATTCAAGACGAAGGTTTTAGTATACAGGGTGGAATTTTTGCATGCCACCTGGAGGGAAAGTACTCTAAATACCCAAGATAGCAAATTTTACTCAAAGGAAACATTCCTTTATTTTTAAAAAGAAATTAATCTGCATTCAAAGATTTTGAAATTTCGCGTGCCACACTCGGGAATCGAACAGGCTAAATTCCAAAAAATAACATCCTGTACTTTTATGGCACCAATCGATAGGGTCAATCATAAGGATCAAATCCCTCTAAAAAAACAAACATGATAAATTAAATGAAAGGAAAACCATGAAATCTTAACTTGTAATTTCAATGGGATAAGATAAAGCACTTTTACTTAAAGGTCCATCCAATTACTTATGTTAGAATCTAATAAACAATTATTTTTGACGTAATTTATTGACTAAGATGACGAAGAACTATTTAGATAGGAAGATTACAATTTGCACAAACAAACACGTGCAAATAACAATCTTCTTTCTTCAATTGTAAAGGTCCATCCTTTTAATAAAAGTGCTTTATCGTATTGAATTGATCCCATTGAATTTATAACTTTAGATTTCATGGTTTTCCTTTAATTTAATTTATCATGTTTGTTAGAGAGATTTGATCCTTATGATAGACCCTATCGATTGGTTCCATAAAAGTACAGGCTGTTATTTTTTTGGAATTTAGCCGGTTTGATTCCCGAGTGTGGCAAGCGAATTTTAAAAATCTTTGAATGCAGATTAATTTCTTATTAAAAATAAAGGAATGTTTCCTTTGAGTAAAATTTGCTATCTCCGGTATTTAGAGTACTTTCCCTCCAGGTGGCATGCAAAAATTCCATCCTGTATAATTTGTCAAGCGGGCGAAGCCGCGGGCATATAATCTATACTAATATTATAAAGAAGTAACATTTGTTTGTAAGTTTGTATGTAGGGGGTAATCTCCGGAAGTAATGAACCGATTTCAAAAATTCTTTCACCATTCGAAAGCTACATTCACCTTGAGTGACATACGCTATATTTTATCCCCGTACTCCCACGGGAACGGGAACTACGCGGGTGAAACCGCGTGACGTCCGCTAGTAATAATATTATAAAGAGGTAAAATTTGTTTGTAAGTTTTTGTGTATGAGGTAATCTCCGGAACGAATGCTCCAATTTTTTAAATTCTTTCACTGGCAGATAGCTATATTATTTGTAAGTGCAATAAGCTATAAATTATATTTATATGATGCATACTAGCCGAGCTATCACAAAGTTTGCGGAAGAAATCGCGGGCGAATAACTAGTAACAATTATCTGTTTTTACAATCAAATTATAGTGTTTCTTCTTCGATTTTAAAAGGCTGTAAAAGCAAGGGATTTTCTTTAGACAATTCATACTGAAATTGAATTTATTTTGTCAACTTCGAAAAATAAATAGATAGAACTAATAGATCATAAGCTTCCTGCAGCTTATGATCTCTTAGTTCTATCTATTTATTTGCTCAATGTTAGCAAGCTCCTAACTCCGATAGTTAAAATTTTCTGTCACAGCAAAGAATAGTTTTAATAAAAGCTTGTCACGTGAATAGAAAAGGCAAAAAAAAATCTATACGCGACAAAGTTTTAATAAAACTATTCTTTTTCGTTTTTATTTACTACAAAGTTTATTTTCTTCTTTTAAGTGTATTTTACAAAAGCTTTTTAAGATTTTTAAAAAAGTTTTTTAATTATTTGTTTTTCTATCTATCGTATCTTTATTTAAGACCGCGAACTTAATTAATTAAGTTCATCTTTGTACATTATGTGCATAAAGTTAAATAAATAAATAAAATTATTATGTTATTGTTAAGTTCTTCACTTCTTTTCCTAAGGATAAAAAACGTACATGAGCTTAAAGCCCCTTATTTATTAGAAACAATTATGCTACATCAAATGCTGGCAATGCTTGATTTCATATTCAAAGAAACACACTTTGTGATTCACATGTAATAAGCATAACTGCAAAATTTCATGGTGTTCGCATTATGCTTTCAAATAAATAAGCGGCTAAAATTTTATATCCAATAAAACGATATTTTTATTCTATTTAGATTTATTTAAATGCAAAATTTACAAAATCTTTTAAACAGTTTACATGCGATGATTTTAATCATAAGTAGAGTAGATTTGAGCGAGCTAATTTTTCATTAGATATTAGCAACAAGAAGTTTGCCGTACCCAGGTATGAATAAACTAAATATTTGTGCTTTTGAAATTATAGTTTATGGTTAGAATCAAATAATAGTATATTCTTATCGATTGAAGGCCGTAACAGCACGTGAAATAGTTCATATTTCGGAAAATAGGTGACATGTGGGTTGGAACATTTTGGCAGAACTGCGCTTATTTGACGTAGCAGGAATTTAACAAAAAAAAAATACCAGACTATTGTCCAAATGAAAAATACTACTCTTCTATTATATTGTTCTAAAAGTCGACCCCAGGGTGATATTTCGTCATGTGATAATTCAAACTCGCTTTTTGCACAAACGTCTGTCCACATTCAGAGCAAACGCTTCTTCGATCGCCAGTATGAATTCTCTCGTGCAATAGCAACGTCGCCCTCCTCTTAAACGACTTGCTACAAAAACGACAATGGTGATCCTTCTCCGTCTTATGGATAAACTTATGTCTGTATAATTTTACACAATTCATAGCCACAAAATCACATAATTCGCACTTGTACCTCCGTCCGTTTTCACCGAGGAGATGGAATTTGTTCATGTGTAGGTTTAACTGCTCATTTGTGATGTATTTTCTGTCGCACAAACTGCAGGTGACTCTGTGGTCAACATTGTGCACTTCCAGCTCATGATTGGTTAAAAGCTGTAGTGTCCTGAATCTATCAATACAATATGAACACTTGTGTTCCATTATGCGCTTGTGATTCTCCTTAATATGCGTCCTAAGGGAATCTATATTGAAGTATTTCTTCTCACATCTCGTGCAATAGTATAATAAGTCACCGCCTTTTATGTAGTCAAAGTCTTCTAAAAATCTCTGCTGCCCGCTCCAGTCTGCAGATAGAAAACAAACTTGAATTTTGTAAATTGCTTCGGCAATATTCTCAATAGATTCTTTGTACTGTGTCGTCATAGATGGACTTTAGGACTCTTCTACTGTTTTGTACATGGACATGTCTAATAAAAAAAAATATTATAAATTAATTAGTGTAATGTACAGTCTGTACGGAAATAATAAAAAAATATCTTTAAGTAAAAAAAAAACCATAACTTATTTCACTTATAGTCGGTTTTCTTTTGGCAATGAGTTCACCAACGATATTTGCTATCAGCATGTCTAACAAAAAGGTAACTTGATAAAAATGTTTTGTTTTCCTATCCTGAGATAGTAAACGTTAAAAACCGACATAAAATCCGACTAAGGGACCGCGCTGACGTGTGACGTCATGTCGTGCGCTGTGCTTATTTTTTATTAATTAATTTAATAATTGGTTAGAGGTGGCGCAGGAGAACAGTACCTAGAAGGATATGGGGGACAATTAAGGCAACTGAAAAAAAAAAATGTAATAATATAAAATAACAAGTGCAAGCCACTTCTCAAATTAAATTTTAGGAACATAAACACACTGCATCACCCGCAGTCGGAAATGAATTCACAACGTGACGTCATTGGTGTAGCTCGTGAAGGAACGCTAATTTAAAAAACCGGCCAAGAGCGTGTCGGGCCACGCTCAGTGTAGGGTTCCGTAGTTTCCCGTCCGTCACAATAAGTGTTCCCACTTATGAGTTTAAAGGTAACATTATGTAAAAATGCTTGCATATACGAATATACTACAAACTTAGTCCAGAAATTATTTTGTACAACTTTTTGTCTTTTTTGTACAAAAACTGTTGTTTCCATCAAGTTTAAAAGTTAGAGGGGGGGGGGGGGGGGGGGACATTGTTTTTTACTTTTGGAGCGATTATTTCCGAAATTATTGACATTATCAAAAAATGATTTTAGGAAACTCCTATTCATTTTTAAATACCTTTCCAACAATATATCACACGTTAGGGTTGAAATTGAAAAAAAAATCACTTCCCACTTTACATATAGGGGGGCTACCCTAATAAAACATTTTTTTCCAATTTTTATTTTACCACTTTGTCGGCGTGATTGATATACATATTGGTACCAAATTTCAGCTTTCTAGTGCTAACGGTCACAGAGATTAAGCGAGGACGGAAAGACGGACGGACGGACAGACATGGCGAAACTATAAGGGTTCCTAGTTGACTACGGAACCCTAAAAAGGGTGCGTACCATTTGATATAATGCCTTGCTCGGAATCAGCGCGGCAGGCAGCACCTTAGTGGCAGCACTGCGGCAACAGCACTGCTGCTAGTTGCCGAGTTTGGACTCACCATTTTTTTTCGGATGGGAAATCATCAAATGACCCGCTCTGGGCGGAGCAGGAGGGAGTGTTAGACTTTTACTGACTTTCGGAATCACACCTTAAGTCTGCGTTAAATAATTGTACAAGTTTGTTGTAAATACTACTCGTAAATATTGTCTGACTCTAAATACTGACTCTATTTTGTACCGGTTAATGTAAAATCACTGTAAAAGTAATCCTGTCTGTGGTGGAAAGCTGAAACTGTGAGTACAAGTGTTCGATCTTTAAAACTACGCAACAGATTTTGATCCAGGTTTTTTAGGGTTCTGTACCCAAAGGGTAAAAACGGAACCCTATTACTAAGACTTCGCTGTCTGTCCGTCTGTCTGTCACCAGGCTGTATCTCATGAACCGTGACAGCTAGACAGTTGAAATTTTCACAGATGATGTATTACTGTTGCCGCTATAACAACAAATACTAAATATAGTCAATGGTACGGAACCCTTCGTGCGCGAGTCAGACTCGCACTTGGCCAGTTTTTTTAATAGATAGAGTGATTCAAGAGAAAGTTTTTAGTTAAATTTGTCAAGCGGGCGAAGCCGCGGGCATATAATATATAATACGTTTATAATAATATTATAAAGAGGTAAAATTTGTTTGTAAGTTTGTGTGTATGAGGTAGTCTCTGGAACGAATGATCCATTTTTTTTAATTCTTTCACTGGCAGGTAGCTGCATTATTCGTGGATTCTATAGGCTAATTTATATGATGTATATTAGCCGAGCTATCACTAAGTTTGCAAACGAAAGCTGTCCACGACATATTTTCAGAAGTTTTGATATGGCAATAATTTAGGACTGTCAAAATTGACATATTTACGTTTCGTACTTGAGTCATCTTGTGTTTACGTGTTTCATCATTTTATTGGTTTTGTTTAAAATAATGCCGAAAACAATCAAAAGTTCGACGAGGAAGCTTCTATTTACAATGATTGACAAATTTAAAGACATAAAAAGTGATATGAATCAGAAATTGCAGAGAAAATACTACGACTGGACTCAATCTTTTTATTTTTAGGTTAGTTTATTGAATTTCTAATGAAATACCTTGATACTTTTCGACTATTTATAACAAATCGCAATATTTTTCACGGTCTATCTACTTTTCAAGAAGTATTAACAACGAGGAGACAAAACTTAAAATTGTGGAAGCAGTAAAGAAATAGAAACTCGAAAAAAATGAAATGTCGACTTGTGAATCTCATTATTTTGAAAAGATATCTTCAATGACAGGTATTACTTTAGAAATTATAGATTTTTAACAGTTACTTCGAAGGGTTTATACATTTATGATAATGTATGGATGGCTAAGTTAAATAATAAACTACTATCTTTGTATTTTATTATGGTTTTTGACTTTAATGACTGATTATTAATAATATACTGTTACATAATTTATTGTATTTGTTCCCTTCAGATGTAAGTGTGAAGACCATATGAAGAATTTAAATTGAAGGGTCTAACAATCAAGGACAGTGAAATACTCCGGGGAAAAATCGTCCACATTCAGCAACAGTTTCCAATTTGGATAATTTTGATATTTCAGCTTTTGGAAACAAAATAAACGAATTTTATCAAGGACACTACCTCACAGGTGGCGTGGAAACGTGTACATTAAATTGTGAACTATTTAAAAATAATAAAAAGGCAGAATTAAAAGTACCTACTCTTTTATTTAATATTCTTCATTAAAAACATAAATAAAAAAGACTTAACTTGCTGAATAATAAATAGTATCAACTACGTTTAAGCAGTGTATAGCCAGGGTTAACAGCTCTTGATTTTTTAAAATTCCCGCCTTTTTTCTTGGACAGCTTTCGTTGGCCAGACTCTAGTACCAATTATCTTTTTTTACAATAATTTTTTTGTTTCTTTATCGGTTAAAGGGTGTAAAAGCAAAGGATTTTCTTTAGACAATTTATACTGAAATTGAATTTACTTCGAAAAATAAACAGATAGAACTAAGAGATCATAAGCTGCAGAAGCTCAGTAATTAAATAAATTTAAAAAGTTGGCAAGCTCACGACTCCGATAGTTAAAATTTTCTGTCACGACAAAGAATAGTTTTAATAAAAGCTTGTCGCGTGAATAGAAAAGGCAAAAAAAAAACTATACGCGATTAGCTTTTATTAAAACTATTATTTATCGTTTTCATTTACTCCAAAGTTTATTTTCTTCTTTTAAGTGTATTTTACAAAGGCTTATTAAGATTTAAAAAAAAGTTTTTTAATTAATTGTTTTTCTATCTATCATATCTTTATTTAAGACACCGAACTTAATTAATTAAGTTCACCTTTGTACATTATGTGCATGAAGTTTAATAAATAAATAAAATTATTATGATATTGTTAAGTTCTTCACTTCTTTTCTTAGGGATAAAAAAACTTACATGAGCTTAAAGCCCCTTATTTATTAGAAACAATAATGCTACCACAGAATATATATTAGTACCTTACGGTACAGAAGTTTCACTCCCGAGTTTAGGTATGATAAACGCAAGCGTGCGGTCACCGCACTAGTCTCAATAGGCTTGCACTCGCTCGACTTGTCGCACACGCAGCGCAAGCACCCGCGAAGCAAAAATAAACTGTTAATACCGGAAAGTACCTCTGACAGCCCTAGCAGATTGAAGCGAGACGGCAGACAGTTATTGTACTATGAACGCTATGCGCAATGCAAAAGGTTGAAATTAGCCTGTTTTCCAGAATAGTAGGTAATATCTCGGGGTTTTTGCGCCGCTTGTATGGAAGTGAGACAGGCCTGATGCTACATCAAATGCTGGCAATGCTTGATTACATATTCATAGAAACACACTTTGTGATTCCCATGTAATAAGCATTTCTGCAAAATTTCATGCTGTTCGCATTATGCTTCCAAATGAATAAATGGCAAAAAAAACTATATCCAATAAAACGATCTTTTAATTCTATTAAGATTTATTTAAATGCAAAATTTACCAAAATCTTGTAAACAGTTTACATGCGATGCTTTTAATCAAGTAGAGTATAAAATATTCGAGCGAACTAATTTTTTTAAGGGCCTATACTACCTCAAATAGCTTAGCATGATCCTCCGTTACGCCTAAAATACTGCAGCATTAATTTTGAAATAAATATATGGTAAAGTTGAGGATTAATGTTAGGTCTTATGTTTGGCGAAAACACGATTTCATAAAATATTCTCGATAGAAAAAAATCCCTAAGTTAAATCCAAATCGAAGAATAAACCGCTGCTATTCAAAAAGTACTTCAAATTAGATCATGAAACTTTGCATACTAACTGAACTAACTATAAAGCAGGTCTTATGTTTTTTGTTTTTTCTAAAAGACGAAAATTTGATTTTATAAAGAATAAAAACCACTCTCTTCGCACTATTCGGCCGCAGTGACTGACGTAACAACCACTTTGTAGTGCAAGCTGATTAGAACGTTATTCTAACAGTATTACAAACGAAGTTTGAACCACCACAAATAGAGTTGCTAATCTGAGGTAGTATAGGCTCTTAAGTAGATATTAGCAACAAGAAGTTTCAGCACCCAGGTAAGAATAAACGTAAATTTCGTGCTTTTGGAAAATATACTGTAAGGTTATTTATTATAGTGTTTCCTTGTCGATTGATGGCTGTAAAAGCAAGCGAAGTGAGCTTGAATAAATGAAATAGTTACAATTACTTCTGAAAATGGGTGACATGTGGGTTGGAACATTTTGGCAGAACTGCGCTTAATTGACGTGGTTTTTTCACAATAATAACTTTTCCAGTCTATTGTGCAAACAAAACAAAAAACTATACTTATACTATATTGTTCTAAAACTTGATCCCAGGATGATATTTCGTCATGTGATAATTCAAACTTGCTTTTTGCACAAAAGCTTGTCCACATTCAGTGCAAACTTTCTTCCGATCGCCAGTATGAATTTTCTCATGCAATAGCAACGTCGCCCGCCTCTTAAACGACTTGCTACAAAAACTGCAATGGTGATTCTTCTCCGTCTTATGGGTCATCTTATGTTTGTAGAAATTTTCGTATTTAATGGTCACATAATCACATAATTCGCACTTGTACCTCCGTCCACTTTCACCGAGGAGATGGAACTTGTTCATGTGTCGGTTAAACCGCTGTTTTGTGATAAATATTCTGTCGCACAAACTGCAGGTGATTCTGTGGTCAACATTGTGCACTTCCAGCTTATGAATGGTTAACAGCTGAAGTGTCCTAAATCCATCAATACAATATGAGCATATGTATTCCTTTAATAGGCGCTTGTGTTTCTCCCTAACATGCCACCTTACGGTATCTAGTTTGGAGTATTTCTTGTCACATCTCGTGCATTGGTATGAGTCGCCGACTTTTTTGTAGTCAACGTCTTTTAAAACACGCCCGCTCCGGTCTGCAGATAGAAAACAAACTTGAATTTTGTAAATTGCTTCGGCAATATTCTCAATAGATTCTTTGTACTGTGTCGTCATAGATGGACTTTAGGACTCTTCTACTGTTTTGTACATGGACATGTCTAATAAAAAAATATGTTATAAATTAAACGTAACTTATTTCACTTGTAGTCGGTTTTTATCTTTTGGCAATGAGTTCACCAACGATTTTTGCTATCAGTATGTCTAACAAATAGGTAACTTGATTAAAATGTTTTTTTTTCGTTTCTTCAAAAATGACTGAGATATTAAACGTTAAAAACCGACATAAAATCCGACTAAGCGGCTGACGTGTGACGTCATGTCATGCGCTGTGCATAATTTTATTTAATCAATTTAATAATTGGTTAGAGGTGGCGCAGGAGCAGTACCTGGAAGGATATGGGGGACATTTAAGGCAACTGAAAAAAAAAGTAATAATATAAAATAATAAGTGCAATCCACTTTACAAATCAATTTTTAGGAACGTAAACACACCGCATCAACCGCAATCGGAAATTACTCCACGACGTGACGTCATTTCAGTAGCTCGCGAAGGAACGCTAAGTTAAAAAAGGGTGCGTACCATTTGATATAATAACAAAAGTTCTAATTATTACAAACCTAATTTCAGTTTACCTAATTTTATATGGTTTTATTTAACATTTTCTATAATGCACATTTGAACTAATATTCTGTTACTTATAATATTAGAAATCTAAAGCCGTTTAATATCATTTTGAAACGTCTAGGTACTAGTTTTGTATATTTTTGCAAAAACTGATTGGATTATAAACGCCTGCCACGTTTGTACTTCCCCAACCCCCTCTATTGTTCGTGAATCATCTGTGTTAGGTTAGGTTAGAACAATGACCATTAGCGCGAGATCCCCTCTATTGTTGGTGAATCATTTGGGTTAGATGAGGTAGGTAGGTGGAAAATGAGTAAATATGAAAATTAGGTCAACTTAACGTTATATAAAAGGAGCATTATACAAATGAAAATTATATGAAATGTACGTTATACTAAATGTTATTAGAGCAAAAGAAGTTTATATGACATATAACATTAGTCAGTCAGTCAGTGGGCCAGTCTTCACACATCCTCCGTTCTCGTCGTAACGTCTCACTGTTACCCTGCGCCGCGAAATTGTTTAGAAGTCATTCAAGTTGTCTAAAGGTATGATTCCGATCCACGCTGCACGCAGCAGTGCTGCCACAGCAGTGCTGTCGCGGCACTTCTGGTCCCCATACAATCTCTATAAGCTTATATGAGATTACATTCCGAGCTAGGCAGCAATGTAGCGGCAACACTAATGCACGTCAGTGTCACCCTACCGCCGCGACAGACCAGTAGTGACGCGTCTGCCGTCGCAGCAAGAGTATCTACGTGAATGTTGACAAGTAAATTGACAATAAAAGGATGAATTTCTCTGATTCAATAGAAATAGTATTACAGTATAAATAAAAGTTGGTCATCAATACACATCTTGTCATTTCAAAGTAAACTAACGAATACACAACAACGCATCACCACGAACAGAGCCACACTGCCACCTTGCTCGGAATCAGCGCGGCAGGCAGCACCTTAGTGGCAGCACTGCGGCAACAGCACTGCTGCTTGTTGCCCAGTTTGGAATCACACCATTTTTTTTTCGGATGGGAAGTGATCAAATGACTCCTCCCGCTCTGGGCGGAGCAGGAGGGAGTGTCAGACTTTTACTGACTTTCGGAATCATACCTTAAGTCTGCGTTAAATAATTGTACAAGTTTGTTGTAAATACTACTCGTAAATATTGAGACTCTATTTTCTACCGGTTAATTTAAAAGCACTGTAAAAGGTGACTCTATTTTGTAGCGGTTAATGTAAAATCACTGTAAAAGTAATCGTGTCTGTGGTGTAAAGCTGAAACTGGGAGTATAAGTGTTAGATCTTTAAAACTGCGCAACGGATATTGATGCGGGTTTTTTTTAATAGATAGAGTGATTCAAGATAAATTTTTTAGTTAAATTTATCAAGCGGGCGAAGCCGCGGGCATATAATATATTATAATAATCTATACTAATATTATAAAGAGGTAACATTTGTTTGTAAGTTTGTATGTAGGGGGTAATCTCCGGAAGTAATGTACCAATTTTAAAAATTGTTTAACTGGTAAAAAGCTACATTATTCGTGAGTTTCACGTGGCTATATTTTATTCCCGTACTCCCACGGGAGCGGGAACTACGCGGGTGAAACCACGGGAAGTCAGCTAGTAATATTATAAAGAGGTAAAATTTGTTTTTAAGTTAGTGTGTAAAGCCCCTTATTTATAAGAAACAATTATGCTACATCAAATGCTGGCAATGCTTGATTACATATTCATAGAAACACACTTTGTAATTCACATGTAATAAGCATTACCTACTGCAAAATTTCATGCTGTTCGCATTATGCTTCCAAATGAATAAGTGGCAAGAAAAATTATATCCAATAAAACGATCTTTTTATTCTATTTACATTTATTTAAATGCAAAATTTACCAAAATCTTGTAAACAGTTTACATGCGATGCTTTTAATCAAGTAGAGTATATTCGAGCGAACTAATTTTTTTAAGTAGATATTAGCAACAAGAAGTTTCAGCACCCAGGTAAGAATAAACGTAAATTTCGTGCTTTTGGAAAATATACTGTAAGGTTATTTATTATAGTGTTTCCTTGTCGATTGATGGCTGTAAAAGCAAGCGAAGTGAGCGTGAATAAATTAAATAGTTACAATTACTTCTGAAAATGGGTGACATGTGGGTTGGAACATTTTGGCAGAACTGCGCTTCATTGACGTGGTTTTTTCACAATAATAACTTTTCCAGTCTATTGTGCAAACAAAACAAAAAACTATTCTTATACTATATTGTTCTAAAACTTGACCCCAGGATGATATTTCGTCATGTGATAATTCAAACTTGCTTTTTGCACAAACGCCTGTCCACATTCAGTGCATACTTTCTTCCGATCGCCAGTATGAATTTTCTCATGCAATAGCAACGTCGCCCGCCTCTTAAACGACTTGCTACAAAAACAACAATGGTGATTCCTCTCCGTCTTATGGGTCGCCTTATGTTTGTAGAAATTATAGTATTTTATGGCCACATAATCACATAATTCGCACTTGTACCTCCGCCCGCTTTCACCGAGGAGATGGAATTTGTTCATGTGTAGGTTAAACCGCTCTTCCGTGATAAATATTCTGTCGCACAAACTGCAGTTGATTCTGTCGTCAACATTGTGCACTTCCAGCTTATGATGGGTTAACAGCTGAAGTGTCCTGAATCCATCAATACAATATGAGCATTTATGTTCCTTTATGGGCTTATGTTTCTGCCTAACATGCCTCCTTAGGCATTCTGGTCTGTGGTATTTCTTCTCACATCTCGTGCAATGGTAAAAGTCGCCGACTATTTTGAAGTCAACGTCTTTTAATACAGTCGATAGCCCGCTCCAGTCTGCAGATAGAAAACAAACTTGAATTTTATAAATTGCTGTGGCAATATTCTCAGTAGACTCTTTTTACTGTGTCGTTATAGTTGGATTCTTGAGCTCTTCAGCCGTTTCGTCCAGGGACATATTATAGAAACTGGACAGAGCACAGTCCAGTCCAGTAGTGCTCATATGCTTAATAAATATAAAAAACAAAGTAATAACATGTGATCTTATGTTATAATTTAATTAGTGTTTTGAAAAGAATATAATTTAAACATATCTTTTAACAAACAATAACAGCTGCATGGGTCGATCTTTGGGTTAAGCCGTGCTTGCCTAGGTTGGTCCGTAGATGACCACGCATTACATACCGAGTTTCCTCCGTTCCTCAGAAAGCAAGTTAATTTGGTGGCCCAGCTGTTATTTGTAGAACTTTGACAGTCGTTACATTTAATTCGTTGCCCGAAAGTCTGACAACCAGTCTTACCAAGGGGTAATGTATTACTCAAGACTAACTGGGTTGTGGAGGTCAGAGATAGGCAGTCGCTCCATGTAAAATCCTGGTATTCAGCTGCATCCGGTTAGACTGGAAACCGACCCCAACATAGTTAGGAAAAGGCTAGGCAGATGATGATGATGATGATGGTTTCGTCAGTCATGAGGCGATTCAATTGACTTTGGTTTCGTTAGAAGGCTGTTGTATCTTTTGAACCATAATAGATGGACACTTACAATTTCGGTGTGTATTACGGTAAACACCATAATCTATACTTCTATACTAATATTATAAAGAGGTAAAACGAGATTGAGCAAAATTGCCCTTGCGTCCAATAGCGTTAAGATATATACCAATTAATAAATCTCTTTGAGAACATTTTTTATCATGGCAACTTCAGAGAGGAGCTACAGAGCTCTAAATATAAGAAATTAAGTTACATAAAATACTGTTATTTCGTCAATTTATTAACTTTTATTGATACTGTACGTTTAAAACATCATATTATAAGTCTGATAAACTTTCTCTGCAAAACATTGACATCTTCAACGCCGTTTCAGGAACAAATCCTTACGGTAACAGTATGTTGGACAGATCGTTAATTCTACCCCAACGCTCAATAGTGTTAAGATATGTAGCAATGGATTGATCTCCTCAAGAATAATATTTTTTGCTTTGACAACTTTTCTCGATTCAGAGTCAGAGGAGCTACAGTTCGATTCCCACTCAACTACCTAATTAGATCAATAAAACCGAACAGACTACGAATTAGCAAAAGTAAGTAGCAAATGTTACCATTGAAAGCTCTTTCGAATGGTGTATATCTTATTGCCATTGGTTACCAAGAACACCAATAGACCACATCAACTCTTTGGAATTGGTTATGGAAAAATATCAAGAGTCCCAACGTCCACTCTACATAGGATTTGTAGACTACCAGAAAGCTATTGATACGATACTGCATCCCTCAATATGGAAGGCTTTACAATCCCAAAAAGTGGAGAAAACATACATACAAATTTTAAAATACCTTTACGAGAAGAACACTAGTTGAGTAAAACTGGAGACCGCAGGACCACCTATCCGCATCAAAAGAAGAGTACGGCAAGGTGACCCTTTATCACCTCGAATCTTCATAGCAGTACTAGAATCGATTATTGGAAAACTAAATTGGAAAAGAACAGGCATATGCATAGAAGGCAAACATATTAGTCACCTAAGTAAGGTTCACCCACGACATTGTCCTTCTATCAGAGAAGAGTACAGAGCTTAAATCAATGTTACAAGCGTTACAACAACTAAGCAAAGAGGAGAGGCAGGACTAGAAATTAACCTGATCAAAACAAAACTAATGACAAATGCTGCACAACACTTGATATGCCTGAACAACAACCCAGGAGAATAGGTACGTTACGTGCTATATCTACCTAGGCAAAAAAAAATCTTTCCAAAGGCTAAACAACGATGCAGAAGTAGAAAGAAGAATGAAAACGACATGGACAAAGTTTTGGAGCCTAAAAGAAATTTTGAAAAGTCAGATGCCAATGAAAATCAACAAAAAAAGTTGTTGACTCGATGTCTTTTGCCTTTATTAACCTACGCCTGTCAAACGTGGAAGTTCACTCGAAGAGTGAAATATAAAATCACGACCTGCCAGCGAAGCATGGAGAGAAGTGTCTCAAAAATCAGGAAATGTCAGAAAGTTCGTCACACTACCATCAGACAAATAACTAGAGCTATAGATGCTCTTACCTACGCTCTAAAATTAAAATGGAGATGGGCAGGACACGAAGCGAGAATGAGCGATGAACGATGGACATTTCGCATGACGTCATGGCCAGGTCCGACAGGCATTCGGAAAAGAGGAAGACCTGTAACTAGATGGTCTGACGACATCACACGAGTCGCGGGAACAAACTGGCTGACAGAAACCAAAGATCGAGACCGCTGGGGTTCTCTGGAGGAGGCCTTCACCCTCACTCACTACCTGAGGGGTTCATGCATGCATGTTATTTTGATTTATTACTTTATAAATTCATTTAAATTCAATTCATTTATTTATTTCAGATAATTATAAAATTTTAATATATACAATACATTTAAATTTAAATCAATTCACATTTATACTAACATTAAATAATAATAAAAATTAAAAAACAAATTTATACAATACTTTTATCAAACACAATACAATATAAATATTATTATAAAATAACATAACACAATAACAATAACACAATACAATATAAATCTATACTAATATTATAAAGAGGTAACATTTGTTTGTAAGTTTGTATGTAGGGGGTAATCTCCGGAAGTAATAAACCAATTTTAAAAATTGTTTCACTGGTAGAAAGCTACATTATTCGTGAGTGCTATAGGCTATATTTTATTCCTGTACTCCCACGGGAACGGGAACTACGCGGGTGAAACCGCGGGACGTCAGCTAGTATTATTATAAAATTAAGTAATGGAGTAAGGACCAATTTAAATCTATGTAGAATTTGTAAACTATTAATGCATGAAATAAAAGGCTTTTTTTATTATTTTTTATTTCATTTTATTTACCAAGAACATCATAACTTCAGTGCCCAATTAGAAACACATTTAGGTCAATAATTCCGAACAGATTACTAATTAGCAAAAGTGGTGCTAAAAGCAAAAGTTTTCTTTGACTTTTAGTTGCCCGTAAACATTAAATTGGTTGTTGATAAACTCTAAACTTCGGTGTCCAACTAGTGACTTATTTAGGTTCATAGCTCCGAACAGAATACGAATTAGCAAAAATATTATATTCTTATAGAAAAGCTCTCTTCAATGGTGTATATCTTATCGCTATTGGTTACTCAGAAAATGTTAACTTCAGTACCCAATTATACACACATTTAGGTCGATAATTCCGAACAGACTACGAATTAGCAATCATCATCATCAGCTTATTTAAAGTTCTTACTGCTAGGACACAGGCCTCCTCTCTATGAGAGGGAATGGACGATAATCCACCACGCAGGCCCAGTGCGGATTGGTAGATGTCACATGTCTTCGAATTTTTGGTTCTAGGGCATGCCGGTTTCCTCACGATGTTTTCCTTCACCGTTTTGAGAGCAGTGGTAATGAAATAAATAACACAAAAGAATGCGCCTGTCCGGGTTCGAACACACGACTTACTGTTCGTAAGTCGAGGCCGCCACCACTGGGCCACCGCTGCTCATTCGGTGTCAAACTAGTTACTTATTTAGCTCAATAACTCCGAACGGACTGCGTATTGCCAGAAGTCGTGTAAGTAGCAAGGGTTCTCCTTAAAAATCTCTTTTCAATTATGCATATCTTATGGCTATTAGACCTTGGGGCAGATGCCTATACTTCGAGGCCCATTCTCCTTTGTTTGTAAGTATGTATGGGGTAATCTTCGGAACTAAAGATCCAATTCTGAAAATTCTTTCACTGGCTGCTACATTATTCGTGGGTGCTATAGGCTAAACATTTTATTTATATCATGCAAATTAGCCGAGCTATCACAATTTTGCGGACGAAGTCGCGGGCGAAGTGCTGTCTCCGCCAGATAAGTAAGAATAAAAGGTCAGGACAAGTATGTAACACGTATTTTTTTACAATCATAGTTTCCTTATCGTTGAAGGCTGTAAACGCTAGCAAAGTGAGCTCGAATATTTGCGTATTTATTGTGTATTTAGACATACAGTTGTGAATTTTATGTTGTATTGTAGCTTAGCTCAAAATCTGTCGATCTAGTAAAAATAAACTTGATTTGTTACCGCTGCGCTGCGCGCGTTTGTTACCCTTTATATTTTTGAAATTTGTTTGTTTGTGTGGAGGCATAGAGAATTGTTTGCGAAAGCAAGCAATGTGAATTCACGCAGCAGGCGCGACCCCTACAGGTTTGTGTTAGATGTCCTACCAGAGCTATTGCACTCCGTGTGTAGGCATGAGATATTTACCTACCGCTTCGCGCATATTGAATATGCTAGCTCTCTAGGGCTGTCGCCCTCCAGCCGTGCGTAACTGCGTACGTATGCCGCGTTAATTTTTCGCGCTCTTTTGCCCTTGCGTCGCGTACCTACCTACTCGTACTTCGTGTTTGATAGGTGACTAATTTATTGATCATTAATCATTACTAGTGAAAATGACAAGCCGGATAAACTGTTGTAATTAATAAATGTAGAAAAAAAAAATCTTTTTTATATAAATTTCACTGCTCCATGTCCATGCTTCCCATCAGAGTTTATTTTTAAATTACCTTTGTTAGATTTCGCATTTATGCTGCTATTCAATTTAATAAGTAATTGTAATTTTAGAGAAGGCAAGATATTAAGAGACATTATAATATAGTAAAACAATTGTAATTATAAAAGTTTTAATTAACATTTAAATAATACCTAATACATTAAAGTACAAAAATGTTGGTAGTATTTTATTTTGAGTAGGTACTTCAGGCAACCCTACCGACTGACCATAAAGCAGTGAGACGCCGAATAAAATACGCTAACGCGTGGCGTCAAGGCACAATTTTGATTGAGCGGGCTCAGTTTAGGTATTTATAATGTCGGCTTTCTTCAAGATCAAAGGAGTGCAACTTCTGTACGCTAGTACTATTATCTATTCTGTGGTCCTACCAAGGCTTGCGAAATATAATAAAAGCTGTATGTTTAAGTGTGTCCAGGTATACAATATAATACCAAATGAATTAAAACATTAAATACAAGAATGTTCAAAAATAAATTGTATAAATGGCTCTCTGCTAATAGTTTTTACAGTGTTAAGGAGTTCCTGGAACATAAAATCGCATGATGACTGATTGTTTCGTTATGCATGTATTTGCACGCTTATATCTATTTAAGCAAAACATGTTTGTTTATTTTATTAACATTACCATCTTTTATACCATGTTTTTAGCAAATAAATGATTATTATTATTAAAAAATAAAGTTTTCGGGGGTGTTTTTTGTAGTAATTAACAATGATTGGTTGAATTGCATAATTTTTGACATGTTTTTTTTTTCAAATATTATGGAATTGTTAACACATTGCTTTGTAATGAACGGTAATGACGGTAGACAGTATTATTGCCTTTCGAATAATTCTATTTATACCTCAGTATGGCTAAAACTTATAGAGATATGATTTTTTGTAGTTGTTATACTTCCAAATGAATAAGCGGCTAAAATCTATATTTACAATAAAACGATCAGTTTATTCTAATTAGATTTATTTAAATCCAAAATTAACAAGTTCTTGTAAACAGCTAACATGCGATGCTTTTAATCTTAAGTAGATTAGATTCGAGCGAGCTATTTTTTTTTTAGAATTAACAACAAGAAGTTTCTGTACCCAAGTATGAATAAACGTAATTTCGTGCTTTTTGAAATTAAACTGAGGTTACAATAAAATTATAGTGTTTCCTTGTCGGTTGAAGACTGTTAAAGCAAGCGAAGTGAGCTCGAATAAATTAAATAGTTACAATTAGTTCGAAAAATGGGTGATATGTGGGTTGGAACATTTTGGCAGAGCTGCGCTTATTTGACGTAGTTTTTAACATCATAACTTTCCCAGATAGTTGTGCAAACTAAAAAAACTATTCTTATTCTATTTTGTTCTAAAACTTGATCCCAGGATGATATTTCGTCATGTGATAATTCAAACTCGCTTTTTGCACAAACGCCTGTCCACATTCAGCGCAAACTTTCTCCCGATCGCCAGTATGAATTTTCTCGTGCAGTCGCAACGTCGACTTTCTTTTAAACGACTTGCTACAAAAACCACAATGTTCATTCCTCTCCGCCTTATGGTTGAGCTTGTGTCTGTAGAAACTATCGCATTGCAAGGTCACAAAATCACATAATTCGCACTTGTACCTCCGTCCACTTTCACCGAGGAGATGATATCTGTTCACGTGTTGGTTTAACTGCTTTTCTGTCATAAATATTCTGGTGCACAAACTGCAGGTGACTCTGTGGTCAACTTTGTGCACTTCCAGCTTATGAATGGTTAACAGCTGAAGTGTCTTAAATCCAACAATACAATCTGCGCATTTGTGTTCCTTCATGCGCTTGTGTTTCTCCCTAACATGCCTCCTTAGGGTATCTAGTTTGGAGTAATTCTTGTCACATCTCGTGCATTGGTATGAGTCGCCGACTTTTTTGTAGTCAACGTCTTTTAAAAATTTCTGCGGCTTGCTCCGGTCTGCAGATAGAAAACAAAATTGAATTTCGTTAATTGCTTCGGCAATATGCTCAGTAGACTCTCCGTCCATGGACATATTCTACAAACTGGACTGAGCACAGTCCAGTCCAGTAGTGTTTACATATGTCTAATAAAAAACCAATACATCTAATACCTGTAAACAAGCAATTCTTGTATATATGTATACAAGGTTACTGGTAACTTGACGTATTCCTTGCAGGACCTCATAGTAGGGGTAGAATGCAAGAAATTAAGCTACCAAATGTTCTACCGAAATTCAGTAGTTTTTGAGTTAGTAAGATTTTTAGTTTTTTATGAAAATCCCAGATTAAATTATTTGCTAATAGGGAATATGCATGTAATTTTTTTCTTCACTTATATCAATAAAGTACAGTACTATCAACCCATGAAAATAATTAAACGTGAAGTTCAACGACTGCCTGTCGCTCAAAAAATATTATATTTCTACAATTTTCTACGACAGTTCAAACATCCGTGACTGTCGCGGCCATTCCTGTCAAAGCAGTTGACGTCATTTCCCTATATCTGCCTTTTTTACATCTTTTTTTTTACCCTTAATATAATAATATTACTAAATGTATGTGATTCATTCAAGCAAACATTGCAACAACAATATTATAACAACATCTTTGTGAAACTGTAAGTAATTTTCAAATAAAAATGATTATTTGACACAAAGCGTTTGACGTCACTACCGACGACGATGTTCCGTTTCACCAAAAACACGCTAGGTACATAAAATAGTAAATTGTAAAATAAGTGTTGTAATTAAAAGTTCAAAAAGTGTACCAGTGTTTATATGGGCCAATACAAGGCATTTTTAAAGAATTAAAAAGTTTTGAATTTCTTGCATATTTATTTAAAAATGATTTACGGCGCGACTGTACTGAAATTTAAGTAATTATCATAGATACCGCAGCAGACCTTTGTTAATAACTAAAAGTTCAAAAATGCCTAAAACTTTGCGAAGATCACTAATGAAATATTTTTTTTTTAAGTTTAGCCATTACTTCATAAATAGTACATTTTGATACAAGTGGAGAAAGTTTGTTATTGCAATCGAGGCGGAATTATAACACCCAAGCCGTAGGCGAGGGTGTTTTTGAGCCGAGAATTGCAATAACAAATGTCCACGTGTATCAAACGACGTTTTTCAATACACTTTTGAAAAAATTAAATAAAATAACGAAAAATATTTTTGTCACGAACTATGAAACTATGATTTTAATTTTCTTTTTTTTCTCACGCTTTGGTTTCGCCAGGTTGAAGGAGAGGCAAAGGTATGAAGCCGTTAGACAGCCTAATAAAAAAAAATATTTATTTTATATTTTTGAATTCAGAACACAAATAAATGTCAATTTGTGTATAAAAGTAACTATTAGTTTTTAATAATCATGTTTATCTATGATATTCTATTTATTAACAAAATTTGAATATTCAAAAAGTATTTAAGCCGTAAAGACGCGTAGTGCTTTGCCGAAAAAAAAAACATTCACCTCAGACTATAGGCATTGAACCAATTTGGACTAAGTATAGGTATAGTTATCTGTGGCAATTTTCATTCCCGCACACGTGCGGGAAAGTGGAAAAAATCGCACGCGTGTGAAATACATCGCATGTTGTACCTAATCGTAGTGCGTTATGGACCAGTTTTCGAGGAAGTGTATTGAAAAATAAATTGTACAGTGAAAAAAAAGCAATACTACGCCAGATGTACAAATTACTATAATATAACATTTTTTTTTCAAATATTATTAAATTGTTAACACATTGCTTTGTAATGAACGGTAATGACGGTAGACTGTTATTGCCTTTCGAATAATCCTATTCATACCTCAGTATGACTAAAACTTTGTAAGATATGATTTTTTTGTACTCGTTTTGTGGATTTCATATTCATAGAAACACACTTTGTGATTCACAGGTAAAACTATTACGGCAACATTTTGTGTAGCTCACATTATGCTTCCAAATGAATAAGCGGCTAAAATCTTAATTTACAATAAAACGATCATTTTATTCTAATTAGATTTATTTAAATGAAAAATTAACAAGTTTTGTAAACAGTTTACATGCGATGCTTTTAATCATATAATCTAAAGTAGAGCAAATTTTTTTTTAGTTTGTACGACACGAAGTTTCAGTATCCAGTTTTGAATAAACGAAAAACTCGTGCTTTCTGAAATTACAGCGTTTAGTTTCAATCAAATTATAGTGTTTCCTTATCGGTTGAAGGCTGTAAAAGCAAGCGAAGTGAGCTTACAATTACTTCAGAAAATGCGTAATATGTGGGTTGAAACATTTTGGCAGAACTGCGCTTAATTGACGTAGTATTTAACATAATAATTGTCCCAGCTTGTTGCGCAAACAAAAAAAATATATTTTTATACTATATTATTCTAAAACATGACACCAGGATGATATTTCGTCATGTGATAATTCAAACTCGCTTTTTGCACAAACGCCTGTCCACATTCAGCGCAAACTTTCTTCCGATCGCCAGTATGAATTTTCTCGTGCAATCGCAACGTCGACTTTCTCTTAAACGACTTACTACAAAAACTACAATGGTGATTCTTTTCCGTCTTATGGTTGAGCTTATGTCTGTAGAAATGATCCCATTTCATAGTCACAAAATCACATAATTCGCACTTGTACCTCCGTCCACTTTCACCGAGGAGATGGAATCTGTTCACGTGTTGGTTTAACTGCTTTTCTGTCATAAATATTCTGTTGCACAAACTGCAGGTGACTCTGTGGTCAACATTGTGCACTTCCAGCTTATGAATGGTTAACAGCTGAAGTGTCCTGAATCCATCAATACAATATGGGCATTTCTGTTCCACGCGCTTGTGTGTCCGCCTAACATGCCTCCTTAGGGTATCTAGTTTGAAGTTTTTCTTCTCACATCTCGTGCATTGGTATGAGTCGCCGACTTTTTTGTAGTCAACGTCTTTTAAAAAACTCTGCGGCTTGCTCCGGTCTGCAGATAGAAAACAAACTCGAATTTCGTTAATTGCTTCGGCAATATTCTCAGTACTCTCCGCCCATGGACATATTCTACAAACTGGACTAAGCAGTCTAGTCCAGTAGTGTTTCCATATGTCTAATAAAAACCAATACATCTAATACCTGTAGCTCTTCGATACCCGCAATTACAGACACAATTAAAATAACAATGCACCGTACCTGGGTACGGCTGGGGACATACAGGCACGAGTAATTCTTGTTTATATGTACTATCGTGGTCTTTTCCGCCTGACCAGTTTATTTATTTTTCGCTTAAATCATGCGGAGGCACCGAGCCACGCCCCCTTAAAGTTTGGGATTATTAGGAAAGCGTCAACTTTGGCGCGCAAAATAAAAATAACTCTTGTTTTGCGTGCGTCGTCAGTGCGCTCGGCCGATTCGGTATCTTTTCACTCATTATTTCTATACAAAGTCAACGGGGCAGGGCTAGAAAGCGTTTCTATGTTGCGAGTGCAAGCAAAAATTAGCTTAGTGGTGGTCAGGCGGGAGTGTCCTCCATAGTACACAGGGTTACTGGTAACTTGAGGTATTCCTTGCAGGACGTAATAGTAGAGTTAGAATGCAAGAAATTAAGCTACCAAATGTTTTACCGAAATTCAGTAAATTTGAGTTAGTAAGATTTTTAGTTTTTTATGAAAATCCCAGATTAAATCATTTGAAGCCAATAAGGAATATGCATGTAATTTTTTTCTTCACTTATATCAATAAAGTACAGTACTATCAACCCACGAAAATAATTAAACGTTAAGTTCAACGACTACCTGTCGCTCAAAAAAATATTATATTTCTACAACAGTTCAAACATCCGTGACTGTCGTGGCCATTCCTGTCAAAGCAGTTGACGTCATTTCCCTATATCTGCCTTTTTTTACCCTTAATATAATAATATTACTAAATGTATGTGATTCATTCAACCAACATTGCAACAACAATATTATAACAACATCTTTGTGAAACTTTAAGTAATTTTCAAATAAATGTGTTTCTTTGACACAAAGCGTTTGACGTCACTACCGGCGACGATGCGTTTTGAATATGCGTTCCGTTTCACCAAAAACACGCTAGGTACATAAAATATTAAATTGTAAAATAAGTGTTGTAATTAAAAGTTCAAAAAGTGTACCAGTGTTTATATGGGCCAATACAAGGCATTTTTAAGGAATTAAAAAGTTTTGAATTTCTTGCATATTCCCTATTTAAAAATGATTTACGGCGCGACTGTACTGAAATTTAAGTAATTATCATAGCTGATACCGCAGCAGACCTTTGTTAATAACTAAAAGTTCAAAAATGCCTAAAACTTTGCGAAGATCACTAATGAAACATTTTTTTTAAAGTTTAGCCATTACTTCATAAAAATAAATTGTACAGTGAAAAAAAAGCAATACTACGCCAGATGTACAAATTACTATAATATAACTTTTTTTTTTTCAAATATTATTAAATTGTTAACACATTGCTTTGTAATGAACGGTAATGACGGTAGACTGTTATTGCCTTTCGAATAAGCCTATTCATACCTCAGTATGACTAAAACTTTGTGAGATATGATTTTTTTGTACTCGCATAGAGAATATTTCAAACAAAAACAAAATGTCTGCCACATAGCGAGAAAGTAAATTTGGACCCAAGTTTAGATTGTAATTAAACTTTAAAAAAGCTTATCTTGCTTGGCTTAGCTTGCTTTATTTAAGCATTTAGAATATCGCTAGTCCATGTCCGGACGTACTGAATAAAATTATGTTATTGTTAAGTTTTTCACTTCTTTTCCTCCGGATACAAAAGGTTACAAGAACTTAAAGCCCAAGGATGCTATATCAAATGCTAGCATTGCTGGATTTCATATTGATAGAAACACACTTTGTGATTCACAGGTAAAAGTATTACGGCAACATTTTGTGTAGCTCACATTATGCTTCCAAATGAATAAGCGGCTAAAATCTTAATTTACAATAAAACGATCATTTTATTCTAATTAGATTTATTTAAATGCAAAATTAACAAGTTCTTGTAAACAGCTTAGGTACATGGGATGCTTTTAATCATAAGTAGATTAGATTTGAGCGAACTATATTTTTTAGTATTAACAACAAGAAGTTTCTGCACCCAAGTATGAATAAACGGAAATTTCGTGCTTTTTGAAATAGTGTTTCCTTGTCGGTTGAAGACTGTTAAAGCAGCGAAGTGAGTTCGAATAAATTAAATAGTAACAATTACTTCGGAAAATGGGTTATATATATGTGGGTAGGAACATTTTGGCAGAGCTGCGTTTAATTGACTTAGTTTTTAACATAACTTTCCCAGATTGTTGTGCAAACAAAAAAACAATTCTTATACTATATTGTTCTAAAACTTGATCCCAGGATGATATTTCGTCATGTGATAATTTAAACTCGCTTTTTGCACAAACGCCTGTCCACATTCAGCGCAAACTTTCTGTCGATCGCCAGTATGAATTTTCTCATGCAATTTCAACGTCGTCTTTCTCTTAAACGACTTACTACAAAAACCACAATGGTGATTCCTCTCCGTCTTATGGGTCGCCTTATGATGGTAGAAATTATGGTATTTTATGGAAACATAATCACATAATTCGCACTTGTACCTCCGCCCGCTTTCACCGAGGAGATGGAATTTGTTCATGTGTAGGTTAAACCGCTCTTCCGTGATAAATATTCTGTCGCACAAACTGCAGTTGATTCTGTCGTCAACATTGTGCACTTCCAGCTTATGAATGGTTAACAGCTGAAGTGTCCTGAATCCATCAATACAATATGGGCATTTCTGTTCCACGCGCTTGTGTGTCCGCTTAACATGCCACCTTAGGGTATTTAGTTTGGAGGATTTCTTGTCACATCTCGTGCATTGGTATGAGTCGCCGACTTTTTTGTAGTCAACGTCTTTTAAAAAATTCTGCGGCTTGCTCCGGTCTGCAGATAGAAAACAAAATTGAATTTCGTTAATTGCTTCGGCAATATGCTCAGTAGACTCTCCGTCCATGGACATATTCTACAAACTGGACTGAGCACAGTCCAGTCCAGTAGTGTTTACATATGTCTAATAAAAAACCAATACATCTAATACCTTTAAACAAGCAATTCTTGTATATATGTATACAGGGTTACTGGTAACTTGACGTATTCCTTGCAGGACGTCATAGTAGGGGTGGAATGCAAGAAATTAAGCCACTAAATGTTCTACCGAAATTCAGTAATTTGGGTTAGTCAGATTTTTAGTTTTTTATGAAAATCCCAGATTAAATCATTTGAAGCCAATAAGGAATATGCATGTAATTTTTTTCTTCACTTATATCAATAAAGTAGAGTACTATCAACTCATGAAAATAATTAAACGTTAAGTTCAACGACTGCCTGTCGCTCAAAAAAATATTATATTTCTACAATTTTCCACAACAGTTCAAACATCCGTGACTGTCGCGGCCATTCCTGTCAAAGCAGTTGACGTCATTTCCCTATATCTGCCTTTTTAGGGTTCCGTACCCAAAGGGTAAAAACGGAACCCTATTACTAAGACTTCGCTGTCTGTCTGTCTGTCTGTCACCAGGCTGTATCTCATGAACCGTGACAGCTAGACAGTTGAAATTTTCACAGATGATGTATTTTTGTTGCCGCTATAACAACAAATACTAAATATAGTCAATGGTACGGAACCCTTCGTGTGCGAGTCCGACTCGCACTTGGCCGGTTTTTTTTTACATCTTATTTTTTACCCATAATATAATAATATTACTAAATGTATGTGATTCATTCAAGCAAACATTGCAACAACAATATTATAACAACATCTTTGTGAAACTTTAAGTATTTTTCAAATAAAAGTGTTTCTTTGACACAAAACGTTTGACGTCACTATCGGCGACGATGCGTTTTGAATATGCGTTCCGTTTCACCAAAAACACGGCAGGTACATAAAATATTAAATTGTAAAATAAGTGTTGTAATTAAAAGTTCAAAAAGTGTACCAGTGTTTATATGGGCCAATACAAGGCATTTTTAAGGAATTAAAAAGTTTTGAATTTCTTGCATATTCCCTATTTAAAAATGATTTACGGCGCGACTGTACTGAAATTTAAGTAATTATCATAGCTGATACCGCAGCAGACCTTTGTTAATAACTAAAAGTTCAAAAATGCCTAAAACTTTGCGAAGATCACTAATGAAACATTTTTTTTAAAGTTTAGCCATTACTTCATAAAAATAAATTGTACAGTGAAAAAAAAGCAATACTACGCCAGATGTACAAATTACTATAATATAACTTTTTTTTTTTCAAATATTATTAAATTGTTAACACATTGCTTTGTAATGAACGGTAATGACGGTAGACTGTTATTGCCTTTCGAATAAGCCTATTCATACCTCAGTATGACTAAAACTTTGTGAGATATGATTTTTTTGTACTCGCATAGAGAATATTTCAAACAAAAACAAAATGTCTGCCACATAGCGAGAAAGTAAATTTGGACCCAAGTTTAGATTGTAATTAAACTTTAAAAAAGCTTATCTTGCTTGGCTTAGCTTGCTTTATTTAAGCATTTAGAATATCGCTAGTCCATGTCCGGACGTACTGAATAAAATTATGTTATTGTTAAGTTTTTCACTTCTTTTCCTCCGGATACAAAAGGTTACAAGAACTTAAAGCCCAAGGATGCTATATCAAATGCTAGCATTGCTGGATTTCATATTGATAGAAACACACTTTGTGATTCACAGGTAAAAGTATTACGGCAACATTTTGTGTAGCTCACATTATGCTTCCAAATGAATAAGCGGCTAAAATCTTAATTTACAATAAAACGATCATTTTATTCTAATTAGATTTATTTAAATGCAAAATTAACAAGTTCTTGTAAACAGTTTACATGCGATGCTTTTAATCATATAATCTAAAGTAGAGCTAATTTTTTTTTTAGTTTGTACGACAAGTTTCAGTATCCAGTTATGAATAAACGAAAAACTCGTGCTTTCTGAAATTACAGCGTTTAGTTTCAATCAAATTATAGTGTTTCCTTATCGGTTGAAGGCTGTAAAAGCAAGCGAAGTGAGCTTACAATTACTTCAGAAAATGCGTGATATGTGGGTTGAAACATTTTGGCAGAACTGCGCTTAATTGACGTAGTATTTAACATAATAATTGTCCCAGCTTGTTGCGCAAACAAAAAAACTATTCTTATACTATATTGTTCTAAAACTTGACCCCAGGATGATATTTCGTCATGTGATAATTTAAACTCGCTTTTTGCACAAACGCCTGTCCACATTCAGCGCAAACTTTCTTCCGATCGCCAGTATGAATTTTCTCGTGCAATCGCAACGTCGACTTTCTCTTAAAAGACTTACTACAAAAACTACAATGGTGATTCTTCTCCGTCTTATGGTTGAGCTTATGTCTGTAGAAATGATCCCATTTCAGAGCCACAAAATCACATAATTCGCACTTGTACCTCCGTCCACTTTCACCGAGGAGATGGAATCTGTTCACGTGTTGGTTTAACTGCTTTTCTGTCATAAATATTCTGTCGCACAAACTGCAGGTGACTCTGTGGTCAACATTGTGCACTTCCAGCTTATGAATGGCTAACAGCTGAAGTGTCCTGAATCCATCAATACAATATGGGCATTTCTGTTCCACGCGCTTGTGTGTCTTCCTAACATGGCTCCTTAGGGGTTCTAGTTTGGAGTATTTCTTGTCACATCTCGTGCATTGGTATGAGTCGCCGACTTTTTTGTAGTCAACGTCTTTTAAAAAACTCTGCGGCTTGCTCCGGTCTGCAGATAGAAAACAAACTTGAATTTCGTTAATTGCTTCGGCAATATTCTCTCCGCCCATAGACTTATTCTACAAACTGGACTGAGTACAGTCCAGTCCAGTAGTGTTCACATATGTCTAATAAAAAACCAGTACATCTAATACCTGTAGCTCTTCGATATCCGCAATTACAGACACAATTAAAATAACAATGCACCGTACCTGATCGGGTAAGGCTGGGGACATACAGGCACGAGCAATTCTTGTATATATGCTGGTAACTTGACGTATTCCTTGCAGGACGTCATAGTAGGGTTAGAATGCAAGAAATTAAGCCACCAAATTTGTTCTACCGAAATTCAGTAGTTTTTGAGTTAAGTAGTTAGATTTTTAGTTTTTATGAAAAATCCCAGATTAAATCATTTGAACCAATAAGGAATATGCATGTATTTTTTCTTCACTTTAATCAATAAAGTACAGTACTATCAACCTATGAAAATAATTAAACGTTAACTTGAACGACTGCTTGTCGCTCAAAAAAATATTACACTTCTACAATATTCTACGACAGTTCAAACATCCGTGACTGTCGCGGCCATTCCTGTCAAAGCAGTTGACGTCATTTCCCTATATCTGCCTGTTTTACATCTTATTTTTTACCCATAATATAATAATTTTAACTTGCCAAAGGGATGTTTTTTGACAAGTGTTATTACAAAAAAATAAAGTTTTCGTTAACTTTGAAATTGATTTTATGTGCACCCGACGCCACCAGCGCGTGGCAAGGTGCTCTTTCGTTTTTCGTGCACAAGCGTAGATAGGTATTTAAGGGCCTATACCCCCTCAAATGGCTTAGCATGATCCTCCGTTACGCCTAAATTACTGCAGCATTAATTTTGAAATAAATATATGATAAAGTTGAGGATTAATGCTAAGTACTATGTGTGACGAAAACACGATTCCATAAACTTTACTCGATATAAAAAAAATCCAAAGTTACCTCCAAATCGTACAATAAACCGCCTGTATTCAAAAAGTACTTCAAATTAGATCATGAAACTTCGCATACTAACTGAACTAACTAAAAAGCAGGTCTTATGTGTTTTATTTTTTTAGTCCAATCAATAGATTTTTTGTAAATCGCAAAAAAACACTCATTTCGCACTATTCGGCCGCAGTGACTGACGTAACAACCGCTTTGTAGTGCAAGCTGATTAGAACTTTATTCTAACAGTATTTCAAATGAAGTTTGAACCACCACAAATAGAGTTGCTAATTTTAGGGTTAGAAGGGCCTCAAGTGGGTTACAATTACAATTCCAACCAGTCTTACCAAGGGGTATCGAATTACCCAGAAGTACCTGGGTTGTGGAGGTCAGATAGGCAGTCGCTTCATGTAAAATACCCAGCTTATTCAGCTGCATCCGGTTAGACTGGAAGCCGACCCCAACGTAGTTGGGAAAAGGCTAGGCATGATGATGATGACAATTACAATTCCAATTTTTCCTTCGTACTTTCATTGGCTTAGGACCTTATCTTAGGATTAAGGGTCCTGAACTGACCGTGATCAAGCAACCATTGAGTGGCTGCTAAAATGGTCCTTTCATTAGGGACCGCGGTATTAAGGATTCCATGGTCTCGCATTCGAGGTATGCTCTCCCTTGCATACATTCAACGAGCTGCTCACTTTCACCACATAATAAATACACCCGCACCATCTCATAAAATTCGCGGTTACTGAAGCCCGACATGTGACTTGTAAGTACGAGTACGACACACTTGAGGCGCGTGGGGGTTGGGTGGGAAAGCGTTACGCGACGTCACGACACGACAGACTGTCGGGCAGCCGCCCCGCCCGTACGCGACACCCCTCTGCCACCCAGGTGGGGGTTTCAACCCCGCTGCAACACAGCCGCGTGCGCCAGCCTGACGGCACTCGAGCCCATTGATATTATTACAAATAGATGGTGTCCATATTTTGCTGATTTAAAGTCTGATAAATAAAATAAAAATAAAGTTTTGAACCAATAATGGAAATGAATTCTATTACTGATACTGAACCACGAATTTTTTTTTCCGCACTGCTTGAAAAATATTCCTGCATAAATAACATGATGATTAGAAGTCATAGTGATATATTATTGAGATGTTTTTAACAATCCTTACGAAAGAAAAGCAAGAAGCAGATCGAATAAATCTATATTAAATTTAACAACAAACAAACGATTTGTCACACATTGTACATTTGAAGCGCCTGTCTTTGTAATGAATTCTCCAATGGCCGAGTCAGAATTGATTTCGTAGCATAGAAATTAGAACAGATTTCACATTTGCAATTTTTAGCCTTTGTATGAACTATCGTGTTGTTTTAGATCGGCATTTCTGAAGAATGCTTTGTTACACTCAGAACATTTGCAATTTCTAGCATGCAGATGGAATCGCCGGACGTTTATGCTTAGAAGTTAGAAGACTACTATTAGGAAAGCTCTTCTCACAAATTGTGCACTCATATTTCTTAGCAAAAACGCCATGCAACGTTACCAGATGTGCTTCCTTCTAAATAGCTTCTTGAAAGCCTTCATTGCAGAAGTTGCATTTATATTTGACACCCTTGGGTTTTTGTGAGGTTATATTAAACAAAAAGTATACCTAGGGAACAGTTCCAAACAGCAAGGAAGAACTAGTCGCAAAAATTATGACAGACGCCGAAGAAATTAGACCCGATTAGGATTTAATTAGGCGCTCATCAACCCAGGTGGCACAGAGAGCCTTAGCGTGTCTACAAGCTGCAGGTGGCCACTTTCAGCAAAGCTGCTTTAGATATTTTAGTTGTCATTGAATATTGGATAAACATTAATATATGAATGTTATGAGTTTCTAATGATTACCTGTTTAGGGTTCCGACAAAGGCCTTTGTGCTTGAAAATACGCTATGTTCAAACAACAATAACTCTTAAAGGATTAGACATACAGTTGTGATTTTATGTTGTATTGTAGCTTAGCTCAAAATCTGTCGATCTGGTAAAAATAAAAAATAATGTTATCGGGGGTGTTTTTGTAGTAATTAAAAACTATTGGCTGATTTGCATAATTTTTCACATTTTTTTTTCAATGGTAATGTCGGTAGACAGTATTGTTGCCTTTCGAATAAGTCTATTTATACCACAGTATGACTAAAGCTTTGAGAGATATATTTTTTTGTATTCGCATAGAGAATATTTCAACAAAAACAAAATGGCTGCAACATAGCGGGGAAGTGCATTGGACCCAAGCTTAGAGTGTACTTGTACTTTGAAATAGTTTATATTTAAGTATTTAGAATATCGCTAGTCCATGTCCGGACGTACTGAATAAAATTATGTTATTGTTAAGTTTTTCTCTTCTTTCCCTCAGGATACAAAAGGTTACAAGAACTTAAAGCCCAAGGATGCTATATCAAATGCTAGCATTGCTGGATTTCATATTCATAGAAACACACTTTGTGATTCACAGGTAAAAGTATTACGGCAACATTCTGTGTAGCTCACATCATGCTTCCAAATGAATAAGCGGCTAAAATCTTAATTTACAATAAAACGATTATTTTATTCTAATTGGATTTATTTAAATGCAAAATTAACAAGTTCTTGTAAACAGGTTAGGTACATGGGATGCTTTTAATCATAAGTAGATTAGATTTGAGCGAACTATTTTTTTTAGTATTAACAACAAGAAGTTTCTGCACCCAAGTATGAATAAACGGAAATTTCGTGCTTTTTGAAATATACTAAGGTTACAATAAAATTATAGTGTTTCCTTGACGGTTGAAGACTGTTAAAGCAGCGAAGTGAGCTCGAATAAATTAAATAGTAACAATTACTTAGGAAAATGGGTGATATGTGGGTAGGAACATTTTGGCAGAACTGCGTTTAATTGACTTAGTTTTTAAAATAACTTTACCAGATTGTTGTGCAAACAAAAAAAAATAATTCTTATACTATATTCTTCTAAAACTTGATCCCAGGATGATATTTCGTCATGTGATAATTTAAACTCGCTTTTTGCACAAACGCCTGTCCACATTCAGCGCAAACTTTCCGCCGATCGCCAGTATGAATTTTCTCATGCAATTTCAAATTCGTCTTTGTCTTAAACGACTTACTACAAAAACCACAATGGTGATTCCTCTCCGGCCCATGTTTGCGCTTATGTCTGCAGAAACATTCGCGTTTAAAGGTCACAAAATCACATGATTCGCACTTGTACCTCTGTCCACTTTCACCGAGGAGATGGAATTTGTTCATGTGTATGTTAAACCGCTGTTCTGTCATAAATATTCTGTTGCACAAACTGCAGGTGACTCTGTGGTCAACATTGTGCACTTCCAGCTTATGAATCGTTAACAGCGGAAGTGTCCTGAATCCATCAATACAATATGGGCATTTCTGTTCCACGCGCTTGTGTGTCCGCCTAACATGGCTTCTTAGGGTATGTAGTTTGGAGTATTTCTTGTCACATCTCGTGCATTGGTATGAGTCGCCGACTTTTTTGTAGTCAACGTCTTTTAAAACAGTCGATAGCCCGCTCCAGTCTGCAGATAGAAAACAAACTTGAATTTCGTTAATTGCTTCGGCAATATTCTCATTAGCCTCTTTTTACTGTTTCGTCATAGTTGAACTTTAGGACTCTACTACTGTTTCTTCCATAGACAAAAAAAACAATGTAGAATAAAAAAAATATCGTAATTATGTGTTTTAGATAAGTAGTAATAATGTGTGATGTTATGTTATACTTAGTTTAGATCTCTTTTTAGTCTGTATAATATAGGGTGACTGGTAATTAGTGACCGATACTGAAACACGTGATTGTGCTCATGATAACAAACAACTTTTACTATGGGATCGAAACTGTAATCGCGAAAAAAAATCTGCTGTTCAGTTATTTATGTTCGCCTAACTGATCAAATTATTATTATTTCCTTTATTCATCTATAAACAAATTTGTTAAATTTTTAAATATTAATTAAAAAAATATATAAAAAACAACATTTAAAAATAAAAAATTGCAGCCCACCGGTATCGGGAACAGGGTCCAAGCTACCGGCGGTCAGGGCTCCAGAGAGAAGAACCTTCTAACAATAAGAGCCGTGTCCAGGAGTACCGCTTTCTGAATCAAGCCCTTGATCCAGCTCCCTACGAAAGACACCTCAGGTATTGATCGAGGCTCTTGGCAATTAAGCCATGGGCTGATACGACTATCGGCACAATGATTGCTGAGTCCACTTTCCACATGTCAACAACCTCGCGAGCTAAGTCAAGATACTTGATTTGTTTATCTTTCTCGGCTTTCACGAGGTTCTCGTCATGCGGAACCGTTATGTCAACAATCATTGCGCGCTGCTCTGATCGATCCACCACCACTATATCAGGCTTATTGGCTACAATAGTCCTGTCAGTGATGATGGATTGATCCCAGTACAATGTGATACAGCCATTATCGAGAACTGGGTCGGGCACATACCTATAGTAAGGCACTTCCGATTCCACAAGGTTGTATTTTAAAGCAAGTTGCTGATGGATAATCCTGGCTAGAAGGTTGTGTCTATGCAGGTACTCTCCGTTACCTAGACAAGGACATCATAATTCACGAAAACAATAACATCATATAATGTAGAAATAAGAAATACGAGCTATTTACTGTACGTATATAAGTCGTTAGGTAAAAGTGTACAAGTTAGTTGGATAAAGTTACAACTCCTAACATAAACAAACCAGCTGATTGGCTAAGAATTCCCATTGTATTTTACATCCGGGTACGTTGGGCGAGTCCAAGTTATTTAGGTCACAGGGATGAGGAGCGGGGAGTCGAGGGACGACGAAATGCCGGTTTCCGCGTTACGGATAGGGACATAGAAATCTAAAAAACAGGAGGAGTGGTAAGGGGGCGTGTCGGTGTCCGCGCGACATGTCCAATCGGCCATGTCTGTGTCATAGGCAAATGGCCGTCTCCGCGAACTAGTGTACTTTCGACCGCGATCGCAACAAATTATAGCAATTCCATGTTGTTCAGGGGTTTTTTTGTAAAAACCGAAGCATAAACCTAAACTTTGTTGATCACGGAATTACTTATCATATATAAGTACAAGTATTTTACTATATTTGTCTTTAAAATCATGAAAAACAACAAATCGTAAAATATTTGTTGCTTTTACTATGTTATGTTTGTTTTCAAATATCACAGCGAGTGTACTATTTTTGCAATAAATACATTACTCCTTAACCACTACCAAGTTTGTCGCTAAGTGACTGAACAAGCAATGTAAAAATCACAAAACAATATTTCATTAAGCGGATGAATCACGTAGTATGGCCGCTCTTTCTTGCGACGAGTTAATGATGTGCTTGTACAGATCCACTAATGTAGGCTATCGACAATGTCGATAGACGAATTAAATATTACTATTTTAGTTTTATTTTTCAATTTGTCAACCGTTTTAACCCGGTTGGAAGATTGATGTCAAATAATGTTTTTTTATGTATTTTGATTATTTTACAGCATAGTAGAGAAATGCGTAACCAACTTTCGTAAAGTAATTTAATTAAATATCAGGTTTAATCGGTGGAGTGTTTTGGCTTTGAATTATCGTATATTATGCCTTATCCTCGTGCTACTAACTACTGTTTCAATAGGCCATGACAGCCTAAAGCAACGTAACCGGTTATTTTATTGTTTTAATTTACTTCATAATATATTTTTTAGCAACATATTGTTTATTTTTATTATAATATTATATTCCTGACATTATTATTATTCAATTATTTTCAGGACCCCAAAAAATAATTATTTATTTATTTATTTAGTCAATCACTAGCGTACTTATGCTTTTGCACAACACAACGATAGCGAGTGATGTTTTTGTGTGGGTAAGTTGTATGGTGCATGGTAAATACACGCTGTGTTTGATGTCATAAGGTTTATAATTGATTGTGTAGTACGTTCAGTTTTAAGAAATGCGGGTGTGTGTGCGACTGCGTATCTATTACTTTTACTGAACTGCGTGTGTAGTAGTTGCCGTGTGTTAGGGGCAAAGTGAAGACACAGGGTTCCGATACATTTTCGTCTTGCGGGCATATCTCCTTCTTTATATCTATGGATAGGAATATGGGCGGCCACAAATGTTAGGCCAGCCACTACTTGCGCTTATGTACGCATGAATAAAATAGGCGCCTCTTGGCAGTTGAGGACAGTCTTCGGTCAGCATTCCTCAGTATATCTTTAAACTTAGTTGTGTTAAAGTCGTCGTAAATTCTGTGGTTATAAGTATAAAATTTTATTATGTACTCTCTTTAGTGTCTTTCTGTGTTTTTGCAAAGTATTCGTAACAAATGTGTGTAAAATCAGTGTAAATAGTAAAAGTCCAAAAATCAATATACAGTTTTAATTAGTGCATCTTCTGTTGTTCTCATTTATCAACCCGTGCGGCCTGCGATCCCCTACAATACCGAAAGAGTACATCAAAACCGGCATGACCCAACCGTTGAAGGTACGCACCTTATTGCCACCTGATAAAAGACTATTAAATACTTTTTTCAGGCGGCCAAAGAAGCGCTCCTTCAACGATAAAAATTATTATTATTATTATTCCCTCTCATAGAGAGGAGGCCTGTGTCCCAGCAGTGGGAACATTAATAGGCTGATGATGATGATGATTATTATTAAAAATTAGAAAAAAACATTAAAAGAAAAAAAAAACGTTTTTTTACAAATAATACCTATCCCTAAATGGCATTATATTCGGATTGCCAGATCCTTATGCACGTTAAAGGGTTAGGTTAGAGTATTTTCTTGGTTTATCAGATACTTAATCATATTTCTGAAGAATCAATAAAAAAATACCTATGTCTATATCATTCTGTTCTCTACAACCTAAGTGAATGATTAATATAATCATTAGTCAACGGGTAACAGGTGTATCAAATAAAATCCAGGTATATCTACTAAGAACAATTTATTCAGACTAACCTTAAAATCTTAATTAAAGTACAGAGGGAACTTATCCTGAATTATTGCTAAACTTAGCAGTACTGCTTAATATAACCGTAACATACAAGATTGTCTGTAGGTACTGCAGCCTTTGCTACATTATAGACTTTCTGAATCATCTTAACAGAGCCTGTTCTTACACAGCATTTTTAAATTACGTAATTATTTATTTTTTATTCCAAAGCTTAAACCATTTTAAGATTGGTAAAACAGTACCAGGACAGCGAACGTGAAACGAAATGCAAATAGTGGCATCAATAAAAGCAGTAAAAATAAATACAAACACTGTTCTAGGGCCTGCGCAGTCGACAACTATCCGTGACCCAGTTTTTAGTCTGTGAAAATAGAACCTGAGCAATTATATGCAGTAACGCATACGACGCGCAATAAGTCCAGCGGCCAATAGGGAACGTGCAGGAACTGAACTAGGTGGCAGCACTAAACGACAAAAGAGACACTATGCGGACAGTAAAGGAAACTTATGCTGTCACTGTCACGCAAATCTCTTCAAAAGTATTATTTTTGATTAGGATAAAAAGTATAAAACATGGGTTCCGGTCTATCAATAATGTTCGTCAGCGTAACATGAATGTTGACCAATATGAATTTTGTATGTTTCGTTTACTTTCTCTGATGAAAATTGTGGTGCATGAAGAAACGGTGGCTTAGACAACTTTCTTATTTTCAACACATGTTTTAATGGAAGGGAATCCTTTAGCAGCGAGAACAGTATCTCCAGGCTATAACAAATCAATCCACAATCATTTGTAAAGCAATCACTATAACGCCCTCCGTGGCATTTAGATACAAAACTTAGGAAACCACAAGGAGTGCAGCCAATTAAAAACTTTATTGTATAACCATGTTTATAATCTGAGTTCATGTGGAGACTGTTGAGGAATATTCGGTGTGAACTTCAGTGCAGTCTGGAACGCCCTCCGTAGCATTTAGATACAAAACTTATGAAACCACAAGGAGTGGGGCCAACTAAAAACTTTATTGTATACCAATGTTTATAATCTGAGCACATGTGGACTCTTTGTTCAACTGTTGAGGAATATTCGGTGTGAACTTCAGTGCAGTCTAATCCATAATCATTTGTTATAAAAGCAATCACTAGAACGCCCTCCGTAGCATTTAGATACAAAACTTATGAAACCACAAGGAGTGCAGCCAACTAAAAACTTTATTGTATAACCATGTTTATAATCTGAGTACATGTGGACTCTTTGTTTAACTGTTGAGGAATATTCGGTGTGAACTTCAGTGCAGTCTAATATGTGTGTTCGCTGAAGTCTAAATGGTACGCCAGTACCATTTAATGTTTGCTTGGACGGTTGATTTTGAAGGCTATTGAACTTTTTCAATGCTGAGTGTAACAAAAACAAATTGTGTTCAAATATTTTTCTTACTGCATTTATCCATTTTTTGCGTTTTTCACTTAATTAGACATGGTATGAGAGTACTATTCTATAAAAAGTAATAGAATTTTATTAAATTTACGCTATTTGATTAATTTTCATTTTTGTGGATGTATTGGTACATCCAGAAATGCAACAATGCATTATGATTAGCTAGAATAATCATTTTCAATAATAAAATTAATTCTGATTACTTGTTTTACATGTCAATGTCAAGTATTAATAGAGCACAAGATTCGGATTGGTGACGCCAGTCGGCAGCACCGTCGTTGTGCACGTTCCCTATAATTCCGTGTCATTCCGGCAGATAGCGCCGCGCCGCGCCGCACTGAATGTGCGCAAAAAAATTGAACGTTTGCTCCAAAGCGTGTTAACGCAGACGGCGCACACTTTTAGTATGCAATCTGCACTCGTTAGTGGTTAATCTGCAATATGAAGATATACGTCGTGTGCGTTGATTCTGCGTAAAATCCGCAACGGACCTTTTGTATGGCATGCAGACATTGTGTGCGCCACAGAATCGATCGCACAAAAAGACCGTCGTCTGCGCAGGCCCTTAAGCTTTTACGGCAACGACAACAGCGGGTAATAGGGTCTCCACAAAACTAGAGACACTGTGTGTTTTGTCGTGACTAAGTGTCGAGTTCCAGTAGTACGTGTAGCAAAAGACAAAGAAAGAGGGTAGACAGATTTGTCTGCTCCTAACAATATATTTACCACCCACCCGCACTTTCCCTCCAGTCATTCAACCTCAACGATCATGGCGCTTGCAAAAGCGTCGAAGTATCGGAAACTCACAATAATGAATTATCACGGAAGATATGACGTAAAGACCGTCTAAGTGTAAAATAATTATGCAAATAGCTAGTGATTTTGAAAAATCACACCAGTTGTAAAACTTGGTAGGCTCCCAATGTTAATTGCTTTATTATTTACAGAATATTTTTCCTCTCTTCAACAATAATTCTCGCAACGGTTTTATGCAAAAATAATGCATTTGTCCGAAACCTTAAGTGTCATACTTATAATAGTGTTTGTTTTTCTTTGAGTAGGTATATTAACACCCCCTTACAAAATACTACTTAAACTATTACTTATTACTACTATTATAAATGTAACACAGCTATCCGCAGAATGAAAAGAGAATGATGATGATGACATATAGTGTGACACAACATCAATCCAAAGGGAATATCAACACTATATAATATTTAATACTAATACTATAAAGAGGAACGATTTGTATTTTTTTGTGTGTGTATGTTTGTAATGAATAAACTCAAAAACTACTGCACCGATTTCAAAAATTCTTTCACCAATAGAAAGCTACATTCACCCTGAATAACATGGGCTGTATTTTATCCCCCTACTACCACGGGAACGGGAACTACGTGGGTGAAACCGCGTGACGTCCGCATGTCTACACTAATGTTATAAAGAGGAAAGATTCGTATTTTTGTGTGTGTGTATGTTTGTAATGAATAAACTCCAAAACTACTACGCCGATTTTAAAAAGTCTTTCACCATTAGAAAGCTACATTCACCCTGAGTAACATAGGCTATATTTTATCCCCGTACTCCCACGGGAACGGGAACTACGTGGGTGAAACCGCGTGACGTCTGTTAGTATGTAATAAGTATAGTTATTTATTTACAGTTCTTACATTGTTGAAGAACACATTATTAGAAAGTTATCTTAATAAAGTGAAATACGAAAAAGAAATTATATCAGTTCCATTTATTACAAAACCGGGTCAAAAGAATTGCAACTATGGATATGTCTGTCCATGTGTAGTTCTACAATGGCTTTTCCAGGTGCACTTTTGAATAAACGACCTCCCACAAAATTCACATTTAAATCGTCGATCATTGTTATGGATTCTCATATGACTTTGAAGAGTGGAGTTTCTCCCAAAAGATTTCAGACAAATTTCGCATTGAAAGTTCCTTTCCCCCGTGTGTGTGATCATATGCTTCTTAACATCATGAGATGTAAAAAAACTCATGTCGCAGGTCAGACATTTGTGCCTCCTCTCTAATAGATGGTCTCTTTTGACGTGGACCCTCAGTTTACGCTTGCTTTTATAACTCCTGTCGCAAGCATTACAGTTATACAGTGGCGCTTTCGCACCGTGGACTTCAGTCATGTGGATTTCCTTATCGTAGTACTCTTTAAAGCCTTTGTTACAGAATGCGCATCTATTGGGGAGCATATCAGCGTGAATGTGGCAACATCGCTCATGATACCGCTTCTTCACTATCGTGTCGTAGACCTTGGGACAGAAGCTGCAAGGGAAGTCCCCTTTTAAGTGTGTGCTGCGATGTCTGTGCCAACATCCCTGAGTAACGAACCCAGAATCGCATTCTTCACACACGTAGTTCCTGTAGTGTGAGTGCATATGCTCTTGAAGTTTTTTAAACTTGTCGAAAGTACTCTGACATAGGCAGCAAGTAAGATCATCGGTGAGAAATTTGAAAGGAATGAAATGATTGGGAATGTCAGTGTATATCATTTTTTTATGTTCTCCTTTCAGATGGGTCAATAGGTCTTCTAGACTGTCTATGGTTTTAGCACATTCCGTGCACTCAAGGTTTGTGATGTCTATTTTGACAATGTATTCTGATATGCCTGGGCTTTTAGCAAGCCTTAGTTTAGGGTCTGTTTTACTCGTGTGAATTACAAGTGTATGCTTTTTTAGGTCTGCAGGGTCTGGGAATTCTTGAAAACAGTAACTGCACTTATATCCAACGCCTCCGCGACGCATTATTGGTGTTGCGTTAGAAAATTGCAAGATTTGATCGAGGTTGTGGCGATGTTTCCCCAACTCACCGACATGCGTTTTGACGTGCACTTTGGGCGTAGTATTTACCTGCAATTTGGTTTTTCTTTCAGGTCCTACGATAACTAATACAGCTGGTTCTAAAGGTTTGATTTCAACTTTCTTGCTCACTGTTTCTTGGTTACCTATAAAGAAAATTTTAAGGTTATTGTTTAATTCGATTTTATTGTATTTTCAAATGTTCATTCTCGTTGAATTAGTACAATTAAAGCCTAAGTTACTGATAAAATGTTGAGTCCCAATAGTACCTGGGTCTATACTACCGCATCTGATAGCAGTAATACTTTAATTTCACTTCAGTATGAAGTAATAATCCAGTATTGTTTTAATAGCTGAGATGACGAGTAATACAGAAGTATGGAACAACAAGACATGCTGCGCCTGCGCTGCATGAAAATGATGATTAATTTAGGCAAAAGTGCTTGTCAAGATGATTAAATTCTTCAAAAATAAAGTTTATTATCTAAAATCTGATAAATTCTTTTGTTGACGTTTTCTCAGTGAAAATTTAAGATTTTTAATACTTCTATTACTAATTCATATTATACTATATAAAGCTTAAGCGGACGTCACGCGGTTTCACCCGCGTAGTTCCCGTTCCCCGTGGGAGTACGGGGATAAAATATAGCCTATGTTACTCGCTGATAATCTAGCTATCCATTGCTGAAAGAATTTTTAAAATCGGTCGAGAAGTTTTAGAGTTAAATCGTAACAAACACACAAACAAACAAAAATCAAATCTTTCCTTTTTATAATATTACTAGCTGACTTCCCGCGGTTTCACCCGCGTAGTTCCCGTTCCCGTGGGAGTACGGAGATAAAATATAGCCTATGTTACTCGTGGATAATGTAGCTTTCGAATGGTGAAAGATTTTTTAAATCGGTCCAGTAGTTTTTGAGCCTATTCATTACAAACAAACAAACAAACAAAGTTTTCCTCTTTATAATATTAGTATAGATTATAGTACAGGAGTATTGATATATTACTAGCTGATGCGCGCCACCTTCCTCCCCGTGAAGTTATTGTATAAATATAACTTCTCAATTTGAATCGGATTTTGATAAAAAATGTGAAGGATTTTTATTGCTCGGAACGCCAATCCCTTTTCTAAAATGAAAGTTACTCCCTATAACCGTTTCGGTTATGCGGAACAAACAGACAGACAAATATTTAAAACAATGTTTTTTTATTTTATTATATGTACTTCAAATATATTTATCTTCCTCATCCTTCTCCTTTGATATTTTCATACGCATTCAGTAAAAAAAGCTGTTATTTCTTAATTACAAACAGACACTTCCATTTTATTATTTGTATATATAATATCTAATCTAAATTCTAATGTTACAGGTACCTACAACAAATATAACAGAATAATGTTGACAGCCAAACAGGAATATAAATAATTATATTACAGCATTTTTATATTCACATATCGAGTTGCTGAAAATCGAGCTCGTGACCTGCAGTCCAGCAGTGGACTGATGATGATATTCACATATACAAACACACTGTCCGAAACATTTGAACGTTTGGCATGGACTTACAATTTGATACAAGTGGACAAACTTTGTCATTGCAAACGAGGCGGAATTCACACCCGAGCCGCAGGCGAGAACTGTACTGACAAACGCCCACGTGAATCAAACGACGTTTATCAATACACTTACGAAGAAATAAAACGACAGAACGAAAAGTATTTTTGTCATGAATCAATAAGAAACTATAACGTGCTTTTTTCCCAACTGTGCGATAAGAGCTAGTTTTCAAGAAAGTGTATATTTATATAAGCTTCTGAATTACAACACGGTGCAGTTTAAGGTTAAGGTGCTAGTTCAAAACTTCATTGTTTGTCTCCGTGGCTACTCTTCATGTGTGTATTCAAACTACTTTTCTTCACGAATGCTTGCTCGCAGCGTTCGCACTGAAAGCGTCTCTCATCTGAATGTATCCTCATATGCTGCTTTAAGGTCTTTTTTTGAGCGTAACACTTCTGGCATACGCCACATTGAAATTCCTTCAAGCCTGAATGCTTGACTGCGTGCATTTTTAAGCTATTAGAGTTGAAGAATGACATTTCACATTGGGAGCATTTATGTTTTCTTTCCATCAAGTGATCTCTCCTCGTGTGTATTGTCAAAGCTCTCTTGTTCTCGTAAGTTTTATCACAAGCTTGACACTTGAGTGCGCGTAACTGAACGCCGTGTACTTTGGCTAAATGTTCATCCTTGTTTTTGGTACTCGTGAATCGTTCGTTACAGTACCCGCACCTGCTCAATAAATATCCCGTTACATGTACTGCTTTTTCGTGCGATTTTTTCTTTCGATGTGTATCATATATCTTGGGGCAATACTGGCATTTAAATTCGCCCAATTTGTGTTTTTCTGCATGACTTTTTAGACTTAGAAGGGTCACGAAACCTAGATCGCACTGCTCGCAAACAAAGTTCCTGTAATGTGAATGCATATGTTCCTGTAATTTCCGAAACTTTTCGAAGACGTTGGAACATATGCAGCAGCGGATATCTTCACTTTCGAACTTGAATGGCATGATCTTATTCTTGATATCCGTAAATATCTTCTTTTTGTGCTCACTTTGGAGATGATCTTTAAGTGCCTCTAAAGACGTAATGTCTGTGCTGCAGAGTTTACATTGTAAGCCTGTAATGTCTAATTTGATGCAAAATTCATTTTTCCTGCTGTTCATAATAACATTTGGAGATACTGGGTCATATTGGTCTCCATGAATTTCATGGTTATGCTTCTTTAGATCGGCAGGGTCCTGATATTGTTCCTTGCAGTAGCAACAGACGTACCCCGTGTCAATCTTTTGAAGGAAAGGGGTCGCATTGCTGCACATTATAATAATTTGCGTGTTATTCGATTGTTTTTCGAGTTCTTCTCTGACAGACGGCTTTGTTTTACCAGCGGGCTTTGGCTTTGTTGTCAGTTTATTTGGTTTTGATTCAGGTACTTTCTTTAATTTGATGTTACCTACAAAGAAAATATAAGGTTATTCTGGGGTCTTACTTTTTTATTATCGTATAAATATCACTTTCCGCTTTTTTTATTGCCTACCTTATGATTAGGGGTAATGGGACGATTTGGAATAAACATAAGATTAAGAGATACACAGAAGACATAATTGTGTGGAAAAGAAGCCTTTACCCGACATTCAAAGATTGGAGGCCAATCCGTTTAATAAATAGATTCCAATACAAATCCGTTAGCCGTGTGGTATCCGGCAGAGTAGAATAGAACCAACCCATTACACTCAGGGGTGTCGTATAAGGCGACTAATGTCTGAGGCAGAACACCTTGCGCCTCCGTAGACCAGAGAATGGGCAGCAGCGTTTTCTGTTAGTCTTTCATCACTGCGATCTCCAATCCGCCTGCCAAGCGTGGAGATTACGGCAAATTCCTCCCATCATGGGAGAGGCGTATGTCCAGCAGTGGACGTTATGGGCTGTTGTAGTAGTGTAGTAATACAAATCCTATTAATAAATACTGAGTCATCATCATATTCTTGCTCTTGTCCCATGTTACTTGGAGTCGGTGCATTAAGTTTTTTTTCTCTATCTGGTCAATGCCTACAGGTACGCTATCATTAAAAAAGATTCATGTTCAAAAGACAATTTTACTTCTTAAGACTTAAATCAACGACTGATCAAATGAACTTATTCCTATAATTCTGTCCATTGTCATTTACCTAACTTCACATTATTTGTCCTTATGTCGTGAAAGAGATGCTTAAATTTACAACCTTGTTTATTTATCACTAATATTCATAATTTTCCTGTCTGTTTTCTTGTTCTATTCTCCCCTGTCAGACGTCACGGCATCATTTACTCCTTTCTCTTTTACATCATTCCTTACACAATCCATCCATCTTTTCATTGCCCCTCTCCCTCTCAATCCATCAAAATTCAACTCCAGCGCTCTCTATGTTTATCACTGATATTGTTTGATCGAAACATTGTTATGGTGACTACGGCGTCCTATCATATTTTTTGGGATAAATTATAGAAAGATTGACAGAAAACACGTTAATTTAATACTTATACATGTTGCAAGTTTATTAGTTTTAAGAACTGAATATTATAATGAGGATTACATTTATCATGTAATGAATTTTAGAATGTATTTTCGGGAAATAAAAGGCTTAAATAATAATAATAACATGTTGCACGCAAGGGTGTGAAACTAGTCGCGTATAGATTGGAAATCACTTTTTTTAATCAAGGTCTTTATCTATACAAGAGTAGTTTGCAAATACTCGTGTATACTTTGTAGTGGCCCAAGTTGCTCCATCAGCATCAGCTTCTTGTAATTAATAAGGCGTAGTCGACGTAGCCGAGGCTCCTATTTCTGTCTGCAGGGTTTAAATATGCAGGGTATAGATATAATATACTATATATATCTATACTAATATAATAAAGAGGTAACATTTGTTTGTAAGTTTGTATGTTTGTAAGTTTGTATGTAGGGGGTAATCTCCGGAAGTAATGAACCAATTTTAAAAATTATTTCACTGGTTGAAAGTTAGTAAGTTATTCGTGAGTGCTACAGGCTATATTTTATTCTTGTACTCCCACGGGAACGGGAACTACGCGGGTGAAACCGCGGGACGTCAGCTAGTTACTAATATTTCGACTAGTTTCACACCCTTGCGTTCTGGCCTTGTCTAGAATGAACAGACGCGGCGTGGCGACATGTTTCATGTGCTTTGTCATAGTTAAATTGATAGTACAAATAAATGTCATGGTAAAACTGTGATCTTGATGACTCAGTGACGGGTTCAAATAAAATAACACAATAGCCTATTTTGACACGTCAAAATCATCCTAGTACTAACTATGCGAGCAACCAACGGCCCTTGCAAGCAGGTAAAGATTTTGATCACGTTGTCCTTTGTAGTAAGTAGAGATGCGTTTACTAGACGAAACACAGTATAAAATATACTAAGTATCTATTGCTAACAATATGAATGAATAACACAGCGTTTACGAGGTACATTTTTCTACAATTGTGAGGAGAGACGTTGATTTTAAATTGTACAATATGCAAGGTTTGAAACTAACACTGGTCACTAACACTAGACCTAGACTTAGACTAGAAAAACTGATAATAAATAGTTAACACGGTAAATTTACTGTTTTTAGTGTTAAAATTATACCGTCTGCATAATTGACGAAGTTTGACTTATAATACATGTATGTACACGACTACATGCCGATATTTCTCTCGAGCATTTAAATTACAGCTTTTAAAATTAAAGCTTTATTAAGATCGATTACAAACAAAGACATTAAATTATACTACACAATAGACGGGACATAGCGAAAAAAATCGTAATCCGATACATTTGTCCTAGTGGGCAAAAGTCGTTCAGTCTAGTGTGGTACGCCTGCGTGATAAGTCGTATTCTTGACAAACTGTCAAACAAAAGAAAAATATTTTCTAAGAAATTATGCCGAGTTGCGCATTACGGTATTGTAAATCTCGTTATGGTAGAACGACTGGATCTAACTTCGGTTTATTTTCGTAAGTATTTGTTATATTTACTTAGTAATAATTTTAATAAATAGTTCTAGAACATATGCTAATTTTGTAATAAACGCCCTCTATTACTGAATAGCTTTACTACTGCCTTGCAGAGATGTGATGTTGTTTATCGATTTTGTCATCGATATTTTATGAGGTAAATAATAAATAACACTTTAAATATAATACTGTTTGAACATAATCATAACATTTAATTTAAATGTTAATAAAGGAACAAGTACTATTCGTTCAAGTAGGGTTCTGTTATTGCAGGTTTCCGAGTGTAAATAATGTAGAACGTGAAAAGTGGATACGTTTTGTTCAAATAGACCGTAAAGAAGAAAATTGGCTTCCATCTGCTTCGTCAAAATTATGCTCAAAGCATTTTAAAAGACGACATTTACTTCGGAAAGACTGGTCGATCAATTTAAAAAAAAGAATCTGTACCTTGTACTACAAGTGAAGTGAGTTGCACGTTTCTTTTTTCGTAGTCATTCTTTATAGTAAAATAGTACACTGCTTATAGTCCATAATACTTGCTCAACTTTGCTATCTGTCTGTTCGTCTCCCGGTATCCCACAAAATAGAAATCAGATACTGAAATATTACTTTCTTTATCTTCATTACTTTCTTACTTTCTTTACATTATCAAGTTTCGCAATCAATTATCACTTGCAATGCAACCAGTTGCTGAAGAAGATGCGAACGAAAGGGAAATTTTCAGTCTTTAGGTTTACAACATTAGTTTTTTTTTTATAAAAACAGCTGCATACATTTAAATTTGCATACCTCGACATAATGTATGGATCAGCTGATTTTTTTTTCGCGATTTCAGTGCTGGTCCCATAGTAAAAGTTTTTCATAATGATGAGTACAATAACCGATATAATACAAGGTTTCAAACTTAGTATAGTTTAGCGCGAGTACGACTCACATTTAGACTTTTTTTATAATTTCAGGATGATGAAATGAACCCCAAAGCCACCAGACTTACTACACCAGTCAATGTTGATGTTTCAGACTCTGAGTCTATCTTCGACACTCCGAGAAAAATTGCATTGAAGGCACAAGTTCATAAGTTACAAAAACAAAATCTACGTCATCAGGTTAAAATTAAAAAATAGGCCAACAAAATAGATATTTAAAAATATGTCAATGGATAAATAAAAATATGTGGGTCTGATTTTGGGGCACAGGTGGCACGGCAGCCCATGCTCTGATTTGTTGGTGGTACTTGCTATTATTATTCTATGAATCGTCAGGTATAAGATTCTTAAGTAGAATGTCTGTGGTCTCCTCATTACCAGCTGTATGAATGTTATTAACTTTGATGTTTTGTATGTAAGCAAGGTCGATTGATCTGTTTGCTTATGGCTCAAATTATATGCGTCCGCAAGACCAAGAGACCCGGCCGCTAACGCCACGAAACTACAAACAACTGTATGCGGTGTACGAGCGGCTGTACGACTGTTCAAATAAATCATTGCATACTTTTGCTTGTAATTTCAAGGCGTAGCGGCCAGGCCGTGCGGTCGCATATAATTCGAGCCGTAAACTCGCAGAGTAGAGCTTCTACTAGACAATGGTTAGAACACTTTTTCTGGTAAATGAATACATATGAAACACTTTTTATTTAATTAATGCGAACATTTATATTCATCACCTAAATATTTGTGTCCTGTGGGTATCAAACCCTTGAATCATTAGACCATGATAATGGCTTCTAAATTGTACAATCTATTAGAGGGGATGGTTTGTATTCCGAGATACAGGTTACCACCTAGTTCGGATGAAGAGGTTCCAATTCAAGTTACGAAGTACCGTTAGTCTTGTAATTATAAAATAAAATTTATATATAAATTAAAATTTATATAATTACTAGCTGTTGCCCGCGGCTTCGCCCGCGTAAAGTTCGGTAACTGTCCCACTGAATCATACTAAAGGGATAAATAGTGTCCTACATGTGAATCCAGGTTATAAACTATCGATGTGCCAAATTTCATAATCATCACAACCACCATCACTGTCACAACCACCATTATTATCACAATCACCATCACTATCAAAACCAACATCAATATCACAATCATTATCACAATCACCATCACTATTTCAGTCACCATCACCATCACAAACACCAACACAATCACCATCACAATCACAGTCACCATCAATATCACCATCATTATCACAATCACCATCACAATCACCATCACCATCACCATCACAATCACTATCAAAATCACCATCACAATCACAATCACCATAACAATCACCATCATCGTTATCTCAATCATTATCACAATCGCCATCACAATCGCCATCACAATCACCATCACAATCACCATCATCACAATCATTCACTATCACAATCACACTATCACAATCACCATCACCATCACAATCACCATCACAATCACCATCACAATCACCATCACGATCACCATCACGATCACCATCACGATCACCATCACAATCACCATCACAATCACCATCACGATCACCATCACGATCACCATCACGATCACCATCACAATCACCATCAATGTTGAATGATCACAACCGTTTCAAGGTTCCATCTTATCTCTATACCAAAATTCATTTAGTAGGGATATACGATACACAACTGCACTCTGCGTTTCCACCCGTATAATTCCGGGATCGGGATCGGGATCTGGATAAAAAGTACCCTATGTCCTTTCCCAAGGTTCCATCTATCTCTATACCAAAATTCATCAAAATCGGTTCAGCGGTTTAGGCGTGAAAAGGTAACAGACAGACAGACAGACAGAGTTACTTTCGCATTTATAATATTAGTAGGGAAGTAGGGATAGTAGGGAAGTAGGGAAGTAGGGATTATCACAATCACCATCACTATTTCAGTCACCATCACCATCACAAACACCAACACAATCACCATCACAATCACAGTCACCATCAATATCACCATCATTATCACAATCACCATCACAATCACCATCACCATCACCATCACAATCACTATCAAAATCACCATCACAATCACAATCACCATAACAATCACCATCATCGTTATCTCAATCATTATCACAATCGCCATCACAATCGCCATCACAATCACCATCACAATCACCATCATCACAATCATTCACTATCACAATCACACTATCACAATCACCATCACCATCACAATCACCATCACAATCACCATCACGATCACCATCACGATCACCATCACGATCACCATCACAATCACCATCACAATCACCATCACGATCACCATCACGATCACCATCACGATCACCATCACAATCACCATCAATGTTGAATGATCACAACCGTTTCAAGGTTCCATCTATCTCTATACCAAAATTCATTTAGTAGGGATATACGATACACAACTGCACTCTGCGTTTCCACCCGTATAATTCCGGGATCGGGATCGGGATCTGGATAAAAAGTACCCTATGTCCTTTCCCAAGGTTCCATCTATCTCTATACCAAAATTCATCAAAATCGGTTCAGCGGTTTAGGCGTGAAAAGGTAACAGACAGACAGACAGACAGAGTTACTTTCGCATTTATAATATTATATAATATAGTAGGGAATAGGGAATATACGATACACAACTGCACTCTGCGTTTCCACCCGTATAATTCCGGGATCGGGATCTGGATAAAAAGTACCCTATGTCCTTTCCCAAGGTTCCATCTATCTCTATACCAAAATTCATCAAAATCGGTTCAGCGGTTTAGGCGTGAAAAGGTAACAGACAGACAGACAGACAGAGTTACTTTCGCATTTATAATATTAGTAGGGATTTCTATATCTTTCATGATCATTTAGTAATTTGTATGTAAAATAAATAAATAAATAACTTGTACACATTGAAACCACTGATCGTTTTATTGTTTTCCTAATTTTTTGGCATTTGATTCAATCTATTCAAATGTGTACAAAAAATAGTCTCGTAACTTTTATTATTATTATCGATACCTTGTTAATTAAATGGTAACATCCCTACACAAAGTTTCTAGTATGGTTTTCAAAGCTAGATGGCGTTACTGACATTTGGTGTTCCCAATAGCCGCTCTAATTTTGCTATATTATGCTAGATGGCGTTACTGAGACAAGGGATCACAGTTTTTCTATGACATTTCTTCGCATAGCCCCTCTATAGTAGGTATATTTAATCTCTTTGATTACAAAGCTTATGCTTGTTTATCATCCGCGTGCTTCTTCATATGCTCTTTCAACGACTTCTTTCTTGCGTAAGCCTTTAAACAAATCTTGCACTGAAAGTCTTTCGTCCCTGTGTGTACTATTTCATGCTGCCTCAGCATAGGTGCGGTAAAGAACCTTTTATCACACAACGTACATTTGTGCTTGCGCTCAATCAAATGATCCCTCTTAGTATGAATAGTCAGTGAACTTTTGCAAGTAAAGGTCTTATCGCAAGCACGACATTTCATCAGTTTACTTTGCACCCCATGCACTTCAACCACATGAGCATCCCTCTTCCGATGATTTTTAAACATTTTTTTGCAGAACCCACATTTATTTCTTAGATGCTTGAGTATGTGAACGGAATCTTCGTGACTTTTTACCTTTCGCTTAGTATCATAAGTATTGGAGCAGTAGCTACATTTGAACTCGCCTGTTTTGTGTGTCTGAGCGTGCCTCTTGAGACAACCGCTGGTAATAAAACCCATATCACACACTTTGCAAATGAAATTTCTATAGTGAGTGTGCATATGACATTGCAAAATTTTAAAGTTTTCAAAAACACTTGGGCACAAACAACATTTAAAGACTTCACCACCTAACTTAAATGGTAAAAATTGGTTTTTAATGTCCATGTGTATTGCCCTTTCGTGTTCACTCCTTAGATGATTTAACAAGTTTTCTAAAGTGTCTATGTCAGCGTCGCAGAGTGTGCATCGTAATTCCGTTAAGTCCAGCTTGACACAAAACTCATCTATTCTATTAATCTTTTCGTTTGGAGTTACAGCACTGTACAAGCGCCGATGATTGTCTAGAATATGTTTCTTCAGATCTGCGGGGTCTGGATACTGTGTATCACAGTAGCAACACATATAACCTCGATAATTAATTCCAAGAAAAGGCGTGGCATTGGAGTAATTTAGAATTTCTTGTAGATTTGAGCGGTGTTTCTTCATTCCGTCGCACCTTTCTCTCCTCGCTTTACCGATCTCTGTAAGAACTCCTCTTGTTCTCTTTCGTTTTGGTTTTTCTTCAGTAATTTTTGTTTCTTCAGTATTTGTTTTCGGAACTACAATAGTTTTAGTTCCAGTACCTATAAAGAAAATGTTAATTTAATTGATTTGTCATCATTCTTGCTGGACGTAGAGTTATTAAATAACGAAATAATTAACGATTTTAGCATTACCAGACAACCAACCATAAAAATATTGAAAAAAAAAAAGAAATTGTGATTTTAGTGCAGATGACACTTACAGCAAACATTCCAATAACTCACATAAACGCGTAACCATTAGTACGTGTCAAATGGTCAAGATAAATATTTTCTTTTCTAATTCTTATTCCATCGCATTTTTATTAATCTTTTTAGATGTACGTGTATTAAATGTTTCTAATTTCTAATACTAACCATTACTAAGATATTTCTCGATGTCAATAGTAAAACTAGACTCCCTGTATTTTGTCAGCTTCCAGTGAAACGAATGAATTGACTTCTAAAACACTATTTGGTTGGATACTGGTTTGGCTGAACAATGACATTTTAGCTGAAATATAAAGTAACTTCATGTATTATTATGTTACTTAGATTGTTAATTATTGCCTGCTAAATTCGACGCAGCACCTTCCCGTGGCTGAGCGCCGTAGTCACATTTTACGCGATATATTTAATCCTTGCAAATTATACTATTAATATTCAACGGAATCATCGCAACGAGGTCTTACGACTACGTTAATGTCGTTATGCGTCACATTGAAAAGACGAAAATTAATTTTAAAAGTAACTTAGTCAATAAAGTAACGATGCGAAAATTTGTTAATTACTACGTAGATACTGAAAACGCTTTTGTAAGAAGTGCCTATGGTTATGGGTGTTATTATGGATCTCCAAAATCCATTCGATAAAGTAAGTTATTTATTTATTTTTATTTATTTATTTAAATAACATGGGAGACTTACAGCTAAAACAAACAGATCAAGAACAGTACAATAGACTGAAAGCCAATTACAGGTCTCCACTTATAAAATACAGAGAAAAAAAAAGTAAATTCTATGGACATTCACACCAAGTTACTATACATATTACGTACCACAGCATAATTACTATGTTGCTCACACTGCATAACAACCAACATAACAAAATAACAAAATGAACTACTTGAAAAAGCTTCGACTTAAGCACTTCCTGGCTGACGACACACTAGTTTGGAATGGATCTATATCAAACTGTTTACAAAGCTTGTTTAAATTTCTGCTTGCACGCACAATGTAGGAATTCTGCCTATAATTAGTTGATGCAAATGGCACACACAAAGGGGGATTGTATCGTTTAGACTTCAAGGGAATGGTACTCGTAAAATAAAATTTTGACAAAATGTCACTACAGTTTATGGTGTTGTTAAAAATTTTCAACAAACACACACAGTCAGAAATTTCGCGGCGGTTGATCAAAGGTAATATATGATATTTTTTACATAGGTTATGGTAGTTTTCCGAATGATACGGTACTTTTTGATGGTAACATAGATACCTTATGAACCTTCTTTGGATGCTCTCAATGCGGTCAATGTATTTGTGGTAACATGGGTTATGAGTACAAAATGAAATAAAAAATGCAATATTTTATTTTGACTGTATCTGTTGAATTTATATGTTACGAGTAATAATCTTAGCTTCTGACGTCGTCGTCGTATATAAATTCATGATTAAACTGATGTATTCACGGAATACCGCAAGGGTCTGTTCTGGGCCCGTTGTTGTTTCACAACATTTATCGAAGGCAAATAGCTATCATTAAAAAACATCTTATTTAACTATAAAATAAACTTTAAAGGGGATAAATCGTTTTTATGAAACATCGTTTCTTCGTCAAGTTACGTTGAAAACGAAGTCCTTTCAATTCATTCGATTACTTGAAGTCAAACAAAGATCATGCATTAATTAACTTAATTTTTATTTCACAACAAGCGGACGTCACGCGGTTTCACCCGCGTAGTTCTCTTTCCCGTGGGAGTACGGGGATGAAATTACTTTCTAATGGTGAAAGAATTTTTAAAATCAGTCGAATAGTTTTACAGTTAAATCGTAACAAACACACAAACAAAAATCAAATCAAAATATACATGAATTGAAGCCGATTGGGTAAACCAAAGCATTATAATGACATCAAGTAGCCACTTTAAAAATAGTTCTAGTGCTTAAAGAGGTCACAAATAGTCACAATGTCGTTAATATAAAACTTGTCCGGATGAGACTGAGGTAAATTTTCACGTTAAGGCACGTTTCGCCCCACGGGGTAACCGTCGGCCTCATTGAAATCTGGAGGATGCAGGGAGTAGTGCAAGACGAGCATGAAAGATATTTCTTGTGAAGAGGCCTGTGTATGAAATTGGTGGATTGCCAACTTCAGCCCGTAATCAGGTCTCAGATTTCATACACATCAGCCAAAACAATTCCTGACCAGAAGTTTGTTGTTCTACCGATTTCAGGTGTTTCTCCTCTGCTCCCATCTCTCGACTACTGATCAGCTTTCCGAATCACGTAATACCAACAGAGTACTAGTACCTCCAGTTTACCACATGCGAAGCTCGGTAGGACAATGTCTATGCACCGCCTGTTGGGGGATGTCATTTCGTATTTAATTAGGCATACTGTGTCAATATTCGCCATGCCTACTTTCGTGTGCCCTTACCCGCTGGATTTCTGCACGAATGCCAGACGGCAGCGCTCGCATTTGAACTGTCTAACATCACTGAATATTTTCATAATGCTGGCTTTAAGTTTTCTTCCGGATATATTCCTTCAGACACAGTACATTAGAAATCTTGTTTTTGTATGCGTTACTATGCTATCACCGGGTTTCCGTGATTTATTTTAGTTAAATAATAAAACATCAAATGCCATAGTAAAACTGTGATCCCATTACTCAGTGGCGATTGCTTTTGGTAAATTAACATAATGGCCTATTTTAACATGCGGAACTAGAGGTAGGCGAGCGACTGATGGCTAGTTGAGACCTTGCCAGCAAGTAACGATTTTGTTCACTTTATCTCGTGTACCATAAGCAGGTGCACAAGTATCATTGAAAATATTGAAATAAGAATGCGTTTACCAGACGAAAACACAGTAAAGAATTCACCAAGTATGTATTGCTAAGAGTATGAATGAGTTACAAGGCATTTACGAGTATATTTTTCTACAATTAGAGATACGTTGATTACAATTGTACAGTCAATATTGACGAAGTTTGACTTATCTTAGTATATGTCTACGACTACATTATGCTGATATTTATCGTGAGCCTTTCTTTATAAATGATCGCCTTTAACGTTCAATTTTGTATATCATCCGCGTGTTTCTTCATATGCTCTGTCAACGACTTTTTTCTAGCGTAAGCCCTTAAACAAAGATTGCACTGAAAGTCTTTCGTCCCAGTGTGTACTATTTCATGATGCCTCAGCATGGATGCTGTAAAGAATTGTTTTTCACACAACTCACATTTGTGCTGCCGCTCAATCAAATGATCCCTCCTAGTGTGTCTGGTCAGAGATTTTTTACTAGTAAAAGTCTTATCGCAAGCACTACATTTAATCAGTTTACTTTGCACCCCATGCACTTTAGCGACATGATCAACTCTCTTCTGATAGGTATTAAACTTCTTATTGCAGTACCAACACTTATTTCTCAGATGCTTGTGTATGTGCACGGTAGCTTCGTGGCTTCTTACCTTTCTCGCAGTATCATAGGTGTTAGAGCAGTAGTTACAATTGAACTCGCCTGTTATGTGTGCCTGGGCGTGCCTTTTGAGACAACCGCCGGTAATATAACCCATATCACACACTTCGCAAATAAAATTTCTATAGTGAGTGTGCATATGCAATTGCAAACTTTTAAACTTATCAAAACTACTTGGGCATAAACAACATGTTAAGACTTCACTACTGAACTTGAATGGTAAGAATTGGTTTTTAATGTCCATGTGTATTCCCCTTTCGTGTTCACTCATCAGATGTTCTAACAAGTTTTCTAAAGTGTCTATGTCAGTGTCGCACAGAGTGCAGCGTAATTCCGTTAAGTCCAGCTTGACACAAAACTCATCTATTCTAGTAATCTTTTCGATTGGAGTTACAGCACTGTACAAGCGCCGATGATTGTCACGAATATGCTTCTTCAGATCTGCAGGATCTGGATACTGTGTATCACAGTAGCAACACATAAAACCTCGATAATTTATTCCAAGAAAAGGCGTGGCATTCGAGTAAATAAGAATTTCTTGAAGATTAGAGCGGTGTTTCTTCAATTCTCCTATCATTTCTATCCTTGCTTTACCGATCTCAGTGAGAACTCCTTTTATTCTTTTCCGTTTTGGTTTTTCTTCAGTATTTGCTTTCGGAACTTCAATAGTTTTAGTTCCAGTACCTATAAAGAAAACGCTGTTTTAATTGATTTGTCATCATTCTTGTAGAACGTAAGCTAGCTCTAGATCACGCGAGGCCCGCCAACAGTTATTGTAGCATAGAATAATTAAAGATTATAAGTTTACAACTAACCTACTATACAAATAAGCTAATCATCCGTAGTCTTACGAGTAGTCCGTAGTTTTGCGATGTCGCCATGCGTCACAAAAAAAAACGAAAACTTTTTAAATTCCTATACACTCCTTAACGCAACAATCCGAAAATTAGAAGACCGCTCATATTGGAATTCGCGTTTAAGAAAAGTTCAGGACAATGGTTATGGCTGTTATTATAGATCTCCTAAAGCCATTCGATACACAGCCATACGTACAATATGAAAACAAAACCGCAATATTTTATTTTGACTATCTGACTTTTCAAGTTTTCATAACACAGCTTTAGAGGTCGTATTTCGTTAATTCGCTAAAACTCTACCTACACGATATAACGGATGTACTCCCAGACAACCGCAAGGGTCAGTACTGGACCCGCTATTGTTTCAGAACATCTATTGCAGGCCTAAAAGGGGTTAATCGTTTGTTTGAATTTCGCCTCCTTTTTTTCCGAATGGGAAATCATCAAATGATTCCTCCCGCTCTGGGCGCAGCGGGAGGAATCATCAGGGAGGGAGTGAGTGTCAGACTTTTAGTGACTAAAACCCATCCATGTTCCTTCTTCGCCCTTTGTGTTCCGGGGCCACGGTATCTCTTTTGAACAGTCCCGCAGCCCCGGCAGGCATCGGCCCTTGCGAAACCCTTCCTTTCTGCTGACATCTCTTTGAGGCGCGCGTGGAACACGAACGCGCCGTCGCTTACTTCTGAATTTTATATGAAACATCGATTGTTCGTCAAGTTACGGTGAAAATGAAATCCTTCAAATTAATTCGATCACTTAAAATCAAACACTTACTATCGTTCAAATGATTTATTTCACAAACAAAATACTAACTAAAAGACGAAAACCTTATCAATACAAATAAAAGATCTGATGTTGATACATCATACAAGCCGATTATGTTAACTTAAGCATTATAATGACAGTAAGCAAAATAATTCTTGTACTTTTAAACGTCCCAATTAGTTACTAATATAAAACTTGTGAAGCATTATCATTACCATTCTTCTGCCCTTATCCAAATTTATTTGGGGTCAGCCTGAAATTGGATCTCAATTTCAGACATACATCAGCCAATACAATTCCTGACCAGGACGCAGGTAGTTGTTTTATCGATTTAAGTGTTTTCTCAACTGCTCCCATCTCTCGACCACTCTGATCAGTTTTCAGAATCACGTACCAACAGAATGCTAGTACCGCCAGTTAAATACACGCGAAGCTTGATAAGTCGATGTGTTTGTACCGCCTGTTATGCATACTGTATTAATTAGACCAGTTCACCGTGCCTACTTTTCATGTGCCCTTTCCAGCTAGCTTTTTGCACGAATGCCCGACCGCAACGCTCGCATTTAAACCGTCTAACGTCACTGTGTATTTCCATATGCTGCCTTAAAGTTTCCTTGCGGCTATATGACTTCAGGCAGACAGTACATTGGAACTCTCTTGATTTTGTATGTGTTACCATATGAAACTTTAAATCAACATCTTTGAAAAATGCCTTCTCGCATTCTGTACATTTGAACCGCCTCTCCATCAAATGATCTCGTCTAGTGTGGATCCTCAGTGCGCTTGTGTTAGGAAACGTCCTGTCGCACGCTTGGCATTTGACAATCTTCAACTTGAGTCCATGTATTTCCACTAAGTGCTCGTCTCTCTTCACATGATTCTTGAATCTTTCATTACAGAATTTACACTTATTTTTGAATCCCTTGTAAAAGTGAACAACTTTTTCATGACTCCCAACCTTCCACTTAGTGCCAAAGGTTTTAGAGCACAAATTACATTTGAAAACGCCTGTATTGTGTGTGGCAATGTGTCGTCTGAGACTTTCTTTGATAATGTATCCCATGTTACACTCATCGCAAACGAAATTCCTATAATGAACGTGCATGTGTTCTTGTAAACTTCTAAACTGTTCAAAATGACTCGAGCACAAACAACATTTTAAGGTTTCGTTGTTAAACTTAAATGGAAAGAGTTGGTTCGTGATTTCGGTATGTATACCTCTATTGTGGTCCGTTTGTAGATGTTTCAACAAGCTTTCCAAAGTGTCTATGTCAGTTTCGCAGAGTGTGCATCGTAAATCAGTAATATCCAGCCTTACACAAAACTTATCTAATGTGTATTTATTATCACTAGGTATTACAGAGTTATATAAACCTTTATGATTGTCACGAGTATGCTTCTTCAGGCCTGCGGGGTCTGGATACTGAGCGTCGCAGTAGCCACACATATAACCTCGATAATCAGCTCCGACAAAGGCCGTAGCATTAGAGCAAGTCAAAATTTCTATTAGATTTTTGTGGTGTTTCTTCATTTCTTTCATCATTTTTATCCTTGCTTTACCGACCTTTGTGAGAACTCCTTTTTTCCGTTTCGGTTTATTTCCAGTATTTGTTTTATGATCCTTGATAGGTTTATGTCGAGTACCTATAAAGAAAATGATGTTTTAATTGTCTTGTCAACTGTAGGTACCATAAGCGTAACTATCTGGTTTCAAGGGCATAACGCAAGTCAGTAGGGCAAACGATGTCCCTACAGGCTAGTTGTATCCCGTATTTTTTAATGAAAAATAATCATCATCTTCATCGCAACACGTTTTCTTCTTCTATTCTCCCCTGTCAGACGTCACAGTTTCACTTACTTCTTTCTCTTTCATATCATTTCTTACACAATCCATCCAACTTTTCTTCGGACTCCTTCTCCCTCTCCATCCATCAACAATCATGTCAATCAATTTTTTATTAACATGCGTTTCTTCCCTCCTCATCACATCTCCATACCAAGACAGACGACTTTCTTTCAATTTTTCTGTAACTCAAACTTTCTCTAATATACTCTTTCCTAACTTTATCCATTCTTGACACTCCACACATCAATCTCAACATTCTTATCAGATCGGCAGCCAAAATCACTAAACAAGTACTCCGTCATTCCGAATTTCATGCCAACATTCTCTAGTCTTTGCCACCACACCTCCAATTTGCTCTGGACATCTTGGCCGGTCTCGCCAATCAGCCCAGTACAATGGCATCTGCAAACAGCACAACGTGTCATCTGCGAACACCGGAGTGCCTCTTTCTGGATGTCCGACGTGAGAGTGTCCATTTGAATGAAAAATTGTGAAGACCAAAGTCACAAGCAAAAGCTAAGACGAAATAAGCCCCAACTTAATGCAAAAAAAGGTAATTAGCAGCAATATTGTTACTCAATTTGAGATCTTATTAGAAACAAACTTCTCGTCTTCTGTCTGGTTTCGTGGTCCACCAGATTGAAATCCCGCTTAGTCAAAGGATCCTCTTTTCTATGGACTGGAACACCGATTTGAGAGATGACGCTGCCTTAACGCTAATATTGAGATCCTTATTATTTATTCCAAAAACAAAACAGAAATGTCTACCTACCGGTGATATATTTGTATTATAATGAAAGGAACCTCACTTTTCTTAAAGGAATCCCGCGTACTGATTATAATCACTACGCGGGACTCCTTTAAGAAAAGTCCTCCAAGAAAAGTTTTCCAAGTTCTTTTGACCTTTCTGTCTTCCATTACCAATTTCACAAGTTTAATTTGTTAATTATTCAAGCACCGATGTGATTTAAATGGCCGCAGAAAACCAGAATGTAGTTAAATGGTCTTGATCTTGCATGAGCCATTTGAACATATCAGAAGTTTGAAAGTCCATAAGATCTACTTGTCCAAAACAATTAACAAAAACATACTTCATTGTTCGCTGGTATAGAATTCGAGAGATGATTAGATGTCGAGATAGATTAAATTTTTCATGTAAGGCATTTGCATCTTAATTGCAGATAAGGATAATTCATAATTTAGTTTTATGAATAGATTAAAGTTTTGAGGAAAGAAGCAAAGTCATTAATTAGGGATTCAGCCCTAAAGATGCCGTGAGTTTATTGATCACATGAAATCAAACAACAACTGTCATGAAAGCATTCTATTTCTCAAACAAACAATATCAATAACTACCTAATGAAAGATCTTATTGATACAATGTTAAATGCTAATTGGGTAAACAAGTAAGTATATCCAATTATTTTTTTAAATTAAGATAAGAATAGTATGAATGTAATTAAATGCATCATATGTTTCAGAATCTTTGGTGAAACTGAAGTTTGAACGAATTGATACTGGAGTCTGAACCCACAAACATATACTAGTGTTTTCGTGCTGCCTGTAACGCGATTTATTTCATTTTATGTATCTAGAAATATTCTCGTCAGTTCCACTAGCTATGCTTGATAATTTAAACTAGTTCGCCGTGTTTACTCCTCATATGCCCTTTCCAACTGGCTTTCTGCACGAATGCCCGGCCGCAATGCTCGCATTTGAACCGTCTAACGTCACTGTGTATTTCCATATGCTGCCTTAAAGTTTCCTTGCGGCTATATGACTTCAGGCACACAGTACATTGGAAATCTCTTGATTTTGTATGTGTTACCATGTGAAACTTTAAATCAACTTCTTTGAAAAATGCCTTCTCGCATTCTGTACATTTGAACCGCCTCTCCATCAAATGATCTCGCCTAGTGTGGATTCTTAGTGCGCTTGTACTCGGAAACGTCCTGTCGCACGCTTGGCATTTCCTAACCTTCAACTTGACTCCATGTATATTCAACATGTGCTCGTCTCTTCTAACTTCATTCTTAAATCTTTCATCACAATACCCACACTTACTCTTGAAATTTTTGTTTACGTGAACCCTTCTTTCGTGATTCTGAGCCCGCTTTTTAGTTAGAAAGGTTTTAGAGCACACATTACATTTGAAAACGCCTGCTTCATGTCTTTCGATGTGTTTCCTGAGTTTTTGTTTGGTAATGTATCCCATGTCACACTCATCGCAAACAAAATTCCTAAAATGAATGTGCATGTGTTCTTGTAAACTTCTAAACTTATCAAAATTACTAGAGCACAAACAACATTTCAAGGTTTCGTTGTTAAACTTAAATGGAAAGAGTTGGTTTTTTATTTCGGTATGTACATCTCTTTTGTGGCTACTTTCTAGATGTTTCATCAAGTTTTCTAATGTGTCTATGCCTGTTTCGCAGAGTGTGCATTGTAAATCAGTAATGTCCAGCCTTACTAAAAACTCGTCTAATCCGTTCTTACCGCGACCAGTCGGTAATACACAGTTATACAGGCATTTATGACTCTCACGTGTATGCTTCTTCAGGTGTGCAGGGTCTGGATACTGAGCGTCGCAGTAGCCACACATATAACCTCGATAATCAGCTCCGACAAAGGCCGTAGCATTAGAACAAGTAAGAATTTCTGTTAGATTTTTGTGGTGTTTCTTAATTTCTTGCATCATTTTTAACCTTGCTTTACCGACCTTTGTGAGAACTCCTTTTTTCCGTTTTGGTTTACCTCCATTATTTGGTTTATGATCCTTGATAGGTTTACCTCGAGTACCTATAAAGAAAACGATGTTTAATTGTTTGGTCTCCATCCTTGTAGGTTAGGTTAACCTTACTTGTTCCAAAGAGTATAAATAACAGCGGGGACAGTATCGGCCTTAGGCCTTACTGAGCAGTTAAATCTTGGAACATTAGTTTGCAGACTATTTGCAAACCGTTACTGCAGCCGAACATAACAGTGAAAACCTAGTGGTGTGTGTGACCGTCGGACTCCCAAGTGATAGGTCTCGAGTTCGTACCCAAGGGATCCAATAAAATTATCACTTACTTCGGTGAAGGTAAACATCGTGAGGAAACCAGCATGCCTGAGAGACATTTCTTGCATCATTGGGCATGTAAAGCTAAATCAGAGACTGATGAGCGGCATACAAACTCAGGTTAGGCACTAACCACACGATAAAAAAGAAAGATAATGTCAATTAACCGGATAAGTGACCAGAAGAAGTTGAACTCTCGTCGAGAGCTTCTACTGATACTGTTAGCCTGTTTCATCCCACTGTTGGGCAAACGCCTCTCCCCGTGACTTCCAGTTGTTTAGATCCAGGGTTAATGTGGATTTTGAATTTTGGTTACCAAAAATAAGCCTGTTCAAGTCTTGAATCATCATCTATTGTGATCTTCAACATTTTTTGTATGAAAAACGATACGTGGTTTATTTGTTTTGGTTCGTACGAAGAGATATTTGGGAAAGGGCAATGACCGCTATTCTCATTTTAACTGGCAACTATAGTTATTAATATAATTCAGGCTTGTATGGTGCCTAAGCCCACGGTAGCCACTATAGCCACGGTATAGTACCTTATTGCTTTATGCTCGTTTCCCTTTGACTAACCGGAAAGGTTTTCGAGACTTCAATTACGTAATTCACACCAAGGCCATTAACATTTTTATTTTTAACGCTGATGCAGTTTTCGTAGTAAACAGAATTTGTCTCGATATTGCACGAGTCTTTAAAACTTTAACAGGCGAAGTCAATAAAATGGTGGAATCGTGATATTCCCTTGTAAGTTTTGTCCAAAGGTAAGTCCTCGAAATAAAACAACCACGGCCATGAAAAAATCTATTTTACAATACATGCTATATAACAAAAATACTCAAGGTAAGATTTAAGTGTCACAAACACAATTTTGACTTCCAGTATTGACAATAAAATAAATTGAATAAAGCAGGCGTTGAATGTTAAAAAACTTATTATATTGTTTAGAATTTAGCATTTGCACGTAGTTATTGGCAAGACATAGTGCACTACCCAATTTTAGATCATCAAGTCTTGGTAACTACCTATACTTGACAAATAAATTATTAATTCTATTCCAAATGAATGAATGAAGAATGGATGTTTATATTTATAAGTATACTAGCTGACCCACGCAACTTCGTCTGCGTCACATAAAAAAGAAACAGCTCACAAAAGGAATACATTTTTCCCCGTTTTTGCAATATTTTTCATTTATGCTCCGCTCCGGTCGCAGCGTGATGTTATATAGCCTATAGCCTTCCTCGATAAATGGACTACCCAGCACTGAAAGAATCATTCAAATCGGACCAGTAGTTCCAGAGATTAGCGCGTTCAAACAAACAAACAAACACTGCAGCTTTATAATAATATAGTATAGATATTTACAAAAAAAAAGTATCAATGTAGTATAATTATCAACGAACTGGCATCCACGACACAAGCCTCGTTGCTTAGTTTGGCATTAGATGGCTGTGTGTGTGCGATATTTATTTATTTATTTTATTCCACTCAGCGTTCGATGTAATTGCGAATAATATGAAATCATCAGACCAGTTCGCTGTGCTTACTTTTCATGTAACCTTTCCACCTGGGCAGGCAGTCTCGACATAGATAACGACAACCGCAACGCTCGCATTTGTCACTGTGTATTTTCATATGCAGTTGTATTAGGAAACGTAAGACGAATGTAAGACGTTTCCTAATACAACCGCATATGGAAATACACAGTGACAAATGCGAGCGTTGCGGTCAGGCATTCGTGCGACATCCAGAGCGAGACCGCGCCGGGTGTGCGCACGGATTCTTATAAAACATGGATAAAACCGCAAAGCCGTTGAAATAGAAACTAATCTATGTAAATGATTTAGTGAATAAGTCGTTGGTGTGTCAATAAATAAATAAAAAATAAATAAAATAAAACGCGCAACATGGCGGATACCAATGATATATAAACTATAGATACGTTGTCCGCACTCTAAAATGACAACATGAAATGAAGCCAATTGGCCACATCGCGCTTAGTTACGCACCAACCTGTCGCGCGACGCTACGTTTGTTTATAATTTAATAAATCCTGTGACGTGACTGAAGATGTATATTTATCTCCCTCTCGCAACAGGCATCCCGCCGTTCGGTGTCATATTTTCTTTCTCTTTCTAAGTAGTTCTAGTATTTTCGCCGTTTTTAAGCGCCGCGATGTTGGTTCATGACGTGTCTATATATAATACGTCATTGGCGGATACCGATATTTCGAACCGAAATCTCTCTCCATCTCCGACATACATACATTTCATGGGATCACCGGATAATTTGAAACGCAAGAGTGTGTGTTTAATATCCGTGTGCATACCCCTTTTGTGGTCAGTTTCTAGATGTTTCATCCAGTTTTCTAATGTGTCTATGTCAGTATCGCAGAGCGTACATTGTAAGTCAGTTATGTCAAGTTTCACACAAAGCTAATTAGATTTATTTTTATTTAAATATGTTTTTGGAGTTACTGCGTTGTATAAGCCTCTGTGACTGTCACGTGTTTGTTTCTTCAGGTCTGCAGGGACCAGGTACTGAGTTTTGCAGTAGCCACACTTATAACCTCGAGAATAGGGTATTTTACTCAATGTGAGAAAAAAAACTAAAAATATACTATTGAGATAGCTTAGGCAAAAAGCGTTCGGAAAACGCAAGTTTTAGTCCATAAAATTGCAAACTACTCGTAAATTTTAAAATCCTATTCAAAGGTTTCAGCTTTTTTAATTTGTTTCATAACACAATTATAGTAGTCGCCATGTTACTACGTCATACGGTTATATAAACTTAGAAGTGTCAACTGTCAACTTCAAATATCACTGCATTTGTTTACACAGCCAACTGACGTCATGACCAATATGGCGTCCACTGCGTCCAGTGTTTTCGTCAAATTACGCGCGAAATTTGAATATGCAAAATTTAAAAAAATAAAATTGCAAATTAAAATTTAAATGCATTTTTATGGCACTTAACGATTGACTAACATTTTTGTGAATTTTTTAGTGGTTCATTAGCACTTTAGAATCTAATTGAGACACTTATCAAAAATGGGTGTAATGCTATACCCTATTAACTATAACAAAGGGTTGTAGCATTGGAGCTAATCAGTGAACCGTCTAACATCACTATGTATTTCCATTATGCTGCCTTAAAGTTTCCTTGCGACTTCAGGCACACGGTACATTGGAACTCTCTTGATTTTGTATGTTACCATGTGAAACTTTAAATCGACTTTTCTAAAAAAAATGCTGAAAAAATGATGAAACGTTTCGCATTCTGTGCATTCATACCACCTCTCCATTATATGGTATTGTTTCGTGTGCATCCTAAGTGCGTTTCTATTAGGAAATATCCTGTTGCACGCAAGGCAATTGATTATCTTCAATTTGACTACATGCACTACCGGCAAGCGCTCATATATTCTCGTAGCATTACTCAGTTCCGTGATTTTTGTTCTGGTTTGACTGATCTCGATGGTATCATTCTTGATCCTTTGCGTTGATTTAAGTTTTTCATTTATTTTACTAGCCTTGATAGAATTTTCTCGAGTACCTATAAAGAAAACGCATTTTTTTTTTGTGTGTCACCAACGTTGTTGTATGCAAGTACATATTATTTAATTTGAAGAAATACAAGTTCCAAGCTTTAACGCGTTAAACCAAACTGAAAAACTTAAGTCCTCAAGAACAGTTGAAACGAAAGATGTTGCGCTTGCGCCTAAATTGGCAATTATTTTTATAAATGTATTAACTGATTAATAACTGTTTACTATAATGAATAATACTAAGTCATTTTTTTATTTTCCAGGGAGAAAAATGTGTAACAATACGTTTGCATGGGCTAAGCGCTTTCCTCGTAAGTTCTGAGTTTATCTACACGTTTACTGACAGCTGCTTGCAATGACTGGACAAGTCCATTCAAATATGTGTAGATCTTTCTTCAAAAGTCCAACGAGAACCTACATGGTCCTCACGTGATCTGACCAAGACAAGCCGTGACATCCGAGTTTGTTTCATGTGTTTTTTTTTCCGAGTAGTCAGATGGGAAGCACCGACCTCAACTAGTTTGTAAAAATTTGACGTGTAAAACTGTTTTAAATAAACTCCTTACAAAATAAATAAAATTTATCATCTATAAAAAGTATACAAACATCCCTTATTTCTTTATCTTTATTGCACTCAAAGATATACACACAAAATTACAATATATAGCTTATGTACAACAGCGAGCTTATAGTCCAAGAAAATTTGTCAAATAAGGGCAAGTTTCTCAGAATGAGAGATAGTCAGCTATAAAGTTGTTTAAACCTTTATTTTGGAACCCGAACTTGTCTTTAAACCTACCGTAGCGTCCGGCCCATTAAATTGGCCGCAAGCTAAAGAGCAGCCTTGCTTTCCTGCATCCACATCGCAAACCACAACCATTCTTGCAGGTGCCGAATATTGTGTTAAGCAATTCCTCCGGAGCTGGTGGATTCATTGTCATGACAGGTTCCAGGAATTTATCACGCATTATTCAACCCCAAATCTGGGGTTCTAAATGATGCCCTAACCAAGTCTGGACTTGATAATAAACACGGTTTATCTCGAAAATGGTTTAAGATATAATAAAAAAAATTGAACAAAAGTTGTAGACAATTTAATCCTCTACATCTACAATATTTAAAACAAAAACAATAGAAAAAAAACCCATAGGAAACGAGATATTTTGCAATCAATTTGTAAAAAAAAATGACTTTTTGACCTTTGATCTTGGAATATCTGTAGCCGCGGACACCTTACGATAATTAGGTTTTGAGACAAGTTTTAGGGTGTCAAAATAAAGGTTTATACAAGTTTATAACTAACAATCAATCAATCAGTCAATCTGTCATTCCGAGGTGAAACCCCTAATATTCCTGGACTATTAATCCAGAATTGAGCATCTTATTATTAAGACGTGAAGAAAAAACATTATACCCCTTTTTACGAAAATTGCGCGGACGGAGGAGAATGAAATTTCGCACACTTATAATTTATTTAGAGGAGGAGTGCAGAATGTTAGTTACTGGGGCAAACGCGGAACCAGCGCGTATATGATCTACTCAAACGTGAAATTTGATTGCAAAAAATATGAAATCAGACTAGCGTGCCATGCCTAGTTCTCATGTGCCCTTTCCAGCTGCATTTCTGAACGAATGCCTGACCGCAGTGCTCACACTTGAACCGCCTATCATCATTATGGATCCTCATATGCTCTTTCAATGTTTTCTTCCGCCCATATGACTTTAAACAGACAGCGCATTTGAACTCCCTCACTCCTGTATGTTTTACCATGTGGAGTTTTAATTCGTTAGATCCGTAAAATTTCATGTCGCACTGACCACATTTGTACCGTCTCTCCATCAAGTGATCTCGTTTCGTGTGGATTGTTAGCGCGCTTTTGTGTTCAAAAGTCTTGTCACACGCGTTGCATTTGACTGCTTTAATCTGAACTCCATGGACCTTAAGTAAGTGATCATCTCTTTTTTTGTAATTCGTAAACTTCTGACTACAGTATCCGCATTTACTAAGCAAGTTCGCATGGATGTGAACGGTTTTTTCGTGACTTTTCTTCTTCCTATGGGTATCAAATACTTTCGCACATAAATCACACTGGAATGTACCAGTCTTATGCCCTTCGGTGTGACATGCTAGAATGTGTTTATTTATAAATCCAGCATCACAATGTTCGCAAACAAAATTTCTGTAATGTGTGTTCATATGTTGTTGCAAGTTCTTAAATTTGTTGAAAGCATTTTGGCAAACCATGCATTTTAGTGTATCGCTGTCGAACTTAAAAGGCATTATGTGGCTCTTAATATCAGTGTAAATCTTTTTATCGTGTATTTTGATTAGATGGTCTATGAGATCTTCTAATGTATGAATGTTGTCTTCGCATATTTTGCACGTAAGATCAGTGATGTCTAATTTGACAAGGAATGAGAACATCATTTTGCCAATCATGAATTTGAGTTTAGTTTTATCATCGTGGCCTTCTAGAGTATGTTTTTTTAAGTCTGCAGGATCTGGAAACTCATCTGCGCAAAAACAACAGGCATATCCGATGCCCCCTCTGCATCGTATAGGGGTAGCGTTGGTACATTGTAATATAAGACGTATATTGCTTCTATGTTTTAATAACTCATTAATTTTGGGCTCCTCAGGTTGTTTGAGCTTTCTTCGGGTACATTTGCGAGTCACTTTTTTGTAACCATCCGTTTCAATCTTGGCGTTCACGTTACGTTGAACACCTACAAAGAAAAGGAAACGGTTATTGAATATTTCGGAGACATTTTCTTCCGTGGTTGCATTATCTGCTATTCTATACTTTCAGGGTATTGTCACTGTGTTTTGTTTGCAGAACGAAATGAAATCATCGAATTAGTGTATAATTTAGAAAAATAATACAAGCCATAATTTGGATCAAATTGCTGCGCCGACCCCAAATTAATAGGGAGAAAGGCAAGAGAATCATCATCTGCCTAGCCTTTTCCCAACTGTGTTGGGGTCGGCTTCCAGTTTTACCGGATGCAGCTGAATACCAGTATTTTACATGGAGCGACTGCCTGACTGGAGAAAGGCAAGAGAATAATGATGATGAATTATTATCAAATTATAAGAATTGCAATCGTAGTAGCGTCGAGTAGGAGAGTACTCTAAGTATAAGCAACTTGACTAGATATTCTAGTCTAGCTGTAGGTATTTTTCTAATTCAAACACTGTTTAAGCTTTCACGGTAAAACTAAACTTATACTGTCACTACACTACACACTCGTTTTCCCTTGACTTAGTGTCGAGTTCCAGTAGTGCCCGTAGCAAGAGATTACGAAAGAGGGTAGATTTATTTATTTACCATCTCATCGAAAACCCGTGATCACTTGATCGCTTGCAACAGCTTCGAAATATCGGTGGCTCAAAATAATGAATAATCACTGAAAATATTCCGTAATTGACTATAACTTTATTTTTCAACTTACTTGCATTTGAATTCGATAGTTAAGACTTCCATTAACTAAGTACCACTTTTTAAGCATTGAGTGTGATTTTTGGCTTAGTTCAAGTTCACAAGGAGTGCAGAACGAAGGATAACCGACATCGTCTAATTAAAATATAATAAAGCATTGTGTTTATTTGCTATTGAAACCTTTCATAGAACATTATGTAGAAAAAGAACTAAACGAAGATGAAAGACGACACATTACATTAATAACCCACCCGAAATAAGGGATAAAGTTAAGTGAGAGAAATAAAAGATGTTTATGTAACCAGAAGAAGTAAATTATTTATTATACAAACCAAATATAATCCTTAAAGCTAAGCACGAGTTATATTTTCTACAGACAAAAAAATCATAAGATGATAAATTCGTTTCCTAAGTAACATCGTCAGAAATGACAACATCAGTTATTTTCAATTAACCTTTACCGTGGCAAAGTGATGGAGCTGTACATGACTTGTTATGTAGATTCATCTATTTCTCATCCTAATGCAATATTATTTTTATATTATATAAAACTATTCCTATCAAACTGTAATACCATGCTTAGAACGCATATGCCCTTTCCAGCTGCACTTTTGCACGAACGCCTGATCGCATACCTCGCATTTAAATCTCCTATCATTGTCATGTATCCTCATGTGCTGCCTCAAAGCTTTCTTCAACCCGTAGGACTTGCAGCAAACCTTGCAAGAAAACATTTTGATTCCTGTGTGTTTGACCATGTGGTCGTTTAGAGACTCTTTGGTAAAGAATTCCATTTCACATTCAGTACATTTGAATCTACGTTCTAGCAAATGATCCCGCCTAACATGAAGCTGAAGTTTAGACTCAGACGTGAAGACTTTGTCGCACGCTTTACACTCCTTCGGTTGAGTAACAATGCCATGTACTTCAGCTAAGTGTGCACATTTTTGTCTGTACCACATGAACTTTTCGTCACAATACCCACATTTGTTTAAAGATAATAAGTGAACAGTCTTTTCGTGATATTTCTTTTTTCTGGGAGTGTCAAACTCTTCGGAACAGTGTCCGCACCTGAAAACTCCCACTTTATGGCTGTCACTATGTGTGTTAAGCATTTTCTCGTTAACAAAACCAGTGCCGCATACGTCACAAACAAAGTTCCTATAGTGAGTGTACATGTGCTCTTGCAGGACTTTAAATCTGTTGAATATTCGGGGGCAGAAGGTGCACTTGAGAGTTGAGTCTTCGAACTTGAACGGTAAGATATAATTCTTTAAATCTGTGAACATTGGTTTTTCATGTTCGTATCTCAGATGTTGGATGAGGTCTACATCTGAATCTACGTCTGTGTCGCACAAGGTACACTTGAGATCGGTTATGTCTAGCTTGACTAAGAAGTACAAGGCACGCTTTCCTTTCATGAAGTCCAGTTTATCACTGTCATCGTGTTCTGCGATGGTATGCGTTTTTAGTTCCTCGGGATTAGGATATTGGTTATCACAGAAACAGCACACATATCCAAGATCATACTTACGAATGGGCGTAGCAGTGCTACATAATAGTATCTCTCTAATATTGTAACGTTGTTTAAACAATTCCTCCTCGTTTTGCTTTTGATTCTTTTTCTTTGTTTTACTACCTTCTTCATCAGAGTTTGATTGAGGTTTGCGTTTGCTAATATTTTTCTTTCCAATTATCTTTGATATTGTACGTGCTGTTTCTGCTTTTGAAGCAATCTGTCGTTCTTTGATCTCGGATTGCAACTTCATGGCAAGATCTGCCGCTTCACTTCGACCTACAAAGAAAATATTATTTTGTAATTCTTGGACAAATAAAAAGTTTTTTTTTTCTTTTAACTATTTGACTAATTGTTTTCTTTTTAATAGCTAGCGCAGCATCCGAGCATTTACTTTAATTTGTAGGTCCAAAGGTTTTTGGTAATGACTATTGTGTCCAAAATTCTCTTGTTTTTTTTTTCAATAACAGGTACTTGTTTTAAAGATCAAAAGAAATAACTAAACTTTAATGTCACTTACGACATTCCATACTGTAAAGCGGACTGTGGTGTTTCATTATAAGACTCAAAGACAAGGTTTACTTCCGATAAAGCTTTATTAAAATTAAATTTTACCGCAAACATATTTGATCAAACTAACTTAAGCTAAGCAAATAATGTTAACAGACATCAATATAACAGTTATTTGAATATTTTGAAACAGTTAAGGCCTGAATTCTTGTCGCGCTGACGGTCGGTCGCGTACGGCAGATCGCGTACGATCGGTCGTGGACGTCAGCGAGAACAAAATACGGCTATCGGTCGCCGCTGACGTCAGCTTCGCAGTATGTTGCTGTATAAAACACAAAGTATACTCGTACGCGACCGACGGAATTCAGGCCTCGAGATGACATAAATCAACTTTACGCGAAGACATGTAATTATCATGAGTAAGTTATTGTGTCATCTTAGTTTAGTATGGGAATTTAACTCATATGCTAACTAAGAAACCGTAGACAATCAAACGACATTTCGGAATACAGCAATAGACATAGATTGATTGATAGATATACAGGATGGGTAAAAAATCTTGGATCAAACTCAACAGGGTGATAGTTTGGATTTTTTGCGGTTAAAAATATCTCTGTGGCAGAGCCGTAATTTAATAAGTACCCTGAGTATATTTTAAGAAAATACCAAAAAACAGGCAATTAACACAATAAATGGTGTTACATTGCTTCTAGGGAATGTATTATACGACTTCATTCACCGTTCATTCTTTGTGCAATCTATTTCTCTGTGGAATGCGCTTCCCCAGGAAATCAGGATGGCAACCAATCGTTTAGCTTTCAAAATTAAAGTTCGAGAGTACATTCGCAAGAAGCTGGCAGTTTCATCACAGCGGTAATGTTTTCACTATTGTTTGTCTTTTTATTTTAATCCGTGAATATCTATTTACAGTAATAAATAGTTTGATATATATTTATAGTATTTATATATATTTATAGTATTTTATATATCCTTCTATTTTACCTTATTATTAATTAAATTATTTTCAGATGTACACCTACCACTGCTTGTCTCTGCATCACCCAAAGGTTGACTGGTAGAAAATGCCTATGGCATTAAGTCCGCCTCTGTACTTGAAGTGTTAAATAAATATTATCAAGACAAAAGTGCTTTTATGACAGTGGACACCATTATTTATGAGTATTGGCACTTTTTACAATATCTTTTAAAGCTCACGAAAAATTATATGTGACTTTAAAACGTTATTGTATAAAAAATACTATCAAAAAGATATCCTGATAACCCCAACTATCGCCCTGTTTCGTTTGACCCACCTGTTTATTGACAGATACATTGAAAGTAAATACAATAAAAATCGTTCGGCGTCTAGAGACAACTATGTATTTGATATAGAATTAACAACAAAATTATCAACAAAACACAGAATAAAGACTCTAGATACGTAAAACACAATGGATTTAACTACCATTTCTAGAATTCACGATTATTGTAATATTTACAAAAGGGGCCAGACAAACTATACCATTCACAGTATGCTGATTATGTCTATAATTAGGTACTTAGTCAAATAAAACTAACGGAACTGGCTTTTAAAGTCAGTGCATATCCTCTTACAACCTGTAAAAGCCTCCTATTTGAGCGAACATCTCATCATCATAGGTAATTTACTTCGTTGACACCAGTTCGAGTAATTGGCAATAATAACTTTCACAATTTGCGTATTTTGACTTTTTATTTTTTTGTCATAATTTGATCACGACAGAGAACAAAACAGATACCACATCAACAGTTACTGGAACAAATAGAGTGGAGAGAGTAGAGTTCTAGAACAAAGTTTATACAAGTCCATAATTTTCTGTGAGAAACACCGAATCAAACCAATTCATCATGTCTCGATTTCATGTGGTTTTTCCAGCTGCATTTCTGCACAAATGCCTGACCACACTGTGCACATTTAAATCTCCTGTCATCCGTATGAATTCTTAAATGCTCTCTTAATGTATGCTTCCGTCCAAAAGCTTTGAAACAGACATCGCACCTGTATTGTTTTTCGCCTGTATGTGTTAACATATGCATATGCAGTTCTTTCTTTGCATAAAATTTCATATCACAGTGCACGCATTCATTTTTCCTTTCAAGTAAGTGATCCCGTTTAGTGTGTCGAGTCAATCTGTCTCGTCTTGTAAACGTTTTGTCACAGGCCATACATTTGAGGACACGAGGGATTGCACCATGCTCCTTCACCATATGTTCGCTTTTCTTCGCGTAAGTCGTGAATTTTTCGTGACAATGTGGACATTTGTTTCGTCTGTGATCTCCTATATGTACAAATTTTTCGTGGCATAATTTCTTGCCATTTGTATCAAATACTTTTGAACAGAAAGAACAAGAGAACTCTCCTTGCTTATGTCGAGCTATATGACTGTTAAGGGTTCTCTTGTTTACAAACGGAGCGTTGCAGGATTCACAATTATAATTGTTATAGTGTGTATTCATATGCTCTTGGAGAAGTTTAAAGCGTTCGTAGATTTTAGGGCATAGCACGCACTTGAACATGTCCCCTTCTAGATTAAAAGGCAAAATATGATTTTTGATATCTGTGTGTATAATTTTACAGTGTTCAGATTGTAAATGACTCATCAGTTGTTCTAATCCATCAATATCTTGACCGCATATTTCACATTTCAGACCAGTTATGTCTACTTTAGCTACGTAGGAACTTAACGGGTAGCCTTCCATGAATGTGCATTTTGTGTTGTCGTCATGTTTTTGCAGTGAATGTATTTTAAGGTCCCTTGGCATGATAAAATGCTCTGGACAAAACGCGCACACGTAACCATTTCCTGTGTAACTTCTGATGGGGGTAGCATTAGAAAATAAGAGTATATTACGAATATTCTGCAAATGTTTATCTATCTCTCTTTTGTCTTCCTTATGAGGTCGAACACTTATTATTTCATCTTTGATCGCCTGAAATCTACCTTTTTTAGCGACAGTTACTGTCCAATCAACTTTGCTGTCGTTTGCTCGTGTACGTCTCGGTGCGCTGAGTGTGTTTATTATTTTACTTACATGATTTTCTAATTTAATTTCTGTATCGCAGCCGAGACCTACAAACAAAAGTTTCGATATAATTATTTCCGGCGAATAATCTACGAGTTGATTGGCTAATCTATACTTCTATACTAATATTATAAAGTATGTATGTAGGAAGTAATCTCCGGAACTAATGATCCAATTCTAAAATCCTTTCACTTGCAGAGAGCTATACATTATTCGTGGGTGGTATAGACTATAAATTATATTTAAGTACAAGTACCAGAAAAACTATGCTTTGTACGCCTAAGTAGTGTCAAAGATCAGAAGACTGCGATGAAGTGATTGATTTGAATACTTTCGCCTGCAAAAAGCTACATTGACAAGTATTTTGGACGCAGTTATTAGCAAAATTATGCAGACAAAACAAAAAGTATAGGCTGAAACCCGTTCTAACTGGATTAGCTTAATAGACGTGGGTCTGGATTAGATCTGTAGAAGCAAGAACGTTTAATTGTATTGCGGTTAAAACATCTGTTACAGCCACACTCAGAGTCAGTTAATGGTTACTTAAACGGTTCCTTAGTAAAACTTAAAAAAAGTTCACCCTCAGAGTCAGATAACGGTTCATTAGCGTCCCCTAATGACAATTAAAGTTAAGTAAAGCAAAACCTTTACTTAAATATTTAATGGCTGATTTTGACATCTACGTTTCGGCCTTGGGTTATATTTTTACCCGCGAATTCGATTTCATACTAAACGTTTATTAATTAAAAAGGAATAATGTCTGATTCCAGACTTCATTGAGTTTTTAGATTATGCCAGAAGATATAGAGAAGTGGAACCGAGGCGGAATTTACGAGATTATTCTGATCCCTTTACAAACTATTCTATTCAGGAATTTCACGCAAGTTATAGATTTACACCTGAATCTGTAAAGTGTTATACTTATTGCCGTTGGTGGCATCCGACCTCGGGAAACCAACGAAAAGAGGATTACCATTTGCACCGGAAATAATGTTACTACTAAAATTACGGTACTTCGCTACAGGGAGGCACGGTTAGCAGATACTTACCTATCATAGAATTAATTGAAACAGAAATATGAATGGAAGTTCTTCGAGGATACAAGGTGTGTGTCGTTGAATCACAATTCACTGAAAGTACCTACTTATTATACTTACCATAACGTAAATGAATACAGATGAAATTACAATTCACAACCAATGGTATTCTAACAAACAGATATGTTATACACCTACAAAACCACCGAAAAAAGTGTGCCGCGGGGGTGAGCCAGCTCACGTACACGCAGTGACGCAGAATAAAGGATAAACAGACCAATTGGCTGGTTTTCGAGTCTTCACGATTGCGCACTCATAACATATCTGTGTAATAGAATTATTAGAATATCATTGTTCACAACACAAACTTTCCCGCCCGGTAAATACTACTTGACATTGACAGTTGAGTGATGCCATAGAAAAAAAATCGCAATCGCTTTATTTTATTTCAATGAAAATAGCTGTTGCCCTTTGCAATTTAGTAAAAACTTACAGTAAAGTAACTGATTATCATATATATTACTCTGAATAATAATTTTCTACGTTTATAAATAAACTTAAATGTGATTTAATATCAACACTTTTTATATGTGGCTACACCAGGACTTTATCGATATGCAATCGATAAGATGATTTTAGCATGCTTCGCCCTACATATACTTAAATCTGTCATTAGCTAATTAACCGTTAAATTATGTCTCTGGGATGTAGCATTGATTAACGGATTTAATGATAATTAGTTAAGTATTAATTAGGACTAATTTAATGAACGACTCTGAGTGTGGCTGTTAGATCTATTTCTGTTGTTAGGAATTACCGCGATTTAATAAGGCTTGTTTTACAGAATTCGTATTTTAGATTCAAGAAACAGTATTCCTTTTAGCATTTTTTTCAATATAGACATGATTTAAGTTTACTATACATATTGGAAATTTATAGTAAACTTAAATCATGTGATCAAGAGAGAAAAAACACGTTTGGATTTTCAGTAGAGAAAAAGTACCTAATTCAAAGACGACAAAATGTCTTTACGAAAAAAAAATAAGTTCAACTGTCTACCTACACTATTCTATGAAAATATTTTAAGTTTACTGGAATCCGCAAAACCACATTGAGAGTTACGTCATAACTTCAGCCCCCTCATTATGTTTCGCCCGCATATGGCTTTTCAATGTGTTTTTCTGAATAAACGATTGCCCACACTCTTCGCACCTATGTTGCCTGTCCTCGGTATGTATCTTCAAATGCGTTGTTAAATGATCCTTCCGACTATAGTATTTTAAACAAATATCACAACTGAAACGTTTCACGCCTGTGTGTTTTAACATGTGTGCATTCAGTTCCTTCTTCCTAAAGAACTTCATATCACAGAGCTGGCATTCGTGTTTCCTTTCAAGCAAGTGATCCCGTTTTGTATGTCGAGTCAATGATTCTTTGGAAGCGTAGTTCTTGTCACAGGCTAAACATTTGAAGACGAGAGGTTCTGCGCCATGCTCTTTTACGATATGTTCATTTCTCTGAGCGTGGCTACTGAATTTCTCATTACAATGTGGACATTTATTTCGTTTCTGGCCATGAGTATGTGTGAATTTTTCATGGCATAGTTTCCTATTATTTGTGTCAAACACTTTTTGACAAAACCTGCAAGAGAAATCTCCTTGTTTGTGTCGGGCCATATGACTTTTTAAGGTTCTCTTATTGATGTAAGGTGAGTTACAAACTTCACAGTTGTAATTGGAGTAGTGTACATGCATGTGTTCCTGGAGCATCTTGAAGTAGTCGAAGAACATAGGGCATAGGACGCACCTGAACGTGTCACCTTCAAGTTTGAAAGGCAAAATATGATTTGGGATGTCTTTATGTATGATTTTGTGGTGTATAGATTGTAAGTGATCCATAAGTGTTTCTAATCCGTCAATATCTTCGTCGCATATTTGACATTGCAGACCAGTGATGTCTAGTTTAACGACGTAGTTAAAGATGAGGCAGCCTTTCATAAAACGGCTTTTAGATTGGTTGTCATGATTTTCTAGTGTATGTAGTTTGAGGTCTTCTGGTAAAGCGAAGCATTTTGAACAGAAGGCGCATAAATAACCATGCCCTGTCTGTTTTCTGATAGGAGTAGCGTTAGAATAAAAGAGAATGTTTCTAATATTCTGCAAATGTTTGTCCATCTCTCTTGAGTTTTTTGCTTTAGGAGAGCGAACTTTTAATAAGTTTTCTCTGAACGCCTGACTGTGGATAGCTTTTGCAGATCTTGGGGTTTTGATTGCTTTCATTATTTTACTTACATCTGTTTCTATATTTATTTCTGTATCGCAGCCCCGACCTACAAAGAAAAGTTTGAATTAAAATCTACAATAGCTATAGTGACTGCAATGGGCTTCTTTGATTGGGTATACACAGCCCACAGAATTTTGGAATTCATGCGACACTAACAAAATCTTGAGATGAATTAGTCCCTACCTACGGAGAAAAAAAGGCTCTTTATTTAAGAGTATGCCGTATACGGCGTTTTTGCAGAAAGAACTAAAGCACTGGATACCTCGTTCTCCGGGATAAGCTTGACAGATCTCTATAGATTCAGTCAGTCAGTCTTGATAAGGCTAGATAAAACCTACTATAAGTCAAAAGGGCAGGTTGCCTCATTATAATGCAAACAGCTTCGTTAAGTATTACCGTTAAAACTTCTACTAGATAATAGTTCTGTTGTAAGAGTAATAGGGTTCAGAAGGCTCATTCTAGTAGTTCAAGTAGGTAAGTTTTGGCTCGCCACATGAGAAATCGTAGTAGAAACTTTGAAAAAAATATTTATATGATCCTATGCAGCCCGTCCGTTGCTGGCCTCCACCAGGGACGCCCTGACTAGAGGCTCGTATCCCACAGGGGTTGCCCTTAAACGTTTAGTTTTTTGTCCTAGCTGGAGGCTTTGAGGGCTGCCCGGTTAACCAAGGTTACCAAGGTTTACCTACGAGACGCCAATAAGATATTGTAATTGTTTACGAGTTCTAAGATAATTCCAAGTTTAATACTTCAATACCCGCAATTACAGACACAATTAAAATAACAATGCACTGTGCCTCAGGAGGCACGGCCGGGAGCATACGGGTTAAAATCAACAAAAGCACTTAATTGTTTCTTACTTCTAACTTAAACCTGTATGATGTCGTGTCCGCATATGGCTTCTCCAGCTGCATTTCTGCACAAACGCTTGTCCGCACTGTTCACATTTGAACTTCCTGTCATTCGCATGTATTCTCATATGCTCCCTCAAAGTATATTTCCGTTTGAAAGCCTTGAGACAGATATCGCACTTATAAGGTCTTTCGTCGGTATGCTTAGACATGTGATCTTTCAATTCATCAAGACCATAAAATTTCATATCACAGTGTTTGCATTCGTGTTTCCTCTCGAGTAGGTGGTCCCGCTTGATATGTCTGTGCAATCTGTCTCTTCTAGTGAACGTCACATCACAGGCCATACATTTGAGGACGAGAGGTTCTACGTTATGCTCTTTCACCATATGTTCTTGCCTCTGTATGTAAGAAAAAAATCTCTCATCGCAATGTAGACATTTGGTTCTTTTATGGCCTGATATGTGTACGGTTTTTTCATGGTTTAATTTCTTGACATTTGTATCGAATACTTTGGGACAAAAACTGCAAGAGGACTCTGCTGGTCTGTGTCGAGTTAAATGTTGGTTATAACTAATCCTATTAACGTGAGGAGCGTTGCAGATTTCACATATGTAATTATTGCAGTGTACATTCATGTGTAATTTTATTTGCAAAAAGTGATCGTAAATTTTCGGGCACCACACGCACTTAAACATATCTCCTTCAAATTTAAACGGCAGTATATGATTTTTGATGTCAGTGTGGATAGTTTTATCGTGTTCCTGTAAATGTTCCATCAGTGGCTCTAATCCGTTAATATCTTGTCCGCATATTTCGCACTTCAACCCAGTGATGTCTAGTTTAACAGCATAATAAGTCAAAGTGCAGTCTTCCATGAATTGGCTTTTTGTTTTGCTGTCATGTTTCTGTAGTGTATGCTTCTTAAGGTCACTCGGCAAGGTAAAGTGCTGCTTACAGAAGCTACATTGGTAACCAATTGCTGTGTATCTTCTAAATGGAGTAGCATTAGAATGTAAGATAATGTTATGAATATTCTGCAAATGCTTTCTTAATTCTATCCTATCAATTTGAAGAGAAGTCAGACGTTTTAATTTATCTGTTTTGGATGTTTGATGGCTACTTCCTTTAGACACTGCAACATCTCTTTTGGTGTTTGTTTTTGCAGAAGTTGGTTTGGCAGGCATGAGTGATTTCAATATTCTTCTTACTTCGGGTTCTAAAATAATTTCTCTATCGCAGCCAAGACCTATAAAGAAAAGTTTAATTAAAATCTTCTGAATATGTAGTGGTCCATATTAGGCCTGGATCGAAACAACTAGACGTCATGGGGATGAAGCTTTTGCGCAGCAGTGGGATGCCGCAGACTAACAGTATCAGTAAATCTGAAGTGTCCCCGTAGTTAAGGCGGGTCTCTCATGAACGAGATTGTGAGTTCAAAAACGATTAAGAACTAGTGTGATTCTCATATTTAGTCTGAAATCACCAACTTTGATCAAGGCGCAAGTATGCCGCATGGCAACTCAAACCCGTAACTAATGGTATAATATTATAAGAAGATAAGCCTACTAACTTCTTTTACTGAGACTACGACCATCGATACTCGTTTGGATTATTTAAGAACCAAAGACAAATTCGGTAGGCACAATAGAGTTGCTGGAAACAGGCGAACGCTCACGAAAAGCCAGTCTCGAGTGCACTCGTAATAGCTTCACGTGATGCGTGTCTTTGTGAGCGTGCGATTTCGCTCTTTCGTTGTACGATACCGACCTTCAAGGCATAGCTCTTATTAGATTTGTTTGTGTTAAAATTTTCCTATGATACAAAGAGGAGAAAGAAAGCAATTTTAAATTATTCATCCTGAAATTCAGAGCTGATGTCGAAGTCTTGCTCACGTAACGGATTAGGATGAGTTTAGTCATCATCTGCCCAGACTTTTCCCTACTATGTTGGGGTCGGCTTCCAGTCTAACCGGATGCAGCTGAATAACTGTATTTTACATGGGGCGACTGCCTATCTGACCTCCACAACCCAGTTAGTACTGGGTAATACGATACTCATTGGTAAGACTGGCTGTCAGACTTTTACGGAGGAATTAAAAACAGTCCTAAAGAAATGATAGATGCGTTTTGAAACATATCTTTACTATAACAACATTCCGTAACCATAAATACGCACGCACATCGTGCTCATTGTTCTAAAAAGAAGGTTTTCTAATTAGTTTTCTAATTCTAATAATTGAAACATCTATGGAACCTTTGCGAACGAAAATCCGACGTACGTACGACTGCAATGTTTTTAAGTACTTACACAAAGATAAAATCACGTCACGTAAATTGCGTGGAATACAAAAGCTTACTACACCCGTTCATTGTGTCGCGACCACATATGGTTTTTCCAGCTGCATTTCTGCACAAATGCCTGACCGCACTGTTCACATTTAAATCTCCTGTCATCCGTGTGTATTCTCAAATGCTCTCTTAAAGTAAATTTTCTTCCAAAAGCTTTGAAACAGACACCGCATTTATACTGCTTTTCTCCTGTGTGTTTTACCAGGTGAGTTTTGAGCTGTTTCTGTCCATAGAATGTCTTACCACAGACCTCGCATTCGTGTTTCCTTTCAAGTAAGTGATCCCGTTTAGTGTGTCGAGTAAGTTTGAATTTTGTAGTAAACGTCCTATCACAGGCCAAACATTTGAAGACGAAGGGCTCTACGCCATGCTCTCTCACCATATGCTTATTCCTCTGTACATAAGAAGCAAATTTCTCATCGCAATGAGGGCATTTATTTCTTTTATGACTATTAATATGCACGAATTTTTCATGGCATCGTTTCTTACCAGTAGTGTCAAACACTTTAGAACAGAACGAACAAGAGAATTCTCCTTGTTTATGTCGGTTCATATGACTTTGAAACGTTCTTTTATTGAGGAAAGGAGCATTACAGATTTCACAATTGTAATTGTTGTAGTGTACATTCATGTGTTCGATTAGTAGCTTGAAGTGGTCGTAGATGTTAGAGCATAACACACATTTTAATACGTCCCCTTCAAATTTAAAAGGCAAAATATGATTGTTTATGTCTCTATGTATAGTTTTATTGTGTTCGGTTTGTAAATGATTCATCAGTGGTTCTAATCCGTCTATATCTTGTCCACATATTTCGCACTTCAGTCCAGTGATGTCAATTTTTACGGCATAATAAGTTAAAGGGAAGCCTTTCATGTATGTGCTTTTCGCTTTGTTGTCATGATTCTGTATTGTATGTATTCGAAGGTCTGTCGGCATTGTAAAATGTTCTGGACAAAAGCCGCACATGTACCCATGCCCTGTGTGACTTTTGATAGGAGTCGCATTAGAATATAAAAGTATGTTTCGTATATTCTCCAAATGTTTATGTATCTCTTTTTTGCCTGTTTTTTTCACGGCAGTCCTTAATTTTCCTTCTGTAGTTTTCTGTTTGGTATTTTTTTTTGAGACGGTTACCGTCCAGTCTACTTTTTTGTCGTTCGCTTTTGTAGATGTCGGAATTAGAAGTGTTTTCATCATTTCACTTACTTCTGGTTCTAATTTTATTTCTTTATCGCACTCGAGACCTACAAACAAAAGTTTTCATTAAAATCGTCTATACATGCTGCGAGTAGTAACTGTTCGGCTTCGTTTAAGTTTTTTCATATCCAGGAGGTGAAATGATGATTCATCGCTAGGTGTTGTAGCCCAACGAGGAAGATGCCGTATATTCTAATATGGATTAGAAACTACTGACAACTATTGTCTATTTTATTCAACGGCGTTTACGGGGCTTTCAATCATAGCTTAGTGTTTTTAAAGGAGATATATTTTGAATTTTCTTTATGAAGTTTTTTATTCTTGTGTTCCCGACGTGGTACTTACTTTCTTTATTGCTACTAAAGTTTTCGTTCAAGGTGAGAGACACCGAAAAAACATTTTCTTCAAATGATACCACCCAATACGTCATAGGGAATGAAAATAAAATGACAGTTACTCATCATAAATATAATAATTTAAGCCTAATACAAAAATTACCAGTACATACAGATATCACGATTAAATGCTGTGTAGAATCACATTTCAAGCGTTACCATTGTCTAATCAACGTTTTCATTCATTCTTAATACAAGGTGTAAAAGAACTCTTCACGAAGCCGTCAACCAAGCATTCTGTACATCAAACTAAGTAACCCTACGCAAAAAAAATTGCTGGGAAACGACTTTTTTGAGGTGAAAAATCACGTTTTACGGTAAAACTCAATGTAACGCACTCAAAACATATGCTGGTGGATGCCTTGATAGTATGGGGGTCATTGAGTTATTTAAAGTAACAACATTAAAACCTTGTATTTTATAACCAAATTGTGATGAACATTGACCCCCAACATCTCGATAACTAGAAGGTGGGAGGTCTTGAAAAAAACTTGTGCAATGACGAGGAGAACAAGTGCCTTTCGGCTTCGTTAAGGGACTATTAGAGAGCTTATGTTTATCTAGGTGCCTATTAGAACTATTTATATGAAATCAGTTTTTGAGTATAGTTTCTGTATCAACCGCTAAAAACGGGTTTTCTTCTGGGGCCGTATTTTAAGAAAGGCATTACAGTGGAATGACTATTCGCTCTGATTAATTCCACCACTTTCCGCATTGATGACTTCACGTCCAATTTCTGCCAGAAGAACATTTCATTCCAGATCTTAGTCAGCTATAAGATTTATTTGGATATGAACAAATTAAAGTGAACTCAGTCATAAATAATTGCAGCTAATACTGTTGCATACAGCTATTTTTACGGTCTATTCGCCATGTTTGGCACCATCATACTAGGCGGATTCTTAGTTAAAGAAATCCCATGATTCTTCTTCATATGCTTCCTCTTACTATTCTGCGTCGCATACCCTTTACCACAAACCTCACATTTGAACTTCCGCTCATTAGTATGAGTTGCCATATAATGTCCTAGCATATGTCTTTTGATGAAGAAACCCATACTGCATACAGAGCATTCGTATGGTCTCTCTTTTAGATGAACACTTCGCATATGCAGCATCAAATTCGACTTTAGATTGAACTTTTTCTCGCAAAGGTCGCATTTCAAACCTTCAGCGTTATGTACTTGCATCATGTGTCTCGTCTTTTGATAGTAATTCTTGAAGCGAGCTTTGCAAATCTGGCAGACACTGTCACCAACTATGCCTTTGTGTTCTGTGTTCACATGAGCTTTCTTCTTGGACTCCGCGGCAAACACTTGGCCACAATGTCGGCAAGGGTAGCTAGACTTTTTCTTGCTGTGTGTCGTTTCATGTCGGTTGAGACGAAAAGAGTTGACAAAGCCAGCACCACAGGTAGTGCAAATAAAGTTCCTGTAATGTATATTCATGTGTTGCATCAAGAGCTTCATAGTGTGAAAGACTTCGTTGCAAAGGCAGCAGTTCATCCGCTGTTCGTGAGTCAATTTAAACGGTTGAAAGTAATCTGTGACTCCGAGGTAGTATTTTTTATCGTGTGCTGTGACTAAATGTTCTGTTAGTGTGTTCAGGGTTTCCATTGGCTGTTCACAGAGCATGCATTTGAGGTCGACTACATCTAGGAAGGCGAGAAAGCTAGACATGCCTGTACCGACTTTGTATGAGGGTTTTTCTTCAGTGTGAGCGCTGTGCGTGTGGGCTCTCAAATCATCAGGGTCAGGGTACGTCTTGAAACAGTAAGCACAGACGTAGCCTGCATCGTTCCTATCCTTGAAAGGGGTAGCGTTAGAGTACTTGAGCAAGGTGGTGAGATTGTGCCACTGTTTCTTCATTTCTGGCAGATGTTTTTCGCGATACATTAAACGACTTAATGCCTCATCGTCGGTTTCCTCCTTAACAGCGCGTTTGCGGTGTTTTTTGGTTGCTCCGGTATCGCCTATAAAAGAAAAATAATTCTTTCACACGCGGTTCAGGTCTTCTTATTATTAAATCTAGCAGCTATCACTCGTGGCAGTTGGAGGCAAGGGTATCGAGCATTGGTAGACGTTCATATTAAAATAAGAAGTACCCTGTGTCTTACAAAGCATGGATTGAAGTTCGTCATCATAGGTCAAAAGTTGTGTAATAAAGAAATGTGTTTAGCTCAATGAAACAGTAAATTCTACACTTAATAATATAGCTTTCACATTTATGACGAATGAGTGTAAACTGAAAACACCCTGCATGAAGTCGTTGGTAATTTTTAGGTGGTGGTTTATAGGTGTAGGGTGGTTTTAGCATGATGTAGCACATACTTTTATATTTTAGCTGGCGGTCTTTTGTGTGATTTTCAGGTTTACTCTCCGGCTGTCGTTGAAAACCAGCGCTATGTCGCTGTCTCGCATGGTGTTAACAACATTATGGATGTGACGCATTTATTCCCCCAAGCCTTCTTGTGTTTTTGTTACTTGGCTGGCGAGGTTGTTGATATGAAGACTCAGCAATCATTGTGGTACACACCGAGGGTGCAGTTACTGGAGTCGCGCCGCAACGTCAACTTCAAGGCGTTCGTGGTGCGAATACCGAATTGTTATCTGCCCATGGTGATGGAGGAAGACTTATGGCCGCAGGACGTGGTTTTCCGTCGCTTCCGCGGACAAGTTCCACTGGACAGCCAACACAAGTGAAGTGTGACTAAGTGAAGTGCTACTAACATAGTTTTAAGTCTTATTTACTAACACAAGTCTTGTATTTACTTTATATTTATGTTAGTTTATAAGGTATATATTTGTCGGATCCGGTCATGAGTATGGACGGGCGAATGTATCGAAAGCGTGCCAGTGGTGACATCACGCGACCTACTTACCAGTGTACCCCACCATGGCGGCTTCTACAGAGTCCTGATGTTAACAACATGCGGAGAGGCGGACATTCTATGTCTGATCGCAGCGGAGTTAAGAAGTCTTGAAACTGTACCCGAATCATTGTGCCCAGTGTTAATGTGTCAAAGTGTAATGTCAAGTAATTTGTTAGACTCAGTGTTTCTTTTTGAAAAGAGTAACCATGGAGTTTCTTGCCGGTTCTTCTCCATGGAAACTACCATGCCGAACCGTGCAATGTGAAATAAAATAGTGTATCGCATCCAGTGTGTTTTTATAACACGAAACCCGTCGTCTGCCCACATAAGCTCGAGCCTAGCGAAATAAAAACCTGACAACTCCGACATATTTATGGGCCATTGTAGCCTGAAATAAATTGATGTTGTTGTTGTTGTTTATTCAGAAAGCGGTACTTCTAAACACGGCTCGTATAGTTAGGAGGTTCCTTACTCTGAAGCCCTGTCCGCCGATATTATAACTTTTATATTATTTTGTAAAAATTGTGTGAATATTTAGGATATATAACGAGAACTGTTAAATCAATTTAATCTCAGTTGAATGTAGTCATAATTTAGAACACAAAGTAATTTTCCGTGGTGTCGTGTTATTCATTTGGGGTCGTCGCAGCATGTCCTTTCTTTTTCATTTTTCAGTCTTCTCCATCTCGTCATCTCATCAGACACCTCCTTTCTTGCCATTTCATCTTTTACACAGTATATCCATCGTTTCTTTTGTCTTCATCATCTGCCTAGCCTTTTCCCAACTATTTTGGGGTCGGCTTCCAGTCTAACCGGATGCAGCTGAGTACCAGTATTTTGCATGGAGCGACTGCCTATCTGACCTCCACAACCCAGTTCATACTGGGTAATACGATACCATTTTGGTAAGACTAGTTGTTAGACTTTTTGGGCCACTGACTACCTGTAACGACTGTCAAAGATGGACAAATGACAGCCGGGACCAACTGCTTAACGTGCTTTCCGAGGCACGGAGGAAACTCGGTATGTAAGGGTGGTCACCCATCCACAGACCAACCTAGGCAAGCAAGCGTTTCTTTTGTCTTCATCTACACTTATACCCATACACATTCATACGAGTACATTTACCGATTACAACGTGGTGATAAATAAAAAGCCGAAACATTAAAATATAATGATAATTTATTTGAAATAAAATGCCGTGTACATGTACAGATTAGAACATAATTACATACATCGTTTCATGCGAAAAATTTCGTTTTGTGACTGTACTCATAGGGTACAGTTTGACTCATATAATTTATATAAGTATGTGATACGGTAAAATATTATAGTAAACACAGGATTCTGAATTATCTTTGCAAAGGTTTTTTCAGGTTTTCTGTAATGGTGAAGTATGACAGTCAACCATAACTACAGGTGTTTATGAAAAAGTAAAAGGATTCATTCTTTTAGTATTTCGTCGAAAACTAAAAATATAAACATACATAGTTGTAATGCAGATTAATATGCGAAAAAAAAAAAACATAAGGTGAGTAAATAACTATGACATTTGAATAAATATAAAATATAATATCTAGAAGAGAATTATTATTATTAAAATATATTTCTGGCTTTTCGTAACTAAAAGTTGATATTTTGCTTACATTAGAGCACAGTCCCCGGCTAGAAAAGAGCTTTCAAACTTTCTGATGGAATTATCTTATTATTTAAAAGACCGTGTTATCCGTATAACCGTATTGTTTCGTGCAACAATTATTTTATAGAATGTAACGGTTCTCCCGGTTTCAAATAGCCAGAAGTATCTCGTGATATGATCAATCGATCGTTGGGGGCCGCCTCCACAAGCGAGCGAATCGCGGCGATTCAACGAAAATAGCGGCTAAGTTATGAGTCTTTTTACACTCTTTGTTAAAAATTAATGATAATGTGCGGGCGGTAGTGAAAAGTAAACAATAATCTACTGGCTGGTGCTTCGAATATTGTTACAAAGTAAAATTATAATTAATACGGGTCAAATCAGCTAGTAAAACTCGGCAGGCGTGTTAAAGAGGGACGCGATTTTCCAACCAAATACAGGGTGTAAGCAACCTCATCACGAAGCCGTCAACCAAGCATTCTGTACATCAAACTAAGTAACTTCACGCAAAAATTATTGCTGGGAAACGACTTTTTTTTTTGGGTGAATAATCATGTTTTGGTAGAACTTAATGTAACGCACTCAAAACATTGTGCTGACGAATGGATTGAATAGTACGGGGGTCGTGGAGGTGTTTAAAGTAAAAATCTTACATTAAAAACTTGTATTTAAAAAAAAATTGTCAAAAAGTTGGAACTTTGACCCCCAATATCTCCGTAACTTGAAGTTTCCCAGGTATGGTGTATAACAAAAAAATGATCGCAATGACGGGGAGAACAAGTGCATTTCGGCTTCAGACAGACACGTCACTGTCATTTGCTTTATTTTCAGTCACTAATAAGCAGTGATAGGAATAGGTAGTGCTTATTAGCCTAAACTTCGAAGAAGAACAGAGAAAAGAATCGGAGACTTCCTTAGACTATATTTTATTATGCGACCACGGCGAGTTTTTTTTTTGTAAATTCTAAGAGTGCGTACCTAAGAGAGCGTACATAGTTTTATGATGAAGAAGTCGTTTCCAAAATGTTCTAAAGAAAACTTTCAGAAATTTTGATGGTTGTAACGACTGTGTTATGTTATGTCTAGTCGCAAACTTTAGGTAAACATAGACCAATTACTTATTCCAAATAACATTAATTTTTGATGTACTTACGTGATGTCCCGGAAAAAATATAGTCTAAGGAAGTCTCCGATTCTTGTCTCTGTTCTTCGAAGTTTAGGCTAATAAGCACTAAGTATTCCTATCACTGCTAATAAGTAAAGAAAAAATTACCCTCAAAATATGACTCAAAAAAATGCCCCATTTTTTAGGCCGCGTGATTATAGGACTACCAGACAAATTCGAAAAGTTTTTAACGCATAGAAACCGAGACATACTCGTTGTTAAAATTTTGATGTCAAAAATAATGAGGTTTTCTTTTTGAGGTATTAAAAAAAACATAGTTTCCAAGAACTCTGTAGATGGCGTTGAACTGACTACGTTACTTGGTGCCAAAGCAAAAACGCTTGAAAAAAAACATTGCATCGTACGCTCGTAGAGTGACACTTCCGTTTGCTTAATCTTCCGAATATCACCTAGTTTTCTCGCGCTTTGATAAAATCAATTTGTTTAGGTTCCGTTCCTCTCAGCGCCATCTATCCAGCAACTAGGGAAGAGCTAAAAAGAAAATCCCTCATTGAATCGGCTGTTTTCGAGGAGAAATTGTTTTTAATTTGACCATATTATCGAAATCGCCACCGTACGTGGAGACTCGCTAGCTAATTTCATTTGACCCCGTAGGTAATGATGATTACTGATTGTTTCCTTACGGCCATTATTGAACATAGACCTTATTACAGACGGTTGTTGTCATGTGTCTTGTCGTGTTAAGAAAACGAAAAAGATATACTCCTATTGTGGCGGCTAACGCAGAAAAATGATCCGTATTTGATCACACATAAAGGTCGATTTCCTTAGGAAAATATGCTATAAGAGAGGTGTGATTCGAACATTGTACTATTCAATAATCATCATCATTATAAAACATATGGAAACGGGTATTTATTGCGAATTTTACATTTAATATAAGCCCGGCGTTTCGACACGAAGAATACCCTACCCTACTGTCCTAGTGTGAACCGGCCCTAATTAACATTTATGAAGATCAAGTGAGGGTAGTTGAATAAACACCTTCGCTTTGCTGTGGCGGTACCTCCAATACTTCAGTCTTCCCGCGACCACGGCTGGTGCAATCCGGTCGAAACGTCGAGCTTTTATTAAAAGTAAAATTCGCGATAAATACCCGTTTCCATATGTTTTATAATGTGTTCTGATCGTGAAAGTTTAAAAAAGACAATCATCATCATTGTAGTGTTCAATCTATGTCCACTTACACATACAAAACTCACCGATATAACAAAATATTAACGGAACATTATCTCCTAAAGTCTTTAGTACTAAAAATTAGGTCCTCTGGATTGCGGAATGTCCCATAACCACTGGTTTTGAAAAAACTAACACTACTCAAATACTCCTTCTTCTTTAGCTTTCTCTGCCTGTGCTTTGATCTTACTTTCAGCGGCTATCTGCTTCAGAGTAAGTTCTCTATTATCTATAAGATGCTTAACATCGTCAAACTCCTTGAAAATATCCAAATCGTCTTGATGCAAGCGTACATGGCTCTTCAAACTGCATTTCTGCATGAAGGTTTTATGACATATCTCGCATTGGAATCTCTTGTCGTCTTCGTGTATCTTCATGTGCTCTTTTAGCGTTCTTGCTCTCGAGAAGGCTTTACCACAGACGTCGCAAGAGCATACTTCGCCTCCGGTATGTCTAGAGAGATGGTCGGCAAGACCACGCTTGGAGAAGAACTTGGCATTACATTTGTCGCATAAGAAACTCCTCTGCTGCAAATGATGATGTTTGATATGTCTGTTTAGCTCAAACTTCTTCTTATAAGTCTTGGTGCATGCGTTGCAAGGATATATGACCGGGGTTTGATTATGTACTTTAACCAGATGTTCGCTCCTATCGTAGTAGCTGACGAAAATTTCTGGACAATGAGGACATTTATTCCTCAGCCAACCGCCAGTGTGTACACCTTTCTCATGATTCCTCTTCTTCGTCAGAGACGTGTAAGACTTATCGCAAAAATCGCAAGGGAATATGCCTTGAGCATGTGTCTTGCCATGTTTCCTCAAAGCTGCGATGGTTATGTAGCCAGCCCCGCATTTCTTACAGCAGTAGTTTCTGTAATGGCTACTCATATGATGATAGAGGTTCTTAAAGGATATGTGTACTACAGAGCAGACGACACAGGTAAAATTACGCCCGTCTTCTAACCGAAACGGGAGAATAATGTCTTTAATATGCTTGTAAATAGTCTTATTATGTGTAGCTACGAGATGGTCCTTGAGATCGTTGAGGTCTCTCATTTCCAGATTGCAGACAGTGCAGTGCAGGTTAGTGATATCTAATTTAATAGGGTTATAGCTTAGTTTGTAGTCTATGATGGTGTTGATTTTGTCTTTTTCCGATTGCTGGGCGGTGTGCTCGCGTAGTGCGTAAATATCGGGGAATGCTTTAGCGCAGTAGAGGCAGGAGAAACCGCGGATAGTTTTGTCCCGGAAGGGGCTCGCATTGGAGTATTGTAGTATGGCAGTTAGGTTGACTCTGTGTTCTACACGCTCCGGGGTGGCGCTTTCATCCGATTTCTTTTTCTTTTTCCTGCGTTTGGGCCCGTCCTCGTCCGTTCCTACAACAAACGAGCACATCTCATTATCTCCGTCTTTTCTATGTCTTCTTATATTAGGGTTATCTTCTTGAGGACGGGCGTGCATTTTTAGGTCACTCAACTATTTCTGAAAGATTTTTGGGTTTACTCTCAGTGTTTGAAAGGATTCAGGGGTTGTTTAATGTTCGTTGATTTTCTCACGAATACACAGGTAGAATTCACAGCATTTTATAGGAAAGAAGTGATAAATAGCACAGATATAGACACAGTTATTAACAAGTTCGAACAAACGATCTGATCGCAGAAGGAAACATATTATGGTATAAAAAACGCAGTAATTATTATGTACTGAGACATACACTTCATTATGCGACATAATTATGTATCCAGCAAGCAAGTTACAGAACACAGTTTTGGCTTGTAGTCAAAATATTCCGATAGAACCAACCGTTCGCATTGTAGATGTTCATTGTTTGAGGATCCTTTTTTACGTTGAAGAATCTCCCTTCTTATACTTGAATGAAAATCCCTTTGCGTTGTACATCACAACTCCGAAGTTCCAAAACCGCTTTTGAGGTGAGAGTACTTTTGATACATCCACAATTTGTAATAGTCAAATAAAGATAAGTGACAAATCCTTACATTAATATCACGTGAGAAAAGAGATAGCAAGACTATTACACCTCTAATAAAGTCATATTGTGTGTTTTTGCGCAATTCAATACATCTTAAGAAGGTAAAGAGAATCAAAGTTCACGGTATCCAAATGTATAGTTATAAATAACTGTTATAGCGTTGGGTAGGCTATTGGGGTGGTCTAAAACACTGCATGACTGGTTCATAAGTCGTTTATTACATTATAAATATAGTCACCGTACATGAAAGCAGGCTAATGCTAGCCGAACAATACAGTCACATACTTAAATACTTGGAGCAAGCGCGGGGCATACCGTGACACCGCGCAGCGCAGCGCGAGCGTCTCATAGAGCACTGAACTAAAATGCGCGCACTATATCGGCCTCAGGGAAAACACCTACCGGGGTTGCCAACTACACACTACTGCAATGAGTACCAATGGCCTCACGCTATACTTTTCTGGTTTAAAATATTCAAATTATAAGGTATAAAAGTAATTCAACGCTTTGAGAGTACTAGCAATGAGCGTTGCGCATTACTAGTATTCCTTTTAACCACTCCAAGCAAGCTACTAGGAGCGGATTCACGGTAATAGTTCAACGGAAGATTAACGTGCCCACTGCTGGGACACAGGCCTCCTCTGTCAGAGAGTGGGGATAATACACCACGAGGGCCAAGTTTTTGGTTGCAGAAAAGGCCGGTTTTTTAAAGGTGTTTTTCTTTACCGTTTTAAAAGCAATGGTCAAGAAATAAATAACAAGAAAATTGATGACTGCTCACAAAATTCCCACATAAAGGTCTTAACCAGACAATTTGACACTGAGCGGCAATTTGCAAAAAAACGTACGAATATTTAAATTTCGCGGAATATCCTGGCGCTTCAACCTCAAGGGCCTGTAATTACGATAGCACCTATTTAAATGGAAGTCAGCAATGCTGCTTGTCGGAAGAAATAGGTATAGATCAAGACTGCTCAACTCATTTTGAAACAGGGCCAACATTTTGTTCCCGTGTTAACCGGCGGGCCATACAAACTTGCCTAAAGAACCTTTTAAGAACTAATTTCTGATGACAATTGTGGCTATAAATACGCTTTCAGTAAAAAATAAATATTTTTGTAATTTCTAACTAGATGTTGGCTTACTGAGAATGGGTTCATATGGAGAAGCAATTTTTTTTCGATCTGTAGGGCTATTACGTATCTTTTTGATCTCCAGTGACTACAAAGCTTCGGTTGTACACCGAACTTTGATGACAACCGAGAATGTCAAAATATTGGTATTACGTATTACACAGAGTGGATATCACTTTACGGTGACTAACAGCCCGGGCACGGTGTAACGTCTTTCACGAAAGCCACTTCAAACTTAGTTGTCATCAATTTGATGTCCACTATGCTTACATAATCGAAATAATAGAAGAATCTATACCTACGAAAGCGTCTGTCAAAATGAGTTACGGTGACTATCAGCCACGATGGGCACCGATGACGTCATATTTGATCGCGACTGGTCATACATAACACGAAACCAACCTTTTGACAGTTATTTGATGGACACTGAGCCCAGTTACTATCATTTCGAGCTGTCAACAGAGGCCTGCTGGTTGAAATGTTTTCAAAAGACTGTCGTCAATTGACCACTGTTACCGGGCCAATTCAAATGCGTTGGCGGGCCATATGCCCCGCGGGCCTGGTGTTGAGCAGCCTTGGTATAGATAGTGGTAAGCCATCATCATCATCATCATCATCCACAGCCCACTGCTGGGAATAGGCCACTCTTCATTTATGCCAAGTTCCATGTTTTTGTGCCACTGTTGTAGTAAGTACTACCCCAGAAAACTACAAAATCACCCGTTGAACTACTGACGTTTTTTTTTTCGTTTAATGATATGTAGGTAGGTTAAGTTTTTCAAAAAGAGTTTATTTGTTTCTAAAGCAGTTCATATGTATACTTAGTTAAGTTATAAATTTCAATGTAGTCAATCAATTTAAGTTCAAGATAGGTCAAATAACTTAAAATTAAACATGCAGACACAGACAGTATTGCAAAGTTAAAAACGCTTATTAAATCATCAAAATGTCACAAATATCAATAACCAAGCGATTAAGTTTTTGATGTAGAGGTTCCGTATGTGTTTACTTACCTTATTTCTTCTTCTCTTGTTAGGGTTCCATTGTTAGCTGAAAAACTGTGGGGACAGGCGTATCACAGACCAAAGACTCATTGATGAGATATTAAGGACGTGTTTGCATATCTGACTTTAAAAATAAGCATTTTTGGATGGTTTTGCGGAAAAATGAAACTAAACCAAATGTAACTAATAATTACAACAGATAGATTACTCCTTCATCTTCAAATAATAGTAGTTTTTATTCGAAAATATTGGTTTAAAATATTATAAAAAATAATTTTCGGTGCCTCTCCACACAAAATTAACGATATCGTGTTGAGTTTAGGATCAGTTTTCTTCTATTAAATAACATAAATTTATATATAAAGAAATATTTTATATAAGCGCATATGTTCAACTCAAAATGGTGTTAAAAAAAAACTATCAATATGTTACAACCCAATTCAGAAAAAAAAACACGAAACTATATTTTCAACAAATTTTGCTTAATCTGATGAATTTTAAGGGCTTAAGTTAAGTTAAGGGTTATTTTGCTTGTCACTGTCTTGATTTAATGCACAAAAATGTTGTAATCTACACTAATATTATAAAGAGGAAAGATTTGTATTTTGTGTGTTTTGTAATGAATAAACTCAAAAACGACTGCGCCGATTTCAAAAATTCTTTCACCATTAGAAAGCTACATTCACCCTGAGTAACATAGGCTATATTTTATCCCCGTACACCCACGGGAACGGGAACTACGCGGGTGAAACCGCGTGACGTCCGCTAGTGAAATATAAGTCTGAGCTCGCAAAATAGGATCGCGTCAATTCGTAAACGCGTCCTTAATGTTAAAAATCCCCGAAGCATTTGGCAGTGAGGGGTATCGATAGTACACCCACGTTTCAACAGTTATGTTCAAGTCCCATGTAATGGGGGCAAGCCTATTGCCATCAACCGGGCACAAATCCAAACTCCCGCAAAATACGCGCATTGGATGTGGAGTTGCGGACACCAGCCCGTTATACAATACAATACAAGTCACGGCACGTAACTCTAGCGCTGAACGAAACGTGGAGGGGATAGCTGCGCATGTTGTACGACTGGAGAGCCAATCGGCGCAACGCACAAGTCATTCATATTTTTTACTTCTGCGCAATAACAGTCAGCGCTAGAGTTTCGTGCCGCGACCTGTACAAGCCAGAATCCGTGGCTGCTACTGAGGAATCCGTATTTTTATAAGTAGATCTTTTGTACGAGTTAATGGTCGTTAATCAATGGTTCGGTCTGTGATACGCCTTTTACTTTGGACCTTTTTTTATTCATTTTATAAAAGTTACCTTCACAGGTTAAGTAGATCTTTTGTACGAGTTAATGGTCGTTAATCAATGGTTCGGTCTGTGATACGCCTTTTACTTTGGACCTTTTTTAGGTACACATAAAATTATTATAAGTGACACGAACCAAATTTTACTTACAAAACAAATAAGGAATATGCATGAAACACAAAACTCGTCTTATTTATTAAAAATGCCTTGTATTCGCCTATAAAAACATTGTGGTACACTTGTTTATGTTGCCAATACATCACTTTTTTACAATTTACTGTTTTATGTAGCATGTTTTTGGTGAAACGGAACGCACTCTCAAAACGCGTCGTCCTCGATAACACCGGCAGTGACGTCAGAGTATGTGTCAAAAAACACTTTTGTTTCTAAGATTTTATTACAATATTGATAGCGTCTGTTGTGAGTGTTGTGACTGGTAATCTCTTAGTTGCCGTGGCTTATTTTAATGTTTATTTTTTAATTGTATTTTTTGTTTTTACTATGGAAACTTTTAACGTGCACATCTTGCTACATTGTTTCACATAATATACCATCTCAACACGAATGATGTAACCAAGATTTTGTAACATTTTTTTAATTTAAAAGAGAGTGTCCATGGAGTTTCTTGCCCGTTCTTCTCCATAGAGATCTACGCTAGGGAATGGGCAACTACAGTACTTTCAGTTTTTATGTCTTGTGACTAGGACTGTAGCTACATTTAATTTTCATCTTTGTTTCGACAATTCAAAAGTGCCTGCAACTGGCCTACTTGAAATAAATGATTTGATTTTGATTTTGAGTGCAATTTTTACTTGACTAGAGCACATACAATTAGTAAAATTATTCTTTATGGGCAAAAAATTTGATATAAACAAACAAGGCAGATTGTGGTAAATAACGTCACATCATGGCCGCGACAGCTACGGACATTTCAACTGTCACAGAAAATTGCAGGAGTTTAATATTATTTTTAAGCGACAAGCAGTAGTTAAAATTAACTTTTAATACTTTTTTTGGGTTGATAATACTGTATTTAATTGATTTAAGTGAAGAAAAAATTACGTGCATATTCCCTATTCTACACAAAATTAAATTTCATCCTTTTCACGTCGTATTTTTTTTTAGTCTAATCATAATATTGTCTTGATACATAGAAAAATATAGCAGAAAGTGATTCGAACCTTTCCTTTCGCCTTTTTTACATCTAAATCAGACGATGACTACTGAGTCATCGAGTAGTCAACAGTTCACCACGTTCCCTAACCATTTCGTCTCACAAATATCATCATCTGCCTAGCCTTTTCCCAACTATGTTGGGGTCGGCTTCCAGTCTAACCGGATGCAATTTAATACCAGTATTTTACATGGAGTGACTGCCTATCTGACCTCCACAACCCAGTTAGTTCTGGGTAATATGATACCCCTTGATAAGACTAGTTGTCAGACTTTTCGGGCCACTGACTACCTGTAACGACTGTCAAAGATCTACAAATGACAGCCGGGACCAACAGCTTAACGTGCTTTCCGAGACACGGAGGAAACTTGGTATGTAACACCATGAATAGATCAAAAACCTAAATCTAAATCATCATCAGCCTATCATTATACACCTATTTACCCAACTAAGTTGGAGTCGGCTTCCAGTCTAACTGAATGAAGCTGAATACCAGCAACGTACTATCTCGTTCACGGACAATCGACCAATTTTGAACCTTATAAACTCAAACTTAAAGCATTTATTTCAATTAGACCATTACAGGCACTTTTGAATGTCACAACAAGGCATAATAACCTGTGTGTACTGTGTATGTATACTCGATCTTACTTTACTTTATGTATAGCTCTTTAGATATACTTTACATTGGCAACATAAATTAGCAGATAGCTCGCTGTCAGCGAGGTTACCGCCGTCAGAATGCCACTTTTAGTGTGAAAAGTGGTCAACAGTCGGTGAGCACGATATTACATGGAGCGACTGTCTATCTGAACATTCACAACCGAGTTACAGTTACATCAAACTTATTTAGTATTACATCGTCGCCATCTTGAGCTGAAGATCTTCAAAGCTGAAAAATGACAAAATACAGGAACCTCTTTGCAAGCCTGGATATGATATAGCGCTTTTTAACTTTGCAATACCGTGAAATTCTATAATATCTACACATAAGAATAAAAATGTGTTGAAACAGCTGTTTTTCAGGGTTTTATTAACTTTGTTATTCTAAATAGTTTTTCTGGAAAGAATGCCCAAATAGCCCAAGTTCTTGAAAGTAATATAACATTAATATCACGCCTGTTATCCCCGAAGGGAAAGGCTGGGATGAACACTCACATTTCGCTTGCCATCTACAGTTCGCGGCACGTAACTCTAGCGCTGAACGAAACGTGGAGGGGATAGCTGCGCATGTTGTACGACTGGAGAGCTAATCGGCGCAACGCACGCCCCAAGACATTCTTATTGCAAAAACGGTCAACGCTAGAGTTACGTGCCGCGACTTGTACCCGGGCACAAATATAGGCTCCGTGGCTGTTACTGAGAAAACCAAAGGCAAATATACTTTCGGAAAAAGATTGTTTGCCTAATATGAATTTAACCGAATACCATTTTACAAACATTCTTCAAATAAATTCTATATGACAAATAAACAGCTCTTTCAACATATTTCATAGTGAAACCATTGGCCGGGTGTGCAAGCAACTTGAAACATACACCTGCAAAAAACTCCATAAATATTTGATACTAAAATCATTTTTACTAAAAAAACTTATGCTGCTTGGTGTAAATGAATATGAAAGAATTCTAGTAAGACGTGTAAGGCATTACTAGTATTCTTGCTTACCCCCTTAAGCTACGTATGCTTAGTTAGGAGTAAGTGAATAGTACAATGGTGAATATTAAATACAACCATTGAGCTATTGTAGTAAGTCTTATGCCAGTGGCGTAGCTAGGTAACCAAGGGCCCTGGTGCTAATAAAAAATGGGGCCCCACTACTATTAATACTGGTTAGGTTTTATCAAGTAAAAATATTGAATAAACAAATAATTTAAAAATGCTTAGCTACTTTATCATCAGCTCTTTTTCGTGCACTGCAGGGCAGGTAATAAAAATATTAAACAGTAATTACATAAATTACAATTAATAAGTACTTTATTGGGCAATAAACCGGAATAGAAAAGAGTTTATTTTATAAAGTGATCAGTATTTTGTAAATTTTATAAATTTGTACGCCATATTGGTGAAACATGGACGTACAAAATATTAATCTGCGTGCTTAATTTGCATGTTTACGCATGTTTTAACAAATAAATTTTCTTTATCAGTTCGATCGAGGTTTTCTGGTAAGGAATCGAGGGCCCCGGGGCACTGCACGGCCTAGCCCCTAGGTAGCTACGCCACTGTCTTAAGCCCACATAACAAGTATACCTCCTCTGTAATGATCTGATATACTTGTTCCTCCCTGTGATGGAACACCGAAGCTAAAACGGTTACCACGTACTCAGTATATCATTCTAAACACAGAAATTTTTCATCGTTAATTTATTTTTAGTTTACTGTGCGATACATTTTGTCGATGTTGGTATTGTAGGTTTTTTTTTTTTAATGAATACATACTGAAATAAATGTTCTTGTAGACGACACGATTTTTAGCGTGATCCCATTTAAGGCCATAAAGCTCAAATAGTCTTTCCCTACTTTTTCTGATACCTCTAGTTGCCCAATCACTAAATATGAATTTAGGGCTAATACTTTTTGTCTTCTTTTCAAAAGTTTTGTTGAATTCCGTGTGAACTATTGAAAAGAAACGATCATACAATTGATTTATATTTGATGTACAATTGGCAATGGTCATGCTAAAACACGGTCAAAACAAAAAAAAAATAGTAGGCACGGTTTACATTTTAGCAGTGCTCATTTTGAGAAGTGCTCTTTATGATAAGTGCTCATTTTGAGAAGTGCACATTTTGCGAAATGCACGTTTTGCGAAATGCACATTTTACGCTAAGTGCACATTTTGCGAAGCGCACATTCTGCGTCAAACCCGCGCCATGATAGTGGGTTAACTGGAGAATGCCGGTGGATGGAAAAAAACTTTTTTTTTTTTTTTTTAAGTTTAGTTATGAACCGTGATAGCTTGAAACAGTGTAGAACACAGCAGTTTTATTTTTTTTAATAACCGACGAAAAATTTGTTCTAAATGATGTACTTAATAAGTGGTAACCGTTTAATGTCCGGTGATTCTAACACGTATAAAAAAATGAATACTTATTAAAAAAAAATACAGGTATACTTGTCATGGAGGGCTAAAATAACACATGAAATAGAACCGTAGTCTGTAATAAAAGACGCAAATGAAAATTAATTCAATAGGAAGTATTTTAAAGCACCTTGTTGGTGTGATAATTTTCTTCAGTACATAACAATAAGTCTGTTTTTAGCCGAATCTTTAGAAGTTTATCTATTTCAGTCAGTTTCTTCAGTATTCATTTAAGAATAAATGATTCCGTTTCTTCTCTTTAGAGGCTTTTGCCTTATCTTATGGAGAGATATTATAAGTCTCCACAAACACCTCATTTAAGAGTTGAGAAGTTCGTTATATTTGAATGATTTTAAGTTTGCTTGATTTCTCTGTCTTCAATTCTTTATTGACTTCTTTTTCTCATAGTTTCAGTCTTATTTCAGCCATGATCAGGGTCTTTTTAAAACCATCTTCTGTCAGGGCATCGTATCTTTACCTCTCTTGGTTTTATTCTTCCAGATGCCGAATTATTTTCAAATTTAAAACTGTTATGTGGAACCTAAGTTCCACATTCAAGTGTCTTTGATAACAATAGACAAATCCTAGATTTAAAAAAAGTCAACAAGTTTCCGCCCTAAAATAAACACACACAAAAAAAAGAAAATACATATTCCACATTTGAAAAAAGCCCTAAAGGTGCGTGCACACTCGGTCAAAGTCACATAAAAACTTATATTTAGGAACTTACGTTTAGTTGAGGTCTCGCCGGCGTCAGCTTTCGCCTTTTTGGCGCTAGCACGGGTTGTTGTAGCCGAGGCTTTAGCAGCTCGCTTCTTCGGCTTGGGGTCGTCGACCTCCTTCTTTATAGGGACTTCGAATTCTAGAAAAGAAATGGTTATGTGTTTTATTTGTGAAGTTACATTTTTAGCAAAATGACATTATAATGTTCTCACAGCTAGGACACACGGCCTCCTCTCTATGAGAGGAAATGGGCTATAATCCACCACGCGGGCCCAGTGCGGGTTGGTAGATGTCACATGTCTTCGAATGTTTGGTTCTAGGACATGCCGGTTTCCTCACGATGTTTTCCTTCACTGTTACCACTTCCATTTCGACAGATGAACAATTATTGGGTGGTACAGACGCGACACGCCAGCACATGAATTACCCGAAATGGTAATTTTTTTCCAATAAACATTGAACCTAGCGATTGAAAATCGAATAAAGAAATTTGACAGATTGTTGTAGCTGTTGATGTGCTAGCGAAAAAACAGATAGCGCGAAAAAATAATGTTGCAAATTTCTTGCTTTTCTTTTTTGGGTGGACCAGAAAAAAAGTTTGGGAACCTCTGAGCTAGACTATTCGAATTTTACATTTACACAAATAACGTCTTTATGCTACTCTAAACTAAGTTGACTGAGTGATTGGTACAGTCAATATTCTGCTGTACCTGACCTTTTTTACAAAAAAGAAAAGTGGAAAGAAAGTGTGTGAGTCGGACTCCCGCAGATCGGATCGGATCGGATCATCGGATCGTAATTCGTACCAACATGGTAAGAGTCTCCTTTAATTTTAATTTATTTTTATTATTTGTTGTCAAAGTGGCAACAGAAATACACATTCTGGAATTTCAACTGTCTACGTATTACGGATCGTGAGATACAGGGGCCCTACTCTCTTAACGCTTCGTCCTTATATTCGGATCTATCCGTCTCTCTTGCGCACGTCTGCAGATGAGTGCGAGTGAGAGAGACGGATAGTTCTGAATATACGGATGAAACGTTAGGGAGTAGGGTCTCAGCCCGCTGACAGACAGACAGACAGACAGACGGACGGACGGAAAGCAGAGGCTTATAAAAGGGTCAAATCTTATAAAGGGGCAGGGTTGTTATGATTTAAACCATTTGATAAAATCAGTGATTTAAATCACGATTAAAATCAAGTGTTTTTTTATAAAAATCAATTATTTATATCAATACTTTTTTAGTGCGACCAAATCACCCAAAATGTGTCAAGATACCTACTTCCCCCCTACATAAACTACGGCGCGCAGAACAAAATATGAATAAAATTACCTAAAACCGAAGAATTGGATATAATCAAGCAACTGCTATGTACTATCGAGGACACTCCCGCCTGACCACCACTAAGCTTATTTTTGCTTGCACTCACAACATAGAAACGCTCTCTAACCCCGCCCCGTTGACTTTGTATAGAAATAATGAATGAAAAGATACCGAATCGGCCGAGCGCACTGACGACGCACGCCAAACGAGAGTTATTGTTATTTTGCGCGCCAAAGTTGAGGCTTTCCTAATAGGCCCAAACTTTAAGGGGGCGTGGCTGCGCCTCCGCATGTTTTAAGCGAAAAAAAATTAAAATGGTCAGGCGGAAAAGACCCCGACTGTACGTCGTGTATGTGCTTCTTTCGCTGGGGTCGAAAAAATATTTTCGGCATTCTTTTTTTGAAAAAATTAAACTAATTATTTTCCTTGTTCATTAAAATTGCAGTGTTTTAAATAGCTGGTTTGATTTGTTTATTTATTTTTTTATTGTTTATATTAGATGTGTTTTATTTAATTATTAACTGACTTTCAAATTAAAAAAGACCAGAATGTAAAAAAAACAAAAATCCGATTTAAATCAAATAAATCCGAAGTTTTTATTTTTATAAAATTATCATGATTTTTATCAACCCTGCCATTTGGGGTATCAAAATCAAAATCAAAATCAAAATCAAAATCAAAATCAAAGCATTTATTTCAAGTAGGCCAGTTACAGGCACTTTTGAATTGTCGAAACAAATATGAAAATTAAATGTAGCTACAGTCCCAGACACAAGACATAAAAACTGTGAAAGTACTGTAGTTGCCCATTCCCTAGCGTAGATCTCTATGGAGAAGAATGGGCAAGAAACTCCATGGACACTCTTTTAAATCAGAATATTTTTACAAAATCTTGGTTACATCATTCATGTTGAGATGGTACATTATGTGAGAACAATGTAGCAAGATGTGCACGTTAAAGGTGTCCATAGTAAAAAAAAAACAAAAACAATTAAAAAATAAAATTATTAAATTCAAAAGCCGTGGCAACCAAGAGCTGACCAGTCCCAACTGACAGCGCTCGTTCACGAACATGACGCATGTATCAGCACCATTCAACTCAACCATTTTGAAGGGAACTAAATGATCCGACACACGCGTCACCATCAGCGAGACATTTGAGTGAGCATGACATATCTCCTAATCGCCACGGCACATTCAAGTCAAGGAAAAACGTAGGTTTCTAGCGACTGATAGCATTCTAGTACATAGCACTCACACAATATGCGATATGCGGCTATATAATAATAAAGAGATTGATTCTATACAATGCAAAGATAGTTGTACAATCTTCAGCAGCTCCAACAATACAATTTAATGCTATCAATTTATGCGCCCCTGTCCTTGTGGAGCAGGACCGGCATTGAGCCAAGCAGTTTTATCAGCGATATAGTCGTCCAATTTGTAATATGCTTGCTTACAAAGTGTGCGTTTAATACATGTTTTAAATTTTGTTTCATTCAGCTCAAGAATGCTTTGTGGAATTTTATTATAGCATCTCAAACAGTACCCCATGAAAGATGAGTCTACTTTAGCGAGTCTGAAGCCTGGCTGAACTAATTGGTCCCTATTTCTAGTACTGTAATTGTGTCTGTCACCTCTTTTACCAAAAATATGTAGATTTTTTCTTACGTACATTATGTTTTCGTAGATGTATTGACAATGTACAGTCATGATGTTTATTTCCTTAAACAGTTCCCTCAAAGAATCGCGCCTACGAAGATTGTATATGGCTCTGATGGCTCTTTTTTGCAGAATAAATATAGACTCAATGTCAGCAGCCCGTCCCCATAACAAAATGCCATAAGACATTATACTATGAAAGTAACTAAAATAGACCAATCTAGCAGTATCTACATCAGTAAATTGACGGATTTTTCTAATAGCATATGCTGCCGAACTTAGCCGCCCCGCCAGAGATGTTAAATGAGAACCCCATTGTAGCCTTGAATCAAGCGTAATCCCCAGGAAAACCGTTTTATCTACGAATTCAAGTTTCTCTTTATTCAGTACTATATCACAATCGCTACTTTTAACATTCGGTAAAGCAAATCTTATGCATTTCGTTTTTTTTTCATTTAGTACTAAATTATTTGCTGTGAACCAATTATGGACTTGAAGTAGGGCATTATTCACGTCATCTAAATTTTGGGCCCGTCTATTGATCTTAAAAATTAGGGAAGTGTCATCGGCAAATAACACCATATTTTGAGGTTGGTTTTTCAGTACATAGGGTAGATCATTTATATATACTAAAAAGAGGAAAGGACCCAATATTGAGCCTTGCGGAACCCCCATTTTTACTTTTAAACCCTGTGAATTAACACCATTTATTTGAACATATTGTTGTCTATCACTCAAATAAGATTTTAACAAACTAAGTGCAAGTTTACCTAGTCCGTAATGCTCAAGTTTCAAAAGCAATGTGTCGTGATTTACACAATCAAATGCTTTGGAGAGATCACAAAATATTCCTACAGCGTCTTGGGACTCTTCCCACGCCGTAAATATGTGCTTTATTAAGGTTACACCGGCGTCGGTTGTACAACGTCCCTTGGTGAAACCATACTGTTGATCGTGTAAGATTCTATTGGTGTTAAAATGATTGACCATTTGATTAAGCATTATCTTTTCGAACACCTTACTAAAAACTGGCAACACGGATACAGGCCTATAATTATTTGTATCTTTACTATCACCGGATTTGAAAAGAGGTATGACTTTACTGTATTTCATTAAATCAGGGAAAACTCCTTGGTCTACGCACAAATTAAAAATTAAAGCTAAGTATGGAGCTATAGTCTCAAGTATGGATGTACAAACTTTGATAGACATTCCCCATAGATCTTCGGTCAGTTTGATTTTTATTTGCCGAAAAGCTTTAATAACTATCATCGGGTTTATGTGTTTAAATTTAAATTCAGCCTGGCATCCAGACACATTCGCCTTTAGTAAACCAATTGAGACTTCAGGAGAGGAATTTAGAGCCTCCGTAGTTTTTAACGGTATATCGGTAAAGAAATTTACAAATTCTTGAGCTACTTCCTGATTAGAGCTTTTAGGACCACATGCTGTATCTAATGTGTAGCTAGTATTACGTGTTTTCTTCCTGTTAGTCTCGCTATTTATGACTTTCCAAACTGTCTTTATTTTATTTTCTGCTGTTTTGATCTTGTTGCTAATGTGCAAGGCTTTGGCAACCTTGCATGTATCTCTAAAAATTTTTGAATACTTAGCAACATATTTGTTAAATGTTTCAGTGTTCATATAAGGCTTAAGGCCATAAAGCTCAAATAGTGTTTCCCTACTTTTTCTGATACCTCTAGTTGCCCAATCACTAAATATAAATTTAGGGCAAATACTTTTTGACTTCTTTTCAAAAGTTTTGTTGAATTCAGTGTGAACTATTGAAAAGAAATTATCATAAAATTGATTTATATTAATATCGTCATGGCTCATAACACTTAATTTGTTCTGTAGAGAAATATTATACCTATTTAATTTGTTAGAAGTTATGGGTCTAAATTTAATCTGAATTTTTTGCAATGGTGTATTACACCTAAAAGTTACAGTTTGTCCGCTATGGTCAGACGGCAGACAATTAACTATGGCTTTATCTAAGTAATCACAATCACAGAAAACATTATCTATACAAGTAGCAGAAGATGGAGTGACTCTAGTAGGTTCTATAAAAGTGTTGGTCAAGTCAAATGACTTAAAAAGATTTAATAACCGACTGCTATTTGAATTTTCTTCTAAAATATTGATGTTAAAATCACCACAAATAATTATAGATTTATTACTGGCTGCAAGTTTTGCCAGGACATCTTCCATTATTGACTCAAATAAGGAAAAGTTTTGATAGTTTGGGGGTCTGTACACACACACAATAACATGCTTATCTAGCTCAACACAGGACAGTTCGACGCAATGTTCAGCCGAGAGACCTATTATGTCGTTACGTTGCTTATATCTTAAACAATTTTTTACAAAAATTAAGGAACCTCCACGAAGCATAGTTTTACGGTTATAGCAGCTACCCACCATATAGTTCTCATAATTAATAAGCATTTGGTAATCCTTAAGCCAATGTTCAGTAAAACAAATAATGTCAAACTTACTTTTTTCTAAAAACAATTCTATTTCTAATAATTTTGAAGAAATGCCTTGGATATTTTGGTGGAATAATTTTAAAGTGTTCTGCTGAGGCCCTTTTTTACTAGCTAATTGAGTGCAAGAAGATACCTTGCTGTTGGTAGGTTTAACAATATTGTTAATGGCACCTTCTGTTGTCTGACTTTCTAGTTTAAATTAATATTAATATCTGGAGAGAGCCCCGAGACTCCCGTGCCATCGCCAGACAACAAGATCCTATCACTAATATACCCTAATTGAGAATTTTCCACGGTGACATATGGATCCTCCTCAGTATAATGTTTGTAAACATCAATAGCACTAATGCTATATTTATTTAAGGTCACCACCTGTTCATTAGTATTATTACTAATAGTCGCAGTATTTACAATATAACTAAACTTAGACATACTACTTATGTCTGTGTGAATATTATAAGCTAATAGCCGAGCTATTTTGTGTCTACAACTAATAGGTAGATACACTTTACCCCGGGTCGAACTAAGTTTATCAACAAAAGTGTTGATATCAAGAAATATAAGTTTGTCACTGTAGTGACCTGCTAAAAAATGTAAATGTCTATTTAAGAAGTGAATATAATTGTTTTTTCTGTTACATAAATTTTCAAAATATGGAAAAGCGCACAATATTATTTTATTACAATATTATTTTATGGAAACCTAAAATAGCTTAATAGGTGTGTGAACTTACCAGCTCCCGAAAATCCATCGTCAGAGCCCATGTTGTCATCTGAGTCATCTTCACCATGCAGCTCCACTTTCACGATATTAGCTGTACAAACAAATTAATATTTTATTACACGTTTATATGGTCGATTTTTGTATAGACGCGTATACATAAAGGGAGTGAGAAGCCTTTTAACGAAGCCGAAAGGTACCTGTTCTCCCCGTCATTGCGATCATTTTTTTGTTCTAGACCATACCGGGAACCTTCTAGTTACGGAGATATTGGGGGACAAAGTGCCAACTTTTGACAAGTTTGTTTTTTGAATACAAGTTTTTATTTGCCGATAGAAGTGAAAACAAAAAGTACACAGGCCCCTCCCCAGTCGTAGCACTTGGTTATGCCCCGCGCATGTCTATGTGCTGCTACGCCGTAGCAGATCGCCTACGAGTGCTACGACGCGTGACCGCACGTTACGTCAAGTGACGATGAGTTCAATGTTTTTCCTTCACCCAAAAAGTGCTCAACGCGCCTAAAGAAGTTTTCACTTAAAAAATAATCGCAAAAATGGGGAGAACAAGTTACTTGCTGCCCCATTAAGGGTACTTTTACATTTATTATTTATATTATAAACGCTTCGTGGATTCAAATAGTAGAGAAATCACATCAACAACATAACTGGCGAAATTTGGGTGTACCATTAAGTACACCTCAGCCTAACCCTTCCAGATTACAGGCGAGATGTTATGGATAAAGCTGTACCAGGGTAGTAACTGGATACCACTACCTATCAGCCAGTCATCTGCTGTTATGCTGCCCTGGTAGACAAAGGTAGCTGATCTGAGTATTGTAATATCGCTGGTATGGCTTGTGTCATGAACACCAGATAGTTGATATACTACAAAGATACTTTTTGTTCGTATTATACAAAATCCATGACTTTGAAACAAATGTCCATGCTCATCACACAAACATTTGCTCCTACCGGGTTTCGAACCTGGGGGACCCTAAGAACGTAAGCAGCCTCACTACCGCTGCGCAATTCGGCTCGTCAAAAACGACGTTTTCTTAACTTACGTCTAAACAGTGTCTTATTCTGCAAATGCTTCTGGAACTGCTCCTCGGTATGCAGCACTTGCTTCTTGAAGTTGATAGCATTCCGCAGCTGAGTGATGCAGACCTCGCAAATGCCGCCATCGTCTCCAGGCTCCGACACGTTCAACTAATTACAAAAGATTCAAAGGTTTAATTGAACATTCCTCACAAGATGACCAAGAGGACTGCCTAGTTGGTCTACAGGTCACAAGCATGAATGATGATCATGTGGTCCGTTTGACAGGAAAGGTACATAGTCTTTTCCGCCTGATCAGTTAACTTTTTTTTCGCTTAAACCATGCGGAGGCGCCGAGCCACGCCCCCTTAGTTTAGGCCTATTAGGAAAGCGTCAACTTTGACGCGCAGAATAACAACAACTCTCGTTTGGTGTGCGTCGTCAGTACGCTCGGCCGATCGGTATCTTTTCATGTTCTTTCAGCCCCGCCCCATTGTCCTTGTATAGAAATAGTTTCTATACAAAGACAATGGGGCGGGGCTTTATTATTATATTAAAAATTTGCTTAGTGGTGATCAGGCGGGAGTGTCCTTGATAGTACCGCAAGGTGGCCCTCCTTATCAATAATACCAGGTTTAAGGGACACCGATGCAGAAACGGTTACCATATATTCAGTACACTGTTCTCAAGCCCCCCACAGAATTTTTTTGATCTTGCAAGTATTGCACTCTTGTAGGAAACACCTGTTTTTTTAAGTAGGATTGTGCTGTCCCTTCCACGCTGTATTTTCCAGAGGAATGCTGGGGACGGATGTACTTAATGTCATTTAAATAAAAAATCTAATTGGAAAAAAAATGTGTCTATTTCAAAAGAATATTGCTAGTTTTCACTAACTGAAACTGAGGTCAGTGGGTCGTCTTAAACTGAACTTAGATTGCATTATTGGATTTGTCTTGTACGTCTAGTGGTCCTGGATTTGATTACCAGGCTGCGCATCCATCAGTTTTCCACAAAGTATTTTTCTGTAGCAGCCACGGAGTCTGGATTTGTGCTCAATTGGTGGCATATCTCCCGTTCTATTACATTAGACATAACTGAATGTGGGTCTAAGCTGTTGTCGTGACCAACACTTTGGAAAAATATTGGTGTGATGTTATTATTTTAATAAACAAACAAAGGAATTACGAGCTGGTAGACTTCGAAAACAAAGAAGACAATTCAAAGAGCCCAAAATGAACTGCAAGATAGCCAAATTCTGAGCCAAAGTAAAAATTAACAATAGGGCATCAAGGGTTTGGGTGGGCCACCCCTTGAAGAGAACTGCATTTACACGAAGAATATAATTTTTAGGGACAAAGTGATCTAGAATACGCATGAGCTACAATACAATACAAACAGCGTTCGAACCGGCGGCGGAGGCTGCCATGATGGCTAACACCGAACAACAACTAGGCAGCACACTGTCCGTACACTAGACTAGGTATTGGCAAATTTTAGTACTCAAGTTATTAAGAATATCCTCGAAAATGAATTTTGTTCTTTCGAAAGGTTTACAAGTGTTTTACTTACGATTATGTCGAAACATTCCTTCAACATGTCGGAGTAAATCTCCTCTTCGCCCATCCAATGATACGAGCTTTTAATGTCTTTAAATGCACCTTCCGATGCACAACACCGACACATACCGGTGTTCACTGTAGAATCCATCATTTTGAAAGATTCTTTTCTAACATTTACACTTAATCTTAGATTTAGTTGGAAAAAAGCTAAAGGACGCCACAACTTCGAAGCTACGCCATTTTCTGAATGTTTTTTTTTTCACAGACTATTTCGCTCGGAATTGATTTGTAGGCAAAGGTGACTACAGCAAAACAGCCAGAATGTGATTGTTGAATTTAAAAAAAAAAAAAAACAAAGTTTTTAACTTTACAATAAAGAATATTTACAAAAATGCGAAAGTTGTAAATTATTGACCGGAGAAAAAAAGGAACGGAATTTATAATGAAAGGGCATTTGAAAAGGCAGTAGGAGTAGAAACGATGATGAATGTAAATGGCCTGTGGTTCGTGGCCATTAAAAATAAAAAAAGTGACTGCTGGTGCTGTCAATTTGCGTTCCAACTATACTAAAAAACGGGTTTCCACGAAATTTTAAGCATTAGAAAAAGAAAGATAGTAATCCTTGAGCCGTGAAGTGAACAGACTAACACCTAAATTATGTTTCAAATTGTACAATTTCAATATCGGACATTATTGTCATCAAGATAATAGGTAGCTCTGGTTTGCGTTGTGTAGAAAAATCTACAGATATTATAACAGAAAATAGGCAATTAGACATCGATAGAGTACTATTAACGCCATGTCGTACGGCATCGTTTGCCGTTGCTGCCTTCTGCGAGCTCCTGATAAATTACTGAAGGTAGAATATTCAACATTGGGCAAGTCAGAAGTTTTTGCCGATATGCTGAAAGATTGCTTCGAAATTGAGGTAAATAGTGCACAAATACAGCCTCTTTGTAACGAAAATTATAACTAGATAGATTTTCCTACTAGTCTACGCCTAAAATTTGACCAAAATAGGTAACAGAGCTGCAGAATTGGTGTCTTGAATTTGTTGTGGTTGCGTTTGTTAGTAAATTGCAATAGTGACCTAATTCATAGAACTAAATAAGTTTATCATGATTTGTATGTTTCGTTGGTGTAGTGGTCGCAAACGCTTCTATTGAGCATGAGGTCTTGAGTTCGATTTCCAGGAAAAAAAAGTGTCAATAAGTTTTTCCATCTAGTATTTCTCAGAAGCAGGACTTTTTTAAATGAATCACTAAATTTTAAAAAACAAAGTCCCCCTCCGCATCTGTCTGTCCCTATGTATGCTTAAATCTTTAAAAGTATGCAACGGATTTTAATGTGGGTTTTTTTAATAGGATTCAAGAGGAAGGTTTTTGTATAAAATTTGTCAAGCAGGCGAAGCCCCGGGCATCAGCTAGTTTTTAAATAAAGTAAAATACTGCCTCATTGGTTGGTATTTTTTTCTCAAGTGGTAGATGAATGAACACTTATATACCTATATTATGAACTGTTGCCTGCGATCAAATTATTACTATAAAATATTATTTCCGCATTTGAATTGTATTTTATGGGTTTTAATTCCTACTACTTAACTAACTAGCAAATAGATTTTCTAGGAATTTTATTGAAAATCTTTAAAATAACTTTTACGTACTTAATCCATTAATTATCATAAAATCAACAATATCAAAGTGGCTTTGTAAAAAATATTTTTTTATTATTTATTTATTTAATGCACAATGTACACAACTAATTTTACATGCTAGGCTTAAAAACTAGTCAATTAATTAACAAAAAGAAAAAAAAAATTATATATAATTAAGTAACTAATTTTAAATGTGATTCATAATATTATCTTACTAAGATCTGCTAAAGTGCCCCCCCTGATATATTCACCCCTCTAATATTGTACCTTTTTTTACACATTACAGATACCTCTGGACCCCAACGACAGTGAAGACGGTATTTGTGAAGTTTGTATCACAAGATTACGCGATGCTTGCGACTTTAAGGAGCAAGTACAGCAATGCCAGAAGGAGTTGCTGTCGAAACTTAACGCTTATAGTGTTAAAGGTATCTATTAGATTTGTAGTACCATGATTTGGTTGCACCACGTTAGGGGTCGTCCTTTAACCACGTGAGATAAAAAGGGGCAGGGTCATAATCGCGTGTATTTCTATTAACCGACTTCCAAAAAGAGGAGATTATCAATTCGTCTTATTTTTTTTTTATGATCATCTTTTTTTTTTCATTTTTTTTTTCGGATGGGAAATCATCAAATGACTCCTCCCGCTCTGGGCGGAGCAGGAGGGAGTGTCAGACTTTTACTGACTAAAACCCATCCATGTTCCTTCATCGCCCTTTGTGTTCCGGGGCCACGGTATCTCTTTCAAACAGTCCCGTAGCCCCGGGTCATCATTTACCTGCCCTCGTCCCATTCTACCTTGTCAGACGTCACGGCATCATTACTCCTTACTCCTTTCTTTTTCATAAATATCATTCATTACACAATCATCCTTCTTTTATTTAGTGCGACAAAAAAAAGGAAATGTGTTATGTATTAAGGCGGCTCCCCGAGCAAATGACCTTGAGTGAGCAGTTTTTTGGAGCCTACTCCTCTTTATCCAAAAGAAATACCAACTAATAAAAAATACATTAAATGACTCCAAAATTGTTGTTTCATATTTTTTTTTAAGTTGCTTAATGTTTAATAAATACCCTCACAACGAAACCACAGAAATAAGAAATAATGATTTATAAAATGCTACTCCTCGTAAAGTAACCATTATTTTGATTTGCTACTTATATTAATGGATAGGCAATTTAATAATGAACATAATTGTCGTTTTATTTTTTTCCAAAAGACGTAAATTTGATTTTATAAAGAATAAAAACCACCCATTTCGCACAATTCGGTCTGCAGTGACTGACGTAATAACCATTTCGTAGTGCAAGCCGATTAGAACTTTATTCTAACAGTATTTCAAACGAAGTTTGAACCACCACAAAGAGAGTTGCTAATTTTGCTCGGGGAACCGCCTTAAATATTTTTTGCCAATAGTTTTTGAATAGTTGAAACAATAAATTAAAAATAAACTTTTTTTTAATTAAAATTAATATTTTACGTCAAAGATTTATTTTTATTTTTTTCGTGGATAGAAAGAAATACACGTGATAGATCTAACGGTGAAGGAAAACAGGAAAACATCGTGAGGAAACCGGCATGTCCTAGAACCAAAAATTCGAAGACGTGACATCTACCAACCCGCACTGGGCCCGCGTGGTGGATTATAGCCCATTGCCTCTCATAGAGAGGAGGCCTGTGTCCCAGTAGTAGGAACATTATTAGGCTGATGATGATGATGACACGTGATCATTATTTGATTTTAAGTGAATGAGTTTGAATTGGTATTATTGGTTTATTATTTTTGTATAATTTGTTTAATGTAATTTCACATTTTGTAATTAATCTTTAAATGAATTGATAATTTCTTTTGACATATTACTTATTTATTCTGGATCGTTCGTGTATTTTGACTTATTAATTTAATCTAAGTAGTTTAATTAAATAATATTTTAATGCAATTTTAATGTACCATGTATTAATTCTTATATTTCAATAATGTAAGTATGTGTTTTGTTTTTATTTTTGGTTTATAATATGGGTCTTGGACCTGAAATAAATGATTTTATTTTATTTATTTTATTACCCCCTCCTCTCATCCACCATTCATCCATCATTCATCGTGATTTTTTTCTGACCCCTCCCCCCAGTTCAAACCTCACGTGATTAAAGGACAACCCTTTTTTTTTTTTTCGAATGGGAAATCATCAAATAACTCCTCCCGCTCTGGGCGGAGCAGGAGGGAGTGTCAGACTTTTACTGACTAAAACCCATCCATGTTCCTTCATCGCCCTTTGTGTTCCGGGGCCACGGTATCTCTTTCGAACAGTCCCGCAACCCCGGAAAGGACAACCCTTAATCAGCTTTAAAAATATTGTTATTGTATTGAAACCTGTTTGTGCGTGTCCGACTCGGACTTGGCCTTTTTTTTAAATTTTATTTTCATTATTGCCTTTCAGATGAATCAGGCCCAAAGGTAAAAGAAGAATACTTGGATTTGGATGACGAGAATGGAATATATTTTCTAGGTAAGCATTGTTGGTGATTCTCAGAGGTCTTCGAAATAAAATAGCGGACTGTAAATATTATAGATTAGCAATTTATTGATGGTGGAAACTAGCCTATTGAACACGTGGTTTCTCTTACAGAATTGAAAGACGAGATGTCAGATGATTTCGACGACTTCAAAGACGAAGACGATAACACGAAGTTAGCGGAATTGCTCGGCTTCAACGACGTCACCATCAAGAAGAGATCAGATAAACGCAGGAGCAAGAAACGCCTGCTGCTTGAAAATAGTGGGAAAGGTAAGTTTGTGGTTTAAAGGGTGTAAATAGGCCCTTATAGGCCAACGCAGACCGGGACGGCATGGCAAGGGATTATTTTTTTTGCCAATAGACATTCAAACGTATTGATATAGAAATACGACCGTGGCGCGTCTTTCAATGTAAATCCCTTTCGATGCCACAGCATCATTTTAAAGCATAGCAATTTATGTCGTATTTCTATAAATATACGTTTGAATGTCCATTGGCAAAAATTTAAATCCCTTGCCATGCCGTCCGTCTGCGTAGGCCTCTAGGAAACCGAAAGGAACTTGTTTTCCCCGCAATATTCTAGTTTCCACCATCAATAAATTGCAAATCTATTTAGTCCGTCAGTTAGAGTATTGGAAAATAATGGACAAGTATTTTTTGTATTTGTAAATCAATGAATATTGACAAAGATAAAACGCATCTAAACTCGGGAGTGTGGGCTCGTGACGTCAGAACGCACTAAAAATTATAGCACGGCGTGTCGTATAGAATTTTAAAAGCGTGGTATCTTAGTAAATTTTGGATTACGTAACAAAAGAAAAAATACGTGTCAAATATATTTTGATAATCTAACTGACGGACTAATTATATTTTTTCAAGACAAGCCTATTCAACAATGAACCATCAATATGCAATTCTGAATGCAACATTACATTATGGATGATTTCTGACTAAAAAGAATATGGTTTTTTATTCTTTTTTGATAATCTAAATGACGGACTAATTAGATTTTCTCAGTACACAAGATTGCGATATTTTTTTTGTTTTCGACCCTATGATATCGGCCATCTTTTAAACACGATGGGGATAAGGGAAAAATATTGTATTTTTTAAGTTTTACTTTTACGCTGAATTAGGTTTTTTAGACAAAAAATCGCTAGCTTTTTTTTTTAATTCATTAAAATTCTGTAAAACCATATTTTTTATGGTTGCGAATCATATTTTAATCAACATACAACCCGACATCGACCTGCAAACGTTGAACGATGTTTTTTTCGTTCACCGCCTGCAAATTCCAAAAAACGTAAGATAATTTGAATTTCGCGGGTTACCCTAGCGCTTCCACACAAATAAAATTTATTGAATTCACGCCCAAAGTTGCGTTAAAATTGGCAATAAAAAGTAAAACGAATCTTTGGTAGCTCGTAACTCTTTAAGGCGAATGCTCCAGGGTAGCCCGCGAAATTCAAATTTTCTTACGTTTTTTGGAATTTACAGGCCAGTGCTAGGTTGTATGTTGATTAAAATATTATTCGCGGTTGTAAGACGTATGCAGTTACAGAATTATAATCATCAATACAACCCTCAAAGTTCATAAAGGTGTAAAAATGACTTTATCAAGGTCAAAATCATTCCTGCACCTGAACGTGGAGGGTTGTATTGATGATTTTGATCATTATAATTCTGTAACTACATACGTCTTATAGTCGCGAACAATATTTGAATCAACATACAACCTAGCACTGGCCTGCAAATTGCAAAAAACGTAAGATAATTTGAATTTCGCGAGCTACCCTAGCCGGAAGCGCTAGGGTCTTAAGCAGTGGGTCCGTAGTTTCAACTTTTCAGCTTGTAAATTGTTTAATTGTAAAAAGAAAATTAAATAAATTATTTACAGAACTTAAATCAAAAAGCCGTGCCATGAAGCTGTCCCTCCGCGCGTTAAAACAACAACAAGCAATAGTGAACAAGATCCTCAAGCCAGTGAAGGTATGAATTATTATACATTAGAAAAAAAAGTATGTGTTTGTCTCGCACGGGGCAAAACAATAAAAGAAACAACTTTTATTTATAAAAAGAAAACTACAAAAAAAAAATACGTACAAACTACCACATTACTTTGTGTAATTTATTTCATCACCACTGCTCTCAAAACGGTGAAGGAAAACATCGTGAGGAAACCGGCATGTCCTAGAAACAAAAAATACCAACCCGCACTGGGCCCGCGTGGTGGATTATAGCCCATTCCCTCTCATAAAGCCTCAGTCACACACAGCAATTAATCGCTGCGAATGCCTACTCGCCGCGAGTATTCGCTGTATATGACAGGCTATTTGCTGCGAATAGATTCAGTCGCCGCGAGCTGAATCCTTAGCAATTTGAATTGAGAATGTTCAATTTTCCTCTCGGCGAATGCGCATTCGCCGCGAGTATTCGCTGTGTGTGACAGAGTACTCGCTGCGAATAAAATTTCCGCTCAGAAGACATTTTGAATGGCATACTATTAACGAACCACCAGCAAAATGTAACGGCAAAAAAATCACTTGATTGCCAAAATTAGTAAATGATCACCAAAATTAATCCCCATTTTATCGTAATATTAGAACCAAAAAATTATTTATGACCACCGGAAATTGAACTGTTATGCTCTTGCATCCGAGTCGAGGGAGACCCGGTCCGGGGCTCCTACTCCTGAACGTTTTATAAAAAAATCGTCGGGGTGCCCCAAGTCGGCCTTTGCCTAGGCCGACTTGGGGCACCCCGACGAACTAGTTTGTCGTCAACCACCTCATTAAAATTTTAAATTTGGTGATCAATTGATATTATAGGTGATAGATGTTATTAGTCACAAAGTTATTTTTGGTGGTCATAATATTTTCCCCCATTTTGAATTTGCGCACCACCAGACTCAATTCTCGTGTAGAACTCGCTGTGTGTGACAGGCAGGCAGCGAATCGTCGCTGCGATCATTATTTGCAGCGAATGCACTCGCAGCGAGTATTCGCTGTGTGTAACTGAAGCTATAGAGAGGAGGCCGTGTGTCCCAGCAGTGGGAACATTATAGGCTGATTATTATACATTCAACTAAATTGTTAAATTTTTATTCGTATTGTCGGCGCCTATTGGAGGTCAGATAGGCAGTCGCTCCATGTAAAATACTGGTATTCAGCTGCATCCGGTTAGACTGGAAGCCGACCCCAACATAGTTGGGAAAAGGCTAGGCAGATGATGATTGTCGGCGCCTTCCTGTATTTTCTTTTCTTTTTTTTTTTGAAGATGTCCTCGGGCTCTTCCAAACGTCTGATTAGCGACGCGTCGAAGAACAGAGCCAACATCGACACGCTGCTCAAATACTCCAACTGCACGCCTTTCGCCAACAAAACTATAGCAGGTGAGGATATTTCATCTACACTAATATTATAAATAAGAAAGATTTTTTATTTTTGTGTGTATGTTTGTAATGAATAAACTCAAAAACTACTGCGCCGATTTCAAAAATTCTTACACCATTAGAAAGCTACATTCACCTTGAGTAACATAGGCTATATTTTATCCCCGTTATCCCACGGGAACGGGAACTACGCGGGTGAAACCGCGTGACGTCCGCTAGTAAAAAATAAACTAAAATGGCGGAAGTTACTCAGATGCTCAGAATGATGTACTGAGTACTTGGTAACCGTTCTCGCGTTCATGTACCTTCCACCATGTATACAGGGTGTAAACAAACTCATCACGAAGCCGTCAACCAAGCAACCGTACATCAAACTAAGTATCTACTTATAAGCAAAAATTATTGCTTGGAAACGACTTTTTTTTGGGGGTGAAAAATCATGTTTTGTGGCAGAACTGAATGTAACGCACTCAAGACATTGTGCTGATGGATGGATTGAATAGTACGGGGGTCGTAGAGGTGTTTAAAGTAAAATTCTTACAATAAAAACTTGTATTAAAAAAAAAAACTTGTCAAAAGTTGGACCTCCAATATCTCCGTACCTAACTAGAAGGTTCCAAGGTATGGGGTGTAGATAAAAAAAAATATCGCAATGACGGGGAGAACAAGTGCCTTTCGGCTTCGTTAAGAGGATTTTTACACCCTTACCCTCCTCAGCCGGGTCAAAATACTCACCATTACCTCCTCTCTTTCCAGGAATTCTCTGCGCTTACTGCAAAACAACATACAGAGACCTCCATCACCTCAGATCCCACATCCACGAAGAACACGGCAAAGACCACCTCATTGAGTCCAAACGCATGGACAAGAACAACTTATCCATTAAAATGGACATCACGGACCTCAGGTGCAAACTTTGTAACACTAGTGCGGATACAATAATCAGCTTAAAGAATCATTTGACGATAGAACATGATTTAAAATTCTATCCCGATGTAAACGATTATGTTCTAGAATTTAAGTTGACTGACGGAGAAATTCTTCACTGTGCTTTGTGTACGTCAACTTTTGAAACATTCAAAATGCTTTTACAACACATGAATGGACATTACAGGAATTATGTCTGTGAAATATGCGATTTAGGCTTCATAAACCAACATAAGTTAAGGAATCATCAGCGTACGCATGAAATTGGGAATTTTAATTGTTCGTTCTGTGATAAAATATTTAGTACTAAAGTGAGGAAATTGTGGCATGAAAAGTACACACATAATCCCAGTGCTAGGTATACAACCAGCTGCCCACATTGCGATGAATCCTTCACAAGTTACTACAGAAGAAACCGTCACATGGCCGTTGAACACAACATGTCAGCGGCTACCTACAAATGTAACATCTGTGACAAATCCTTCATTTTAAAGTCAAAACTAACATATCACATAAAAAAAGTACATCTAATGGAGCGGAATCACATATGTCCGGAGTGCGGACAAGGATTTTTTATAAAGCAATCGTTAGACGAGCATATGATTAAGCATAATGGTGAGCGAGTGTTTAAATGTGGAGTTTGTGCGAAGGCTTATGCAAGAAAAAAGACTTTAAGAGAACATATGCGGATACATAATAATGATAGACGGTTCAAATGTGGTGTGTGTGCACTAGCCTTTGTACAAAAGTGTAGTTTAAAAAGTCATATGCTCTCAAATCATGGGGTCACTTTAGAGGAGTATGAGCTTGGAAGAACGGGGCTATGTAGCCATGGTCAAGCTTTAGATAAAGTATGGAATACACATGCCGATTTGCAAAAGTAAAAGTACGTATACAGGGTTATTTGTAAAACACCACTCTCAAGACTATGTTATAACCAATGACGTATTATATATAGACACGTCATGAACCAACATCGCGGCGCTTAAAAACGGCGAAAATACTAGAACTACTTATAAGCGTGAAGAAAGAGAAAGAAAACATGACACCGAACGGCGGGATGCCTGTTGCGAGAGGGAGATAAATATATATCTTCAGTCACGTCACAGGATTTATTAAATTATAAACAAATGTAGCGTCGCGCGACAGGTTGGTGCGTAACTAAGCGCGATGTGGCCAATTGGCTTCATTTCATGTTGTCATTTTAGAGTGCGGACAACGTATCTATAGTTTATATATCATTGCCTCATTGGTTATAACACGGTTCATTAAAGAAAGGAATCATAAATGGCGGCGCTTATCATGTTCTCTCGCTCGCACATTAGTGCCGTCTATACTCACTCTCGCGCGTACCGTCAGCAGAAAAAAAAAATAGTCTCGATTTGCTAATTGCTTTTGTTTTTTTTTATTGTTAAGTTTCGTTGTTTGGTCGTGTGGACTATGCGGAGACAGTAATGGGGAGGCATACTGTGGAATTAATGGCGCTAGCATAGCTTGTTCCCAACATCGTCATTGGTTGAAAATATCGTAACGTCATTTTATATTTCAAAATAGCTTAATCTCATTGGTCAAAATTGAGACCAGCTATGGTGGCGCCATCTTAGATTATCTTTGCCTGTGCCTCCTCATTGTGTCGTCTCGAAAGCGAGGGAAGATTATGCATAGTGATACACGTCAAATACCTAGTGTTTAAGTCATCAAGTATTTTGAAGAAAAAAAAATGTTCTTTTAAATTTCCTTTTTCACGCCGGGCGAAGCCGCTGGCAGAAGCTAGTTTGAAATTAATACGACCCGGTCTTGTGTTTATAATTTTTAATTTGAAAAAAACTTTGATTTGGAATATTATAATGCTAACTGTACTATCTGTCAACACAAGTACAAGCCGCCATTTATGATCCCTTTCTTTAATGCATCGGCTTATACTAACATCATAATCAACAAACAACTTTTGTTCCGTGAATTTTAAAAATTCATCATGTTTTAGTTCCTCAGATTTTCATACAAAAAATAAAAATATTTTAATAAAAACGCCCTAAATGTTACGAAGTCTATGCGAAGCAAAAGAAAGTGATAGTACAATAGCGAGGGGAGCGGGGTTAGGGCGGCGGGGGCGCTTGAACTTGACCTATTTAAGGGCGGCCCTCAGTCGGGCGTTCGCCTTAATGCGTTTGTTTTTGGTAAATGTTTTGTAAAAAGTCATAGAACAACTACAACACTAACAAAACAACAATACAATACTAACTATTATATAAACTATTTTGTACGCCGAATATGGCAAAACATGTTGAACCACCAATCTTCCAAACTCGTTTTCCATCCATAAATTGTGCATATCTATGTATCATGTCACACATGTATATGTCGGGTTTGTCAGGGTTTTATTTCGCTAGGCTCGAGCATTATGTGGGCAGAAGACGGGTTTCGTGCTATGAAAACTCACTGGATGCGATACACTATTTTATTTCACATTGCACGGTTCGGCGTGGTAGTTTCCATGGAGAAGAACCGGCAAGAAACTCCATGGTTACTCTTTTCAAACAGATTCACTGAGTCTAACAAATTACTTGACATTACACTTTGACACATTAACACTGGGCACAATGATTCGGGTACAGTTTCAAGACTTCTGAACTCCGCTGCGATCAGACATAGAATGTCCGCCTCGCCGCGTGTTGTTAACATCAGGCCTCTGTAGAAGCCGCCATGGTGGGGTAGACTGGTAAGTAGGTCGAGTGATGTCACCACTGGCGCGCTTTCGATACATTTGCCCGTCCGTACTCATGACCTGATCCGACATATACAAATAAATGCATCTTTATCTTTAAAAGTTGTTGTTGTTTATGATGATATATTTGGTGCCAGTTAAGATCGGAAAAGCGGTCATTGACCCACTTTTAAATGGCATACAATTAACGAACCACCAGATTTTGCTAAATGTAACGGCAAAAAAATCACTTTTGATTGCCAAAATTAGTAAATGATCACCAAAATGAATCCCCATTTTATCGTAAAATTAGAACCAAAAATTTATTCATGACCTGTTATGCTTTTGCATCCGATTCGAAGGAGACCCGGTCGACGGAGCCTCGCTTCGCGGGGCTCCTACTCCTGAATGGTTTAAAAAAAAATAACCACGAAGGGTATGGCGGGGTCTATTCGCTCGCTCATTCGACCCCGCCATACCCTTCTAACCTAATCTATCCGTGTCGGGGTGCCACAAGTCGGCCTCGGCAAAACTAGTTTGTCATCAACCACCTAACTAAAATTTGGTGCTCAATTTACTAAATTTAGTGATGAATTGATATTTTAGGTGATAGATGTTAGTGGTCACAAAGTTATTTTTGTGGTCATTATATTTTCCCCCCTTTTAAATCCATAAATAAGCCTGTTCAAGTCTTGAATTGTCATCTATCGTGATCTTCAAAAAATTGTATCTAATGAAAAACTATACATGGTTTATTTGTTTTGTTTCGTAGGAAGAGATATTAGGGAAAGGGCAATGACCGCTATTGCGATCTTAACTGGCACCAACTATAGTAATACAGTCCTGCAAGGTTTTCGGTTTTTAGAAATAACTCTGTATACTTCTCTGTATGTATGTATGTAGGATTAATTTAAGATTAGGCTGTATAACCCAACGTTTCTAAACTGTTAAAAATGCATGTTTCTGAACGAAGAATGGGATGAGTGATCGAACGAGTGAAAGGTGAAGAAAAAAAGCAAGATGGCGAGTACTAAGAAATAAAAAGACGTGTCTTTATAAGGTGTTGAATTATTACTTAAATAAACCATCAAAAAGTTATTTGAAGTTTTCCTGGAGATCCCCCACACACTACATGTATATAGTTCTCTGCCTGAACATGCGGGATTACGGGCGTGATGATATGTTATGTAAGTGACTGGCTTTAGATTAAGGCCCTGTCTAACCCTAAAATTAGCAACTCTATTTGTGGTGGTTCAAACTTCGTTTGAAATACTGTTAGAATAAAGTTCTAATCAGCTTGCACTACAAAGTGGTTGTTACGTCAGTCACTGCGGGCCGAATAGTGCGAAATGAGTGGCTTTTTGCGATTTACAAAAAATCTATTGGTTGGTCTAAAAAAATAGTTTTATTTTTTTAGACCAAAGAGATTAAATATACCTACTATAGAGGGGCTATGCGAAGAAATGTCATAGAAAAACTGTGATCCCTTGTCTCAGTAACGCCATCTAGCATAATATAGCAAAATTAGGGCGGCTATTGGGAACAGCAAATGTTAGTATCGCCATCTAGCTTTGAATAACATACTAGAAACTTTGTGTAGGGATGTTACCATTTAAATAACAAGGTATCGATAATATTAATAAAAGTTACGAGACTATTTTTTGTTCACATTTGAATAGATTGAATTAAATGCCAAAAAATTAGGAAAATAATAAAACGATTAGTTGTTTCAACGTGTACAAGTTATTTTTTTTTTTTTTTTACATACAAATTACTAAATGATCATGAAATATATAGAAATGGATATATGAATTATCATTAAAAGATATGTAATTTTTTTGACAAATAAAATTTATATATAAATTTTATTTTATAATTACAAGACTAACGGTACTTCGTAACTTGAATTGGGAACCCCTCTTCATCCGAACTAGGTGGGTTACCACCTAGTTCTCTCTAGGTATCTCGGAATACAAACCATCCCCTCTAATAGATTGTACAATTTAGAAGCCATTATTATGGTCTAATGATTCAAGGGTTCGATTCCCACAGGACACAAATATTTAGGTGATGAATATAAATGTTCGCATTAATCTGAGTGTTTCTTATGTATTGATTTACCAGAAAAAAGTGTTATATCCATTATCTAGTAGAAGCTCTACTCTGCGAGTTTACGGCTCGAATTATATGCGACCGCACGGCCTGGCCGCTACGCCTTGAAATTACAAGCAAAAGTATGCAACGATTTATTTGGACAGTCGCACAGCCGAGCCGCTCGTACAGTTGCTTGTAATTTCGTGGCGTTAGCGGCCGGGTCGCTTGGTCTGGTGGACGCATATAATTTGAGCCATAAGCAAACAGATCAATCGACCTTGCTTGCTTACATACGAAACATCAAAGTTAATAACATTCATACAGCTGGTAATGAGGAAACTACAGACATTCTACTTAAGAATCTTATACCTGACGATTCATAGAATAATAATAGCAAGTACCACCAACAGATCAGAGCATGGGCTGCCGTGCCACCTGTGCCCCAACATCAGACCTACATATTTTTATTTATCCATTGACATATTTTTAAAAGTCGTTAACAATATCCCACCTAAAAAGAATCGACAAAACAAATAACCGGATTACATTGCATCTTTCAAATTATTGTTTTAATTTTTATTTCATGAATTAAACATTGCAGCATCCGTGGTCGCAGGATGACTAAGGTAACAGGCGTCATGTCATGACAAATTGTTTGAAAAGTTATTGAGATACCGTACAATTTTTACATCAATGACTAATGAAGTAATGACTAATTAAAATGAAATCTTAGGTCCCCTCAAATAAAATCAGTTTTGTGAACTTTTGTCTTTTAGATTTGTTCTGAAGACCGGGGTCGAACTTAGATGGAAGCCAATTTTCTTCTTTACGGTCTATTTGAACAAACCGTATCCACTTTTCACGTTCTACATTATTTACACTCGGAAACCTGCAATAACAGAACCCTACTTGAACGAATAGTACTTGTTCTTTTATTGACATTTAAATTAAATGATACGATTATGTTCAAACAGTATTATATTTGAAGTGTTATTTATTATTTACCTCATAAAATATCGATGACAAAATCGATAAACAACATCACATCTCTGCAAGGCAGTAGTAAAGCTATTCAGCAATAGAGGGCGTTTATTACAAAATTAGCATATATTCTAGAACTATTTATTAAAATTAGGTATTACTAAGTAAATATAACAAATACTTACGAAAATAAACCGAAGTTAGATCCAGTCGTTCTACCATAACGAGATTTACAATACCGTAATGCGCAACTACTTCCTTATAAAAATATTTTCTTTAAGAAAATATTTTTTTTTTGTTTGACAGTTTGTCAAGAATACGACTTATCACGCAGGCGTACCACACTAGACTGAGCGACTTTTGCCCACTAGGACAAATGTATCGGATTACGATTTTTTTCGCTATGTCCCGTCTATTGTGTAGTATAATTTAATGTCTTTGTTTTAGACCAACCAATAGATTTTTTGTAAATCGCAAAAAACCACTCATTTCAACTGAACTAACTATAAAGCAGGTCTTATGTGTTTTGTTTACCTATGACCTGCTTTATAGTTCAGTTAGTATAAAAAGTTTCATGATCTAATTTGAAGTATTTTATGATTGCTAGCGGTTTATTGTTCAGTTTAGAGGTAACTTTGGGATTTTTTTCTATAGAGAAAATTTTATGGAATCGTGTTTTCGACGAACATATGACCTAAAATTAATCCTCAACTTTACCATATATTTATTTCAAAATTAATGCTGCAGTATTTTAGGCGTAACGGAGGATCATGCTAAGCCATTTGAGGGAGTAGATAAAAGGATTGTAATGTTATTAGCTTTGCTAGAACGTTGTTACCGTTTTCTGCCTAACTCGAGATTCTACAACGTTGGTCTAGTCGTGGCAAGTAAAGAAAGAAAGAAAGAAAAAGCATTTATTAGCCCGCACAGGACAAAACACAAATAAAAATGGTTCAATTAACAGTACTTACAACTAATAAAAATAAAAACAAAGAGAAAAATAAAAAAAACATGAAATGAAATTGGTCCTGTACGAGGCCATAAGGCCCCTATCTCAGCATGATGCTGTCACATTTTAAAAAAAAAACGTCGCAGCGCTCGCTGGTATTCTGATTGGATAGGGCCCAGAGTGATGCCACGGTCAGACACGGATAAATAATAAATACATAAAGTGTAAACGAAAAAATAATACAAATATGGGTAGATTATATAGAGAAAATTATAATTACATCTTCACTCCACGTAACCACTACTTTGTGTTGAAGTGTGATTGTTGAGCCTAGGTTGGGCAGGTATAGCAGCCACGGACTCTGGATTTGTGCCCAGTTGATAGCAATACGCTGGCTAAATATTACATGGGACTTAAGGTGGATGCTCCAGGGTAGCCCGCGAAATTCAAATTTTCTTATGTTTTTTGCAATTTGCAGACCAGTGCTAGGTTGTATGTTGATTAAAATATTGTTTGCGACTGTAAGACGTATGTAGTTACAGAATTTTAACCATCAAAATCATCAATACAACCCTCCAAGTTCATAAAGGTGTAGGAACAAAAAAAAAAAACCGGCCAAGTGCGAGTCGGACTCGCGCACGAAGGGTTCCGTACCATTATTATCAAAAAAGGGCAATCAAAATCACGTTTGTTGTATGGGAGCCCCCCTTAAATATTAATTTTATTCTGTTTTTAGTATTTGTTGTTATAGCGGCTACAGAAATACATCATCTGTGAAAATTTCAACTGTCTAGCTGTCACGGTTCATGAGATACAGCCTGGTGACAGACAGACGGACAGATAGACAGACGGACAGACAGCGAAGTCTTAGTAATAGGGTTCCGTTTTTACCCTTTGGGTACGGAACCCTAAAAAACAGATAAAGTCATTTCTACAATGAACTTTGAGGGTTGTATTGATGATTTGGTGAATATACTTCTGTAACTACAGACGTCTTATAGTCGCGAACAATATTTTAATCAACATAAAACCTAGCACTGGCCTGCAAATTGGAAAAAACGTAGGAAAATTTGAATTTAGCGGGCTACCCTGAAGCATTCACCTTAAGGGAACTACAGGAGCTAAACGCGAGTTTTATAATGCAAAAAAGCATATGATTCACTGCAATAAACAAAACCAGAAAAGTATAATATGATATTCTTCAGGATATAATTATGCTAGTATGATAGTGGTGCCGATTCCCTTGTTCACAAACTAAACTAAATTTAAGTTGAATGCATCTTTTTCTTTCTATTTCATTATGAAAAGGACAGAAGATAAATATTAGTTTAATCCTGTCAAATTAGTCAGCACCTGACCGATTTGATGTAATTTTAGTAGTCAACTTTTTAATCGCGTCTAAAACTTGTATGGCGCTGATTAATTTGACAGAACATAACTAAAATTTATCTTCTGTCCTTTTCTTAATGAAATAGAAAGAAAAAGATGCACTGAACTTAAATTTGGTTTAGTTTGTAAACAAGGGAATCGGCACCAGTGTTTTGAAAATATAATACAACTAATTTTACTCGATAAAAAAAAATCACGAACTCATCTCTAAAAATGTCTTTTAACGAGTAAAACCATACTAAAATACATGCGATCATTCTGATTTTTTGGTAAATCTACAAGCAACATATTAGCATGATAGTGGTGCCGATTCCCTTGTTTACATACTAAACCAAATTTAAGTTCAGTGCATCTTTTTCTTTCTATTTCATTAAGAAAAGGACAGAAGATAAATTTTAGTTATGTTCTGTCAAATTAATCAGCGCCATACAAGTTTTAGACGCGATTAAAAAGTTGACTACTAAAATTACCTACATCAAATTACTGAATTTTTGACTGGATTAAACTAATATTTATCTTCTGTCCTTTTCATAATGAAATAGAAAGAAAAAGATGCATTCAACTTAAATTTAGTTTAGTTTGTGAACAAGGGAATCGGCACCAGTGTTTTATGTTTTTAGTCCAATCAATAGATTTTAAGTAAATCGCAAAAAAAAAACACTCCTTTCGTACTATTCAGCCACAGTGACTGGCGTAACAACCACGTTGTAGTGCAAGCTGATTAGAACGTTGTTCTAACAGTATTTCAAACGAAGTTTGAATCACACAAATAGAGTTGCTAATTTAGCTCCTGTAGTCGCCTTAAACAGAACTGACGAAATATAGAGTGTACTACAAATTAGATACACCTCTGCCCAATCCTCAGGAGATTACAGTCGTGATGTTATGTATGTATGTCGAGATATTAATAAGAAAAATGGCGTAAGCAATAAACGGATTTTATGTTTAATTAAGTATAATATTTATTAAGCAAATAAGGCTTCTGAAAATATACCATAATTGCCTTTTTATGTTAGATATTATTAATAATAGCTGACGTCCTGCGGTTTCACCCGCGTAGTTCCCGTTCCCGTGGGAGTACGGGAATAAAATATAGCCTATAGCACTCGCGAATAATGTAGCTTTCTACCGGTGAAACAATTTTTAAAATCGGTTCATTACTTCCGAAGATTACCCCCTACATACAAACTTACAAACAAATGTTACCTCTTTATAATATTTATTAATTATTAATAATAAATGCTCTTATAATCGAAAACAATGTGATTGTAATCTTATTTAATTATTAATTGTGTAAAAAGAAATAAAAACTGTTTTTATGTCGGTCAGTAGATAACTGTTTAATACAAACGTATCTAATTAAGGTGAATGCTACAACCAGCCCGCGAAATTCAAATTTTCTTACGTTTTTTGCAATTTGCAGGCCAGTACTAGGTTGTACGTTGATTATAATATTATTCGCGGCTGTAAGACGTAGGTGATGATTACAGAATTATAATCATCAATACAACCCTCTAAGTTCATAAAGGAGTAGGAACCAAAAAAGTCATTTCTAATCAACATACAACCTAGCACTGGCCTGCAAATTGCAAAAAACGTTAGAAAATTTGAATTTCGCGGGCTATCCTGGAACATTCACCTTATGTTTTAAAGATGTTAAAACGCGGGAATGCAATTGTATGTACTATTTTACAAACATGAGTTATTTTAGATTGTAAATTGTTGATAGAGATTCGTTTTATACAATATCTCTCGCTACGCAGCAGAACGCAACCCCAATAACCACGCTTACTCAAGACGGGTTGGCAATTTCATATAATTAAAGTAATTTTTAGTTTATAAAATGTAAGGCGAGCAACACATTTGCTCATGACACCGGGCGGCAAATTAAAATACTAATAAATTATGTAAATACATAGTTAATACAGGCTTTGTTGTTCAAAAATCCTGCCGAAATAAAAGTGCGACCCGAACAAATGTGTAGCACGCAATGATATTTAATTAAACAGATATGTTATGAGCGCGCAATCGTGAAGACTCGAAAACGTGTCAATTGGCTGTTTTTCCTTTATTCTGCGTCACTGCGTGTATGTGAGCTGGCTCTCCCCCGCGGCACACTTTTTTCGGTGGTTTTGTAGGTGTATAACATATCTGTTTGTTAGAATATCATTGGTAGCACGTCTAAGACCAATTATCACCGATGGAATTGAACACGATCAATACATCTACACGGCGTTCATGAGCTGTCAGTTTCAATATTCCATTGCTATTGGGCAGTAACAAAAATCAACACGCAACAAATATTCCAAGTCTGACTGACAGAATGTTGATGATTCAGTTGTTCTTCCAGAGTATTCCAGACAAAGGTTACAATAATAAATTAAAAAAAAAAAAACAAAAAACTCAAATGAACTCTGAACTCTATGTCTAGATAAAACGTGTACAGGTTAATAACTTATTTTGTTAAATGAATAAAAGATTTTAAGTACTTACTTGGTTTTATTTTACCTAACTACCTTCGTGCGCGTGAAATAATAAGAGGTTTTCCTTTTGAGGTTTTAAAAAAAAACTTAGTTTCCAAGAACTCTATAGATGGCGTTGAACTTACTATGATAGTTGGTGCCAAAGCCAAAACGCTTGAAAAAAAAAAACATTGTGTCACGTCACATACTCTCGTAGGCTGTATGGCTCTGTTCCTTTGCCTGCCTTTTGGCGAATTTTATAAACAACATACTCTCGTTGACTGACACTTTCATTTGCTTAACCTACCGAATATAACCTACATTTCTCACGCTTTGTTAAAATCAGATTTTGTAGGTTCCGTTCCTTGCATTATCATCTTGCATTATCTCCTAGCGCCATCTATCCAGCGACTAGGGAAGAGCTAAAATGAAAATCCCTCATTATAAAAATACATTTTTTTTCCGTTTTTGCAACATTTACCATTATTGATGATCCGCTTCTATGGGGATAGCAACTGTGGAACTAATAGCGCTAGCATCGCTTGAACCAAGCACCATAATGAGGGATTTTCTTTTTAGCTCTTCCCTAGTCGCTGTATAGATGGCGCTAGGAGTAAGTATGATAATGCAAGGAACGGATCCTAAAAAAACTGATTTTAACAAAGCGCGAGAAATGTAGGTTATATTCGGAAGGTTAAGCAAATGAAAGTATCAGTCAACGAGAGTACCTATGTGACGCGACACAATGTTTTTTTTTCAAGCGTTTTGGCTTTGGCACCAACTATCATAGTAAGTTCAACGCCATCTATACAGTTCTTAGAAACTACGTTTTTTTTTAAAACCTCAAAAGGAAAACCTCTCATTGGTTGAAAATCCGTCAATGTCATTTTATATTTCAAAATAGTTTGACCTCATTGGTCAGATTGGGTCTAAGCTATGGACGCGCCATCTACAATCAGCTTTGACCAGGCTTCCCCATTGGTTGTAGCGTGATGTTACTTAGCCTATAGCCTTCCTCGATGGCTCGACGGGCTGGTCAACACTAAAAGAGTTTTCAATTCGAATCTGTAGTTCCTGAAATTAGCGCGTTCAACCAAACTAACTCTTCAGTTTTATAATATTACTAGCTGATGCCCACAGCTTCGCTCGCCCGCTTGAAAAATGATGCACTAAAACTTTCCTCAAGAACCACTCTATCTATTGGTGAAAACATCATGAAAATCGGTGCAGTAAGTACTTCCTCGATTAATGGACTATACAACACAAAAATACATTTTCATTTCCAACCAACAGTTCCTGAGATAAGCGCGTTCAACCAAACAAAGAAACTCTTCAGCTTTAATATTAGTAAGTATAGATAATATTTTTATTTTTATAGAACCCCTCCTCAGGCCCGGATCTAGGGGGGGGCAAGCCGGGGTCCATGCCCCGGGCGGCAAGTTCAAGGGGCGGCAAATTCAAGCTTGGCAGACATATGGTCAAAGTTGCGATAATGATGAGTTGTAACGATACAACTCATTGATTTCTGTTGAAGACTGGAAAACTGTTACTGTTAAAAAAGAAGGAGCGCCCTGCAGACATCCCATATGCATACTAGCCCATCAATTTAGATGAGGAATACAAACTATTTGAGAGCTAAACTGTAGACCGCCTATTTCTCGCAATCTTAGCGATAGAGAATCGAATGGCACATGAAATAAATTATGACAAGGCCATAGATTTGTTTGCAGAACAAAAAGCTAGAAGAGTAAAATTGTAATTTCAATTTTATACAATACAATAATATATCCAACTCGTTTTGTTTCAAAGCATAGGGTAGGTGCTTTCATAACAACAATATATGTCCAACACGTCCATGTATGTAGGTACCTATATTTGTAAATAAATAGTGTAAACACAGAAAGAGCAGCGCGAGTTAGGTCCTTGTAGCATTCTATCCGCGAGGCTTATAATATGCAGATGCGGAACTATAAGGGCTTTTTGAGCTTCAGCCGCAGCGCCCCGTGGATATAAGGGGCCTTTTTTTTTTTTTTTTTTTTCGGATGGTAAATCATCAAATAACTCCTCCCGCTCTGGGCGGAGCAGGAGGGAGTGTCAGACTTTTACTGACTAAAACCCATCCATGTTCCTTCATCGCCCTTTGTGTTCCGGGGCCGCGGTATCTCTTTCGAACTGTCCCGCAACCCCGGCAGGCATCGGTCCTTACGGACCCCTTCCTTTTTGCTGACTCTCTTTGAGGCGCGCGTGGAACACGAACGAGCCGTCGACACGGCCTGTCGTCATGAGACGGACGGACGGCGAGCTAGCCCATAGCCGACCGTCCACAGGCCCGCGCCTACGGTGGCCAGGGGCCACGTGGTGGTGGCCCCCGACGCCCGGGGCGTCTCCCGCGGCGGCCGGGACGTTGAGAGGTTCTCTCCCTCTCACGTTCCGCCACCTCCTTCTCTAGCATTACTGCTTCGCAGAAGGAGGTGACGGCGTCCCATTCCGTCTCGCTCCGGACCATGGCTTGCACCAGGGCCGGACGCGAGAGGTCGCCGCCGCCAATCGCCGCTTCGAGGACACGGCGGTGCTCCGCCCACGCGGGGCACAACTCCACCGTGTGCTACACCGTGTCCTCGGGTCGATCCTCGCAATGGAAACACTCGGGCGTTTCCTCCCGCCCGATTCGGTGCAGGAACCTCCCGAAAACACCGTGTCCGGTGAGGACCTGCGTCAGGCGGAAGGTGAGGACGCCGTGGCGTCTCTCAAGCCACTCCTCAAAGAGGGGACTTATCGCCACAATTGTGACGTGCCCTGCACGGGGTTGCGACAGTCGCTCTCTCCATGTCGCCATGAGATCCCGCCGGAAGTCTGTCCACTGAGCGACAATTTGCCGCGGCAGCGGAGTTTCCCCCCGGCTTAGCGCCTCCGCGCGCCATTCATGTAGGCGCGCGAGGACTATCGCCTCCAGATCCCATGGCGGCAATCCGGCAAGGAGGCTCGCCGCCTCGCGGGAGATCGTGCGGTAGCCCCGGGCCAGCCTTACGGCTACCACCTTTTGGGGCGCGTTCAGATAGTGGGCGGCTCGTCGCCTCAATGAACGCGCCCACACCGGGGCCCGATATAAAGGGCCTCCAGTGACCTTTTGGAAAAAATGGAGCATGTGGACATTTTGATCTCAAGATCTCTCTTTTCTGAGGAAGGACGTAAAATTTTCGAGCTCGCTTCGCTCGCTCTTACAGCCTTACTCTTACTTACTTCTTTTGAATTTTAACTTTGTCCACAAGTCACCTAAGTCTCCGGTAGTTCGAAACAATTCTAACCTGTCCAAGGTAGGTAAACTGTTAAGTTTTCGAACTGGCTTCGCTTGCTCTTTAGACTTTGCCTAAAAGTCGTCCAAGTAACTCCTGTATGAAGTGACGACATAATTCTAATCTGTCCAAAGTAGGATGTTAAAATTTTCGAGCTCGCTACGCTCGCTCTTGGAGTCTTAGTTCCTCTTTCTCATTAAATTGTCTTCCTAAATTGATTAAGTATTATAGCATCTATTTAAGAATCTAAATTTTCATTTAGTTCCTAACCTTTTCAAATAACTCTTCAAAACCTAAACTAACCAATCCGAGGTCACGGAGGGGCTAACGTTTTTGAAGTGGCTATATGCACTTCAGCTGCATCCGTAAATAGTAAACTTACAAATCGCACCCTTCTGATAGGCCTCCCTTCTGGCCCAAAAGCTGGCGACGCCCTTGGCCAGGCCCCAAGTAGTATTAGCCCAGGGCCCAACAAACTCACGGTCCACCCCTGGGCCTACGGCCATCATTAGACGTCTGATGGGTGAAATAATGCTGATGATAAAAATAAAAATATAGACGGGCGGGGGCGGCATTTTCAGTTTTTGCCCCGCCTCGAAAAATGTCAAGATCCGGGGCTGCCCCTCCTCCCTTTTTATTATTATACTTAACTGAATTAGGCATTCAGTATAATTCACACACACATTCACTTATTACACCAAAAAATGTGCGTGAACATTTGTGCTGCACATATTTTGTTGGCGAACATTTTGTGCATAGTCTGGTAAATGAATGATTGTGGTTGGAAAAGTTGAAAGCAGAAAATGTGACTTATGAACTTTGTTTGGACTAGTTAGAAGATAAACATATTAAAAGTCCTGACCCCTCCGAGGTGAGCCCGAGGGGGGGGGGGGGGCAAAGAAGGTCCCGCTTTTTGGTTTTTTGCTTATATCTCGAAAACGATACGTCGTATAAAATTTTGTTGTACTACATAATAAAACCTCATAAAATTCTCTTCAACTTTGCTTTTCAATTTTTTTATCTATCTCTTATCGTTGAATTGGTATGAGCTCCGAAAAACGAACAATTTTTTAAAATTTGTCCGATTCTCTGTCCCGTACGTTGTTTTTGGTTTGTATCTCGAAAACGGTGTGTCGCACGAATACTTGTTGTACTACACAATGAAATCTGATAAAATTCTCTACAACTTATCAATTTTTTTTTTTTTAATGTTGTAGATAGATAAAAAGTGTGACAAAGTTGTAGAGAATTTTATGAGGTTTTATTATGTAGTACAACAAAATTTTATACGACGCATCGTTTTCGAGATATTATCAAAAAACAAAAAACCGGGACCTTCTTTGCCTCCCCCCCCCGCCCCTCGGGCACACCTCGGAGGGGTCAGGACTTTTAATGTGTTTATATTCTAACTAGTCCAAACGAAGTTCATAAGTCAGATTTTCTGCTTTCGCCTTTTCCAACCACATACCCCTTTTGAGCACTCATTTACCAGACTAGCAGCACAAAATGTGAATTCCAGTATTTTACATGGAGCGGCTGTATCATATACCACTACAAAGTCACTGGGTATACAATACGTCTGGTATTATCATGAATGGCATGAAAAACAAGAAATATATTTAAACATTTATTTTACATTTACTATAACATATTGACAACTATAAACATGATAGGTACTTACAAAATTTTACAAATAATATTTAAATCCGTAGTATTTTATTCTAACATTTTTCATTTTAATCATTAACATTAAAATGCAATTATTTTATACACATATCTCTAAATAACATAACATTATTATCGATTAATTTATTTATAAATTTTATTATTATTTTAATTTCAATAGGGATGATGACTGACTAAAAAAAATTAAATTCTGTTTAGTCCATCAGTTAGATTGTCGAAAAATATTGGATAAGTTAAGTAAGTGTTTTTTGTTATATCAATTTAATAAAAATTGACGAAGATAAAACGTGTCAAAGATCATGAGAGCGGGGGGGCTTGTGACGTCACATTTGAGTAAAAAATGTACTCAAATATGACGTCACACGAGTTTTCGACGCACTGTATCTGTCTTCATTTTTTGTTTGCGTGAAAAAATAAAACGTCATTGTGTCCAATATTTTTTGGAAATTTATCTGACGGACTAATTAGATTTCTTTTTGTCATCTACCCTATTGTATTGCCAGTATAGATGATAGTAGTCCACTGGGTATACACAGCATAAGCCTTTGTAATGCAATGATAATGGCGTCGATTCTGTTGTGCACAAACTAAACTTAATTTAGGCTATTGCTATCTTTTACTAAAAGGCAGTGCGAGAAAAGGACGGCTATAGCTATGAACTAAGTTAGAGATGTCAAACTAGTTTATGCCTTGCCACCGTGTTTTTAGTCGACATGTTTTTACGTGCACCCTTCATTTGTATGAAAAATATTAGTTCCAAATAAATGTGACAGCTCTAATTTATGTCCATCTCTTTCTCGTTTTACTAGAGAGAAAAAGATAGCAATAGCCTAAATTAAGTTTAGTTTGTGCACAGTGGCGTGCAGTGGTTCTCCACGGAGGGTAGGCCACGAAATATACCCATGGAGAAAAAACTGACCTTTTCGTCGGCGCCATCTTGGATTTTCATTTTGACCTCATTTTCATTATCTGTGCACAACAGAATTGACACCATTGTTCAGCTTTATGAACAAGGTTGATTTCAGAATACTTGTCTAAAACTATAATTACAACGATCAATAAACAAGTTTAAAAATAAAAGCTAGGTAGTCTTTTTAATGTACTTCCAATCCCAAATGCTAAAAATCAATAGTGTATTCAATAGTGAACTTTATTTAGACACTACAACTACGTATTCATGCAGTACCTACATCATTCCGAACCCCGCACAAATTTCTATGTGCTAAAATTACGGCATTATTATTAAGTATATCACAGACCTTAACTTAATTAAAAAACGGTTTTCACAACATGTCACGAACAACATTTAATAATAAAATAAAATCAATTTATAAATCTCGGGAAATCCCTTCCCATTTTTTACAATTTATTCGTGGTCAGCCAATGATATTCTAATAAATTGATGAATCTAATAAATTTACTAGAATATCATTGTGGTCAGAATGTCTTCTTCCATACATCTCTATTATTCGTCATCTCAGTATATATACTATATAATAATATAATATTACAGTGAGTCCGGCAACGAATGGATAACCTTGAAATGGCCCATAGCAGAAACCATGGCCTAACAGAAAAAAATATCTATCTTATAAAAAAATTTCATCCGCAGATGTAGGGCCTGCATAAGAATGGAGGGCCATGTTACATTTTTTGCTTCAGTAATTTTTTCTCCTTGTCTACATTAATAGCAATAATTCACTATTTATGGCAGATACAATTATGAATTGTACCATTAGCAAATCTACTTGACACCGACATTATTATTGGTATACATTTACAGCATACATTTTTTTTTACCCAAGATATTTTCCAAAATAATAGAACTTGCTTACAGGTACTACAGATTCTTTTTCGTATTTTTTTCTAAATGGCCATTAGTTCTATTAAAAGCCATTTCAACGTTATCCATTAATTAGCGGACAACCTGTATAAACTAACATAATCACCCTTATTCTGGTGACCAAAGCTCAATATTTACAATTATTAATTACAATTGACACTTATTTTTAAAATATTATGGTGTTTAATTGCATGTCTTATAAATAAAATAATCATTAAATCTAATTTTCCGTCTTCTGCATGATCTCACAAGCGGCCATACTAATCCCATGATTCGACAACAAATGACTTTTCAAACTACATTTCTGAACAAACGTCATGCTGCATACTTCACATTTAAACCTTCTATCATTATTATGTATCCTCATATGTTCCCTTAACGTATACTTCCTTGCATAAGACTTGTGGCAAACTTCACAGGAGTAGTTTCTCTCTCCTGTATGTTTAACCATATGAGCTTTCAAAGCCTTTTTACTGAAGAAACGGTATCCACACTCCGTGCATTGGCAATTCCGTTCCATTAAATGGCTCTTTTTTATATGGTACATTAATAAACTCTTTAAAATATAAGACTTATTACACACATTACATTTGTACTGAGCTTCTGTATTATGCACTTTTACTAAATGTTGGTTCCGTTGGTAGTAACTGCGGAAAGGGACGTTGCAGTATGGGCAATTTGAAATATTTCTTGCACCTAAATGCTTCATTTTCTCATGGTAATGCTTTTTAGTACGACTCGCAAAGACTTTTTCACAGTGATCGCATTTGAAACTCCCTTCCTGGTGTGTTGTCCGGTGAGCATTTAAAGACCGTTTGGTAGCGAACGAAGAATCACAAATAGAACATGTATAGTTACTATAATGTATATTCATATGCTGCTTAAGCATCTTAAAAGTCTCATACGTCGAAGAACACATTGCACAATCGTAAACCTCACCTTTTTTCAGCTTAAACTGTTGTATATGATCTTTTATGTCATTATAGATGGTTTTTCCGTGTTTTTTGACAAGATGATCTTTAAAAACGCCTAGACTGTCCAATTTTTCGTTGCAAATCTTGCAGTATAGGTCAGCAATATCAACTTTGACATTGTACTCAGTCATATCAAAGTGTGATTTGAATTTCAGCCGTTCTTTAAGATGTTCTTTCTCGGTATGTTGTCTTAAATCTGCTGGATCAGGGTAGGACAGGTCGCAGTACCCACAAGCATATCCAAGCAAGGTCTTATTCGAAAACGGAGTAGCATTAGAGAACTTTAGTATAGTTTGCAGGTTCTCTCTGTGTTTCATTTTGTCGTGGTGTGGTTGTCCTGACCAGAGTAAGCTTATTTTTGATTCGGGGCTAGGGGCAGTGAGTTTAAGTCTTGTTTTTTTAGGTTTGATTTCAGTCTTTTTTACTGGTTTTATGTCTATGTCTTCTGTGAAAGAAAAAAAAAATGGCATTAATGATTTCATCTGTATCATTTTTAGCAATAAGGAAAATACAGAGTGTTTGGTGCATCATTGGGCATATTGAACTGGCAGTCTTCTTCTTTCAATTATTTTATATTTACCTACGTATTTTGAAAAATTGCAAAATTTTACATTTAAACTAGAAATCAAGTTTTAGTTAATTTTTACTATTTTCAAAAGTTTGCGATTAGAAAAGAAAAAGTTATTATCTATCTGTGACCAAGTGTCCTAAATAAATTTTCTAAAGTTTCTTTTTCCATGCGAGTTGGCTGAAAATACAGAACACCACCTGCCACGGTTTTACAGACAAATTACTTGTCTTTTTAGCATAATAATCAGACTACAATATTCCCACTGGGACACAGGCCTCCTCTATATGAGGGCATGGGCTATAATCCACCACGCGGGCCCAGTGCAGGTTTGTAGATGTCATATGTCTTTGAATTTTTGCCGGTTTCCTCACGGTTACCTTCACTGTTCTCCAATGCGTACTTTTAATTAAAAAAAACTTAGTAAACTTACTAATAGAAGTAGCAAGCCTGGACACTAAGGTTTTAATCTTATCATTCTTCCACGTGCCGTCAGAGGGCGCTGTCTTCTTCTTCACTGCAGTACGTTTGGGCTGGACACTTGAATCAGCTCTGGGTTTTGTACTCTTCGATTCAGCTTTCTTTTTCGGAGAAACTACTTTCTCGTTTTTTATTTTTTCTTGAGAGGTTACACTGGCTGGAAAGATAAGTAGCAGATTTATTTATAGTACTTCTAAAACGAGAATTTTTGTTTAAGAAATGAATTATCTAGTCTAGCCTTTTCCCAACTATTTTAACTATGTTGGGGTCCGCTTCCAGTCTAACCGGATGCAGCTGAATACCAGTATTTTACATGGAGCGACTGCCTTTCTGATCTCCACAACACACTTAGTACTTTGCTAAACAGCACCAGCTATTTGTGACATTGCCAATATTTGCCTACATGCCATTAGCCAAAAATGCATGGTGTACCATATTTGAGTGCAAAATCAAAATATTTTATTTCACATAGGCTTAGATGGGCACTTAGAAAACGTCGAAAAAGGTGCACGGTTCGGGTTGGTCGTTTCCATGGAGAAGAATAAGAGAGAAACATGGAGAAGAATAAGAGAGAAACGTGGAGAAGTATAAGAGAGAAACATGGAGAAGAACAAGAGAGAAACATGGAGAAGAATAAGAAAGAAACATAGAGAAGAAGAACAAAGAAGCTGAACTCACCTGCATCTATGAGATAGTAGTCATCAGAATCATCCCCACTGTCGTGTTTGGGCTCTAGTTTTATTTCTATTTTCTCATCTGAAAGCAAAAACCATGATAGTAGAAAGAGCATGAGAATACTTTTGTAATTTTGTGCAGGTTTTTTTTATTGTTGCCGCTCACTTGGAATTTGCCTGTATCACGGGTGCGTTTACAAACATTCAAACTGAAATACACAAAAAGCCAGACCCGGCACAACTATTTGTAGACCATAAAAATATTTGTTCAGTGCGGGGATCGAACCCGCAAAACCTGAGGAGCACAGCACAGACCAATCGCTCAGTCGCTGCACCAGCCGTGCCATCAATATAACTGTCTGTTTGCCTCCTAGGTTCAGAAAGTGGTTGTAAGCACACCAGTTGTTGGATTTGATTCCTGGGTTAGGCTAAGTTTTATTGTGATTTTCGATCAGGAATTTTAGAGTAACAGGCAAGAGCTTGGATTTGTGCCTGCTTTTTCATTACCTGTTTCAATGCATTGTACATTCTTGAAGAATTCTTCATCAGCCGTCAGAACTTGCTGCTTAAAGCTGAAGGAACTGCGAAGACTCTTGATACATGTATCACAGATGCCTGCAGGTATCTCATTCAAAGGCTTTAGCTGCAATTATTGAAGTTTATGTTAAAGATAGAAAGGTTTGGAGAAAGGGGACGCCTTATCCCAGCAGTAAGAAAAAAATGTTAAAGTTTGAAAGTGTTGAGAACAAATTGACTGGCAAAACTTCGCAGACATAAAGGTAACTTTTTTCTTTTTTTAATTAATGTTGCCGCCCCACCAGATATTTCTCCTGTATTGTGGGTGTGTTTACAAAACTTTAACCTGTATGTCCCCAGCCATTCCCGAAAGGGAACTGTGCATTGTTATTTTAATTGTGTCTAATTGCGGGTATCTCGGAGTTAAACAGAAATACACAAACAGTCAGACCCCAAACAACTACTGGTTGTAGGTCATACAAATATTTGTTCCATGAAGGGATTGAACCCGTGACACGCAGAGCAGCAGTCAAACGCTCAGAATATAATATTCTATTAAAATATAATATTCGAAGTCAGGAGATAAGATTTTTTTTTATTAAATATAACATCATGTTCTAGTAGAATATTAGTACCTAGAATGCAAATTTAAATTGCCACAGAAAAATGCAACTGCTCTTGCTATCAAAAGCAGTTGCATTTTTCTGTGGCAATTTGCAAATGCTTTTGATAGAGTCCAAACAGAAAGAGGAGTAATAAAATAACAATAATGAAATGAGTTATGTTGTGTGACAAATAAAAATATGATTTCCTTCACAGACTAGTCTAAGAGAAAGCAATATCATTCTTCTATTGATCTTGTCTGAAGTAAATGTTTGTACTTATAAATAACCCATTTTTAAATTCTATTTGTGGGAAGTTTAAATTTCAAAATAGAGTAGCCTGACTGGCAACCAAATGTGTTACATTGTACTAACTGGTTTATTGATAAAACCTATTCAAGCAAAGATAACACAATAAATACATGCCCTTGACATTGATATTCTACTACTCCACTAAGATTCTTAACAAGTTCCGTTCTAATTAGAATACAGTTGGACTTGTTAAAAGTACACTCCTTACCAGTCATATTAGTAGGCTCACGACCGGCTTATAATGCGAATAGCAGGGATGAATCCTAAATATTGACCTCAAATATTAAGATAGCCCACTATAATACGTGTTTTTAAGTGGTAATTAGATTTAAGAACTGTTGGGAATTTAGATCTCTAATAAAGAATGTAAACTTACGATAATATTGAAGCATTCCTTCAACATATCAGCATAGTTCTCTTTTTTGTCGAGCCAAAGGAAGCTTGAATTTAAGTCTTTGTTCAGGCCTTGGCCGAGACAGCAGCGGCAGACACCGATCACTTCCATTGTTTTGGTTTTCCTTACATTCAAACAAACAATTTCATTTATGTATTTCGTGAAAAACTCCGAGGATCCAAAACGTACGTAAACAGGACGTCAGGGAAATGATTTATACGTCAGTGGGGAAATCCTGATTTTTGACAGCAGAAATTCTTGACATTCTTGTTGTTTTATTTTATCTCTCAGGGTGGCCAAGTACGTTTTAAAAATTCCCGTTACTACAAAATGTCACCAACTATTTATGGTCACCAACAACTCAGTCACCAAGCAACTTAGAAAACTGTATAGATATTTACCAAATATTCAGGAACGAAGATAAGATTTTAAAACTGAAAACTAGTTTCAGTGGCGCTTCGCCCGATTTCATGGATGGGAAGGAGGACGGCCTTATTGAGTCACACCAACAAATCAAAATGTTATTTTAGAAGTTACTGCTGCGCTTATTCAATGCAAATGATAATAGTTTTTGTTTCATCGAAACTTGGCCAGGAGTTACAGCGTTGTTCACTGCTTTTTAGCTTTGCGTTCGCGAGCTACTGCGATGACATCACGTCGTGGTGTCATTTCCGATTGCGGGTGATGCGGTGTGATTAGAAAAGTGGTTTAGTAGGTACATATAAACTTATTATTTTAAGTGTTTGTGTTTAAATATTGCCTTGAATGTCCTACTGCTGGGCAAAGTCCTCCCCGATATCCTTCCAGGGTACTCTTCTCCTGCGCCACGTCTGACCAGGAAGTCTAAAATGGCCGCTTTAGCAGAATCGTAATATGAATCACGTTAAAACTTTATATTTCTTAAAATGGACTTTATGATTAATAAGTAGTCTAAAGTCCATTTTAAGAATTTAAATTTTTTAACGTGATTCATACTAAGATTCTGCGTGTATTCTGATAAAGCGGCCATTTTAGACCCGCAGTTATTGAAGTGCACGACATGACACGTCAGTGCGGTCGCTTAGTTGGATTTTGCTGCTTTAAAGTTTTTTGAAGATAAAAAAAAAAAAACATTATTTTTTCTCGAGAAAGGTACCTATTTTTTAGACACGCTGATCCATCGATCACTAATAAAAAACTAGATACACAATCAGCGGCAAAAAATGTCCTCACCGAATGAGCGCCCATTCGAACATTTGGGTGCTCTTTTAATCTAGTAGCATTTGAACGCTCCGACGGTAAACATGCCTCAGTGCTCGTTTAAAAAGTGTAAAAATTACATGTCCAGGACGCTAAAAATGGATGAAATTTCATATTTTCGGTACGTATTAATATTATCATTATTTAATTGTTATCACTGTATTATAAATACTGATATTTTGTCAAGAAATCATCGTAAAAACATTTTTTAGATTAATTCGTAATAAATAGCAGGAGTTATAAGGCATCTCAATTGTAAAGACCCTTACTAAACGCATTTAATCATACTATCGCATGCCCACTTAAATTGTTCGAGTTATGTACGTTGATTCTGTTCCATTTGTTGGAGACGCTATTGTTCTTTTATTATTTTTTATTATTAAAGAATGATTGTTTTTTTTTTTGTTTTGTGAGATTTCTTTACTGTTTCTTTAAATATTATAGTAACATTTTACACATTTAATTTTGAATATGTGCATGAAATACAATTAAAGACGTGAGGATTTTTTAGCTTTCATCTAGAACCAGTCAGGTGTGGAGAATGGATTAAAGTTGATTGTCAAGCAATATCTTTAAATTTTTGAAGAATCTTTAAAGAATAAATAAATAATTATGACTGTTTCAATTACTTTCATTAAGTTTCATTACTAAATGAATGTGGTGCCCTATCCTAAAACATATTTACATTCAAGTAAATTATAACCTTTACACTTATACCAGAGCTCTGTCACTCCGCATGAGATAATTACCTACCGCTTCGCTCGTATTGAATAGCCAAGCTCTTTATGGCTGTCGCGCTCCAGCCATGAGTAACTGCGATGCCGCGTTAATTTCTCGCGCTCTTTGGACTGGTTGCTTGCATCGAGTAATTACGCTTACCTACTTCGTGTTTGTTAACTGAATTATTTATTGATCATTAATCATTATTAGTGAAAATGACAAGCCGGATAAACTGTTGCGTGTATGGATGCTGTATTAAATTTAATAATCGTTATTTTAGAGAAGGCAAGAAATATATGAGATATTATATTAAAGTAAAACTAATGTATTTTATATAAACAGCTAGATAATAAAATATTAAAACACAAAAATGTTGGTAGTTTTTTTATTTTTAGTACTTTTGGCAACCTTACCGATTGACCATTTAAGCAGCGAGACGCCGAATAACATATCTAACGCGTGGCGTCAAGGCACAATTTAGATCGAGCGCGCCCAGTTTAGGTATTTAAAACGTCGGCTTTCTTCAAGATGAAAGGAGTGCAATTTCTGTACGCTAGTACTATTATCTATTCTGTGCTTATACACCATAGAATAGAATAGAATTTGCCTCATTAAACCAATTTTTTAAAACAAGTTTAACAAAAAAAATAAATTAAAATATTGGGCAGTTCGACTCCATTCATTCCTTGTCCAAATGACGAGCCTCGGTCGTAAAATTTTATTGCTTTTTATTAGCACTTTGTAATTCTGACTTTAAAACATGCGTGTAAGGTTGAATTTATTTTGATATAAGTTGACCAGCGAGTATCAGTCGTAAAAGGTTATTACTTTTTGTCCGTAGCTTTGTGAATACAACTTTAGGCAATGTGTCTAAGGTTGAATTTACATTAATGTATTTTTATTTCAACTAGAAGTACGTCAAAACATTTGGCGACAGTTTTTAGAGAACTTTTGCATGGGATTGTGTATCTAGTTTTTTATTAGTGATCGATGCGCTGATCAAACAAAAAACGTTGGTGTGTGTGACTCATTGTCATTGCATCAAGCAACCACAGATTAGATATTAGTAGCTAGCAAGCAACTGCAAGAGTTCAAGGCTCCATCCTCCTTTTGACGAAAGTTGATTTTGCATTCGTTAGAACCTCTTTTAAACGTCTGTGGTAAAACCAAACGTAGGTATTGCCCAATGAAAAAATTAAAGAGGGATCAAACAAAACAAAATGGCCGCTGTCGGCTGTTCCCTATTGATTTTGTTAGCGGTGTTGACGCCATGTAATTATTTCTAAATTTTCACTGAAAACGTGAATATTCATTGCTTTCCGTTGTGAATATGTTAGTGTAGTGTTGTAATGATGGAGTTCGACGAGATTGTGGTGAAGGAGAGCCCCGGGCTTTGCCGGTGCTGTCTCTCCGAAGGATGCTACAAGGATTTGGGGACCGAATACACTTGGATGAACGAAACCGAGGTGTATGCTGATATGCTATTGGAATGCTTTGATATTAGCGTGAGTTTACCTTTTTTTACCCCTATTCAATATTGTTATTTCTAAGTAATCGATAAATAATATTGTTTGTAGTCTTCAACATTGCTAAGCTAACTGTATTGTATTTGAAGCCGGTTTTCTACACTAATATTTTAAAGAGGAAAGATTTGTATTTTTGTGTGTGTGTATGTTTGTACTGAATAAACTCAAAAACTACTGCGCTGATTTCAAAAATTCTTTCACCATTTTAAAGCTATATTCACCCTGAGTAACATAGGCCATATTTTATCCCCGTACTCCCACGGGAACGGGAATAAAGCGGGTGAAACCGCGTGGCTTACTCAGGGTGAATGTAGCTTTCTTATGGTGAAAGAATTTTTGAAATCGGTTCATAACTTCCGGAGATTACCCCCTACATACAAACTTACAAACAAATGTTACCTCTTTATAATATTAGTATAGATTTAATAATATTAGTATAGATAAAACCCTTCAAAATAATATGTTATTATGTCAAAATATTGTAAAGTTACTCCTCCTATCAGATAACTCAACACAATGAAGGTCCAAATGGCCCAAACCGGCTCATCTGCGAGGTCTGCATCACTCGGTTGCGGGACGCGTGCAACTTCAAGAAGCAGGTCATGGACTCGGAGAAGAAATTCATTGATATGATGGGCAGGGGAGAATTTAGACCTAAGAGTAAGTATAGTTGGGGTTAAACTTAATGCAGGCTCGGAAGCTGTTGTAAAATAGAACAAAATTGTTTTGAGAAAAGTCTTGGCAGATGATGAAATAGGGGAATACCCGAAAATTTTCCCAATATTCTCTATAACTCGGAATCTCTTATAATATTTCCTATAACTCGGAATAAGCGAGACGACAAAAAAAATCTAACCTATCCGTCAGATAGATTTCCAAAAATTATTGGACACATATTTTTTCTTTTGTTACGTAAACCAAAATTGACGAAGATACGACGCTTTTAAAATTCTCAATAGGTCACGCCTTAGTATACTTTTTAGCTAGTTCTGACGTCACGAGCCCCCACTCCCGAGTTTTGATGCGTTTTATCTTTGTCAATATTCATTGATTTACAAAACAAAAAATAAGTGTCCATTATTTTCCAATACTCTAACTGACGGACTAAATAGATTTGCAATTTTTTTATACTGTCGTCATGCCTATTGTTACTTTCGAAATAAAGTTTTTTGGACTCATGTACTGTACCCGATGATTATAGAGGTGCATGATGATACTAATGATGTTCATTTCTATTGCAGTGCTGATTTACCAGACGCAGCTGAAGTGTGAAGTTTCAGTGGAGGAGCCCACGGAAGATGCAGACGTTGAATATCTTGAAGATGAAGTTGATTTTGGTGATGGTATGTGCCTTACTTAGTAGCTACTTATTAACTGAAAATTTGTTTTATTTAATACTAGCTTACGACCGCGGCTTCGCCCATGTGGAGGTCGGTTATCGCGACTAAAAGTAAAGCTCTCAGACGGCTTATTTTTTTCTGACAATTCCAACAAATATCATTATATTTTAGCCAATGTATATAAGAACTTTACAAATTATATAGTAAAACCTTCCTCGAGAACCACTCTATCCATTGGTGAATGAGCATGAAAATCGGTGCAGTAGTTTTTGAGTTTATCGCGAACAGACAGGACGCGGTGGAGGACTTTGTTTTTTTATTATGTAGTAGTTTTAAGCACAGAAATGCATAGGCACCAGACATGATGATATTCAAAATTAACTGGTTAAAATCATGTTTGATACGGCCCCGCCACTCTCGCTCGCACGGTCTGGACGTTGCGATGTCATTTTGTTTGGTTGTATAATTGTACATATATTGACGTCCTCTGATCAAACATTTTTTTTATCATAATATTTTCTGTCGTATAGGTCGCGGCACGTAACTCTAGCGCTGAACGAAACGTGGAGGGGATAGCTGCGCATGTTGTACGACTGGAGAGCCAATCGGCGCAACGCACGCTCCAAGACATTCTTATTTGTCGACGACCCGAATGGCGCAGCGGTAGTGAGGCTGCCTTACGTTCTTAGGGTCCCGGTTGGAGCAAATGTTTGTGTGATGCGCATGGACATTTGTTTCCAAGTCATGGATGTTTATATGTATAATAAGTACTATGCATTTACAAACAAAAAGTATCTATGTAGTATATCAACTATCTGGTGTCCACGACACAAGCCTCGTTGCTTAGTGTGGCACTAGATGGCGCTGTGTGTTAATGTCCAGCGATATTTATTTATTTATTATTTATTTATTTTTTACTTCTGCGCAATAACGGTCAGCGCTAGAGTTTCGTGCCGCGACTTGTAATGTCACTATAACACTTGTTGGAAGTGTTAAAAAGTAGACGAGAAAAAATGTACGAATTACGAAATTAACAAGCACATACGGTTTTGACACCCAAATTAACCGAAATTGTTTTTAGTTTGTGTTTATGTAACCAGTAACCTTTATCATTTGGGTTACATAAAAACAGTTCACTTGTTAAACCAGTAAATGAAGGAAAGATATATTTACCAGTACTTAATCGAAATTAACCACTCTTAAACCGGTTCAGAACCCTGATTAGACTGGAAGCCGACCCAAACATAGTTAGAAAAAAGCTAAGCAGACGATGATGACCTCATTTCTCTTCCAGATGACTTAAAAGACGAACTAGCCCAACCTTCAGTGTCGGATGTGACCGTATCCACGCTCCCTGTCAAGGGAAAGCGTGGCCGTCCTCGCAAGAACACACCGGTCAAAGCAGTGAAGAGAACCAAGAGCTCAAAGGCTGATGATAAGGCGAAGACCTCGAAAGCTGTTGCAAAAGGTAGGTCGATAGTAGTTCAGCTGTTTTGTGGGGTGTGTGTGTTGTGATTTTGACATTAACAATATCATGCGTGTGTTTTCCTGAAGGATTAAAGTTTTATTGATTTTAACAAGAATAAAGAAAGTTTTTTGATGATGGATCAATTTTTTTATAAGCTGTGAAAAAAAGGAAAACAAAACCTAGGTATACCCATTTTTTTTGGAAAGTGATAAAAAAGTCATCCGGTTATATACTTACCTCTAAAAATCCCGACAACTGAAAAATCACGCACTAATTAAATTCGGGGTTTACAAGGTAAAACGAATCGATTGACACCTTATTAAGAGCCTATACTACCTCAGATTAGCAACTCTATTTGTGGTGGTTCAAACTTCGTTTGTAATGCTGTTAGAATAACGTTCTAATCGGCTTGCACTACAAAGTGGTTGTTACGTCAGTCACTGCAGGCCGAATAGTGCGAAATGAGTGGTTTTTATTCTTTATAAATTAAACTTTTCGTCTTTTGGAAAAAAATAAAAAACATAAGACCTACTTTATAGTTAGTTCAGTTAGTATGCAAAGTTTCATGATCTAATTTGAAGTAATTTTTGAATACCAGCGGTTTATTGTTCGATTTGGAGGTAACTTTGTGATTTTTTTTCTATCGAGAAAATTTTATGAAATCGTGTTTTCGCCTAACATAAGACCTAACATTAATCCTCAACTTTACCATATATTTGTTTCAAAATTAATGCTGCAGTATTTTAGGCGTAACGGAGGATCATGCTAAGCCATTTGAGGTAGTATAGGCCCTTAATCAAAATCGGATGTATAGTTTAGGCGCTACGCAGGAACATACGTAAATACAATACAAACATACATAAGACTGCTAAAATCGGAACACTTGGCTTTGCCGTAAAAAGAGTTAACTTGAGCAATAGGGTATATTATTAAGCATGTTTTTTCTACCACTTTAAACAAAGCGTATTAACTTCAGAAATAGCAAAGTGAAATGATTTTTTTAAAATCCATAAAAAATACTATGTTATAAGCATTTGAAACTGCTGATTAGACAGAGAGATCCGATACAGCGAATGACAGCTCATTCGCTGTATCTAGAAAGAGATAGAAACAAAAGTTTAAATGATTATAACTTTTGTGTTGTTTAGCCGATTTATGTCTTGTTTTCGCTTTTTGTCATTATTATTTTTTGTACTTTAACATTCCGTATCGAAATTTAAAAAAGAAAATTTATGCATATTCCCTATTATTCCTGGTCTTTCGTGGGAATCCGGATTACGTTGCACATAATTATCTTACGCCTCAAAGTAGCCTGATTGCTAGCTAGACAAAGCATCATTTTGTAATCGATAATGATGATGGAAAAAGTCTTGAATGTATTGAATTAACATAAAAATCGAAAAGCTATGTCAATCCTTTTCAAAGACACTATAGGAATTCGAAACGCTTTATAAACAACTGCCAATGGGGGCTATCGCGCATAAATTCGCCGCTAGAGGCGTTAGTGTAGCGTAAGGTCTTCAGAAATGACAGATGTCATATAAAAAGACTTCATCAGAGTAACGATACCTCCCGTACTAATAGACCTCACTGCTGCCTCTAGCGTCTGACCCAGAATTCTTAAAAAATCGTCAATCCTAGCAAAGTCATCTTAAACTTACAGGAATATTTTGATGTTTTCAGAAAAATGAGTTAAAAATATTGGAGCGTAAATCTTTATTTACAAAATCACAGCACATACACTCTACTTTTTCATATTTTTGTTGGCAATATTTCTGAAACAAAGTTCCTTTATTTTCTTTAGTTTTATATCAGAAGTATTGTCAACGTGTTTTGTATTAATTCTAAAAGGCCGAATCATTAGCAAATAATTATAGTACATCATTGATCTAGGACAGTGAAGTGTCAAGAATGTGTAGGGGTTTTTTTACCCGGGAGTGGGAACGAAATTCGATGAGGACTATAATACAGGGTGTAAACAGACTTATCATGAAGCCGTCAACCAAGCATTCTGTACTAAGTAACTATACCCAAAAAATATTGCTGGGAAACGACTTTTTTTCGCTTAGAAAAATCACGTTTTACGGTAAAACTCAATGTACCGCACTCAAAAAATTGTGGTGATGGATGCATTCAACAGTAAACAGATCATGGGTGGTATTTAAAGTAAAATTCTAACCTAAAAAACTAGTATTTTTTTTGAACTTGTGAATAAGTTGTAACGACCTCTAATATCTCCGTAACTAGAAGTTTCCCCCAGGAATAGTTCAGAACAAAAAATGATCGCAATGACGGAGAGAACAAAAATGCCTTTCGTCTTGGCTATGGGTCTTTAACACCCATCTACACTAATATTATAATGAGGAAAGATTTGTATTTTTGTCTGTATGTTTGTAATGAATAAACTCAAAAATAGAAAGCTACATTCACCGTGAGTAACATAGGCTATATTTTATCCCCGTACTCCCACGGGAACGGGAACTACGCGGGAGAAACCGCGTGACGTCCGCTAATTATAAATAATATACAATCCTTGATTATTTGAGCAGGGCGATAATCTGTCAGTACTTTCTCAATTTATTATGCCTTGTGGTGACTAGCTTCGTTATTTTTTGACATTCAAAAGTGCCGTAATGGTCTAATTGAAATAAATGCTATGAGTTTGTCAATTCGTCACAATATTGAGAACAGTGATAATCTGAAAAGAAAGTAGTTCCAAATGATGTTTATTTGATTAAAGTAATGCGATGATTTGGCCTTTCAGAACACATAAGTATTAATTTGTGTTAATCATAAGCGCAATGTTCACCATGGTATTGTTTGAATAACCCCGTATCTTTTTAACTTCTGATCGCGTGGAGGTCGGAAATTATCCTACGGCAACGTATTACTGGGGTAAAGAGTATCCTAAATTGTCCTAATCCAGATAATAGTCTACGTAAGGCGTGAAAGGGATCGGCGGCCTCTCGCGTCCGGTTATGGTTCAATCCATGGTCCGGTGCGAGAGGGAATGGGAAGCCGTCACCTCCTTCTGAAAAGCAGTCATGCTAGCGAAGGAGGTGGCGGAACGTGAAAGGGAGAGAACCTCACGTCCCAGCCTCCGCGGGAGACGCCCTGCGTGGGGGGCCACGTCCTGTGGACGGTGAGCTATGGGCTAGCTCGCCGTCCGTCCGTCTCATGACGACAGGCCGTGTCGACGGCGCGTTCGTGTTCCACGCGCGACTTAAAGAGATGTCAGCAAAAGGAAGGGGTCCGCAACGGCCGATGCCTGCCGGGTCTGCGGGACTGTTCGAAAGATATACCGTGGTCCCGGCACACAAAGGGCTAAGAAGGAACATGGATGGGTTTAAGTCAGTAAAAGTCTGACACTCCCTTCTGCTCCGCCCAGAGTGGGAGTCATTTGATGATTTCCCATCCGAAAAAAAAGACGTGTTAAGGGAACTGATAGTTAACTGTAGCATTTGTATAAAATTTTGATTGAAGCAACTGCCATAAATTCCGACCTTCACAATAAACTAATAAGTGATCATCGATCGGGCCTGAACTATTTTTCCATAAGGTAAATCTTGCACATGTGATTTATGTACTTGTACAGTCACGGTAAGTTACATGTTTGCAATCATTCGAAATAAACTATAATTCATGTGCTTGAAGATTAAAATACCGATTAGGTGACCATTACTACTTAGTTTTCTCCCGCAGATAGAATTTCAAAAATACTGCATCAAGATTTATACTAGATTCGTGTGAATTTTATAAGATAAGCCAATGACGTTAAAATATAAGCCATTCAGTATTGGGGTAGATGACACCAACCAATGAGAGGTTTTCCTTTTGAGGTTTAAAAAAAAACTTAGTTTCCAAGAACTCTATAGATGGCGTTGAACTTACTATGCTAAAGCCAAAACGCTTGAAAAAAAAAAACATTGTGTCACGTCACATACTCTCGTTGACTGACACTTTCATTTGCTTAACCTTCCGAATATAACCAACATTTCTCGCGCTTTGTTAAAATCAGTTTTTTTAGGTTCCGTTCCTTGCATTATCATACTTACTCCTAGTGCCATCTATCCAGCGACTAGGGAAGAGTTAAAAAGAAAATCCCTCATTGAGATACTTTTTAAGAGCTGTCAAAACGCGGTTCTCTCATAGATTTTGTATGGCAACAGCCAACTGTGACGTCACTGTTTATTCAACTCAATGACTTAACAATTTATTGATTTCAAAGCAACTATAAATAGAATTTGGCAATTAATTGAAAATAAATCGGTTTTTCAGGCCCAAAATCAAGTGTTTTGTTTAGAGATTGGTGTCTTGGAATTATTGTTTTATGGTGTCATCTACCTCATTGTGGGGCGGGGAAGGGTGAGTGCCTAAACATGGCATCGCCATACGTGGAGGCTATTTCATTAAGAGGGAACATGGCCTGCGAGGAATTTGAAAAATAGGTATTTGAAGAAACTATTGCCGTCGCGCTTAGGGTTGCCAGGCCATAAAATGCAAAGGCCGGACTGCGCACTATATAAGGCCGGACATTTTGCCCTAAAAGCCGGACATGTTTTTTTTTATTGCCAAACATAATGTTTTTACAGCGGGCTGTTGAAAAAAGTATTTATACGTGATGAAAAGTGAGGATATTCGATATTTATTAAAAGATGGACATAATATTTATAATAAATAAATAAATAAAAAAAACTCGTTTACGAATTTGAAATGTTTATTAAGTTACACTATTACAGTTTGACTTACAAATGAATCATCAGTCTTTTGTAGATAATTAAGTATTATTAAAACTAAAAAACAAACGAATATAGCTCTCTTTTGGCATTCTTAATACTATAAACTAAAAAATATAATAAAACAGATAAAAAGAATCATTCTTCTGAAAAGTAACAAAAAGATAATATTAATTTTACGGCTAGGTAAGAATTTACTTTATAGTAGGTATTTATAGAACAATTTAAAATCTTTAAAAAATAACAAAATCTAGTTATATTTGGCACTTGCACCTACTTTGTCAAGAATTTCGTTTTCCTTAGAAATCATATCGTAAAATTCTTTACATGTTAATTGCGCGTTCCACGCGTTCCTAGGGCAGACTAACGGGCGCGAACCTGTCTGCGGACGGTGCGGGCAGCGGGGCGGGGTAACCACGCTCACGCACGGCACGCGCGGCGCGGCGCGAATCGCGGGCCGGAAGATAGTTTGCTCTCCGCTCGCCCTTGTCCGTTCGGGTCGGGCGCTCGTCCGCCCATCGTCGTACGAATCGCCACTCTGACAAAAAGCCTGACAAAAGCCGGACAGGCCAAACACGTTCATATTTAGCCGGACGTGACTGCAAAAAGCCTAACATGTCCGGCTAAAGCCGGACACCTGGCAAGCCTACCGCGCTACATCAAGTCTGCAGTGCAAGTACGTAGCACTCGATTCGATACGATTCGATAAATCTGACAGTTGTTCTCGATTAAATGAGTTTTTAACCAATCGAAAAGTCGGATTTATCGAATCGTATCGATTCGATCGTTATCGATTGCTACGTACTTGCAGTGCTGTCCCCGTAAAGTGCGATAGGGACAGCAGCAGCTCAGAGCGATGTTATCACAAAAATTTTGACGAAATCGACGTTTCGTTTTTCTCTTTTTTTACTCAAAAATTGAGCCGATTCAATTATTTTTGACATTCAAATTTTAAGAAATAGTATGTCTAGGTTCTTATCAATTTCTTTTAAGTTAAAAACTTTTCAGATTTTTCTGGTAGTCCTCTAATCACGACCTTAAAAATTGGGCAGTTTTTGGAGCATTCTATTTTATTGACTTATTAGTTGCTGAAAAAAGGAAATGATAATACATGTCTACAGCTGACCTTGATTTTATGAAAAAAAAAATCTTTAGACCAGAGTTTTTCAACCTGTGGGTCGCGACCCTCTGGGGGGTAGCGAAGCCTCTATAGGGAGGTCGCAAGAAGATGCGAAAACTACCTCAATAAACAAAACATTAAAGCCTAGAAAGATAGATTTAATATGAAAATGTTAACTAAAGACTAAAAACATTTGGATGTTCTATCGTGGTCTTTTCCGCCTGACCATTTTAATTTTTTTTCGCTTAAATCATGCGGAGGCGCCGAGCCACGCCCCCTTAAAGTTTGGGCCTATTAGGAAAGCGTCAACTTTGGCGCGCAAAATAACAATAACTCTCGTTTGGCGTGCGTCGTCAATGCGCTCGGCCGATTCGGTATCTTTTCATTCATTTTTTCTACACAAAGTCAACGGGGCGGGGCTAGAGAGCGTTTTTATATTGCGAGCGCAAGCAAAAATGAGGTTAGTGGTGGTCAGGCGGGAGTGTCCTCGATAGTACATACAAATTAACAAAATAAAAACCTATTAGTACTCATCCATTTGAGGTTTCGCTTGTTTGTCATTAACAACTCCCATCGTGGATCCGTGTTTGCTAGATTGAGAATTAAATCGAATTCAAAATTTAAAAAAAAATGAGTTAAATATATATAAAAAAATTGTATGAATTTAATATTTGTAATATAATAAAATAAATGAAAAAAAATCGAAGGATTGGAGGTCGCCAAATATTTTTTCATTCTATGGGGATCGTGTCATGAAAAAGGTTGAAAAACACTGCTCTAGACTCATCTAGAGGCATTCATTACTCAGGAAGAAAAAAAGGTTGTGTGGAGAATCGCAGCCCTCTTAATAAAGGATTGGTGAACGCAGTGTCGTATAATTAAAAGAAATAGACTTTTTAGACTTTTGGTTAGAATCGCGTCAAGCTTCAGTTTACATACAGAATATGAATATGATGACCAACGAATGTTTTCCGTGGCTGTACACTTCTCTATAATATTTATAGTTAATTATTATTAATCGCTACATTTGATTCTACTTGAACTTATTTGTGAACATTAACCTCCAGTAACATACTGCAGTCTTTGACAGTATAGAACTTGACCTATAAAAATTATGCTCTTTGACAATGAAAAATCTTCACCTCCAGTAAAATACTGCAGTCTTTGACAGTATAGAAATTGACCTATAAAAATTATGCTCTTTGACAATGAAAAATCTTCATTAAATAATCTATAGCGAGTAACTATACGACAATTAATACTTTATTTTAAGACCCTTTTACTTTGCTGGACGATTTTATTAGCTAACTAAAGTCTACGCCAGATAAATAGGAATTAAAAGTCATTGCTCTTTCCTTAATTTGTCTGCGTAGGTACCCCGACAATACATTATGAATCGTTTTTTATTACTAGATAAAGTCAAGGATCACGATAAAGGTAGTTTCGGGACAAATTTATGTCATTATTTCTGTTTTCGGAATTATGTATTTGAATAAATGTATGCGGGTTAATGACCTTTAACTCCTACTTATCTGGCGCAGACTATACTTATTTTATTTTAGAAAGATTCTAATGGTCCTTCGGTAATCTTGTGAAATTTATTGCGATGAAGCATCCAATTCTTTAGTTTGTACGACTTTTCGTCGTATTACGACTTTTCGTCGTATAGTACTGTCCCATTCCTGGGCAAGACGCCAATAGGGAATATGCATGAAATACAAAACTCTTTTTATTTATGAAAAATGCCTTGTATTGGCGCATAAAAACATTGTGGTACACTTGTTTAAGTTTCGAATACATCGTACATTTTATGTAGCATGTTTTTGGTGAAACGGAACGAACTCTCAAAACGCATCGTCCTCGATAACGCCGGTATTGACGTCAAAGTTCATTGTGTCAAAAAAACACTTTTATTTGAAAAGTGCTCAAAGTTTCACAAAAAATTTACTAAAATATTATTATTGCAATTTTTACTTGATTATAGCACATAGGTATAATTAGTAAAATTATTTTATTAAGGCCAAAAAAAATAAATGTAAACAAGGCAGATTGTGGATAATGACGTCACATCATGGCCGCGACAGCTACGGACGTTTGAACTATGTAGAAAATTGCAGGAGTTTCATATTATTTTTGTGCGACAAGCAGTAGTTGAACTTTTAATACTTTTCTTGGGTTGATAGTACTGTATTTTATTGATTTAAGTGAAGAAAAAATTACGTGCGTATTCCCTCGTCCCGCCATATTCTCCTCGGTCTACCTTACGTCTTAAATAGAAGATCATGTCGATTAGTCGCTGAAGTAAAATCGATAGATGTTTGTATTTCTATTCTATATTAAAAAAAACTTTACCTTGCTCTAGGAATTTCTCCTGTATCGTGGGTGCGTTTACAAACATTTAAACTTACATACATACACAAACACCCGGACCCGGAATCTCCTGTAGGCTTACCTGTAGGCTAAACATAGAATTGGTCGGTGCGCGAATCTGGGCTGCACTGCGCCAACCGTATCATCGTGTTATACAGAAAAAGACATTGGTGTCGATTCTGTTGTGCACAAACTAAACTTAATTTAGGCTATTGCTATCTTTTACTAAAAAGGCAGTGCGAGAAAAGGACGGCTATAGCTATGAACTAAGTTAGAGATGTCAAACTAGTTTATGCCTTGCGCTTCACCGTGTTTTTACGTGCACCCTTCATTTGTATGGAAATATTAGTTCCAATTAAATTTGACAGCTCTACATTACGTTCGTCTCTTTAGAGAAAAAGATAGCAATAGCTTAAGTTAAGTTTAGTTTGTGCACAACAGAATCGACACCAAAGATTACCGGACATAGTCCTCTTGCTCTACGAATAGCCATTACATTGCATTTCGACTTTATTTAGAAAAAAAAACAGAAATAGGCCAATAAGATTTTGGTAGTGGGGATACAATGAATGAGCAATAGCTCATAGTTTCTGTCGAACTTAAGAAAGATTAAATGCCAACCAAGGATTTGAATTCGCCAATGAATTTAATTTGACCATAAATTTAGCTAGAAGCTTGACTCTTATTAATTATATCTTCTGTCGTAAATTAATCGTAACACATAGTATATAATCAAAATTGTTATTAATCAGGGTCTGTGATTTTGACTTGAAATACCACCAAATCTTAATAATCTGATGTTGAAAACCTCGAAAATGTTACCTAAGCTTTTGTATTTACGGATCGTATGTGTAAGGATCGCCACGTCACTACATACCTAATGATTTAACAAACTATACAATAAACAAGACTCGAAAATTGTCCGTAAAGACCGGAGAAGCAAGGCGCCAAGATATCTCATACAAAAATTTCACTTTTTAGGTGAGAAACGGCGCATCACAGAGGCGTCGAGTAAGTCCTCAATGACATCAACAAAACGCAACAAACTTATGAAGACGAACGCTATCATTGTTCTAGAAAATTCTACCGTCGTACCTTTCAAATGGCATAGGCAAAACTACCTCTGTTTCTTCTGCCATCTCACTTTTAAAGACACGGATTTACTTAAAGAACATACTAGAACTCGGCATAAGAAATCAAGTATTAATGCTGCTGTTTCTTACTTGAGAAGAGATGAAAAAGTGAAAATAGATATCTCTGATTTACAATGTCGACCTTGCTATGATAAATTCGACGATCTAAACGCTCTTATAGAACACTTAAAGGACACTCATGAGGTAGAATTCACCGAAGAGTGTGGTTACGGTCTCATACCGTACTTTCTACAAAACGATGCGTATAACTGCGCGGTTTGCAAAGAAGAATTTCAATACTTTATGAAGTTAAATCAGCATATGAATGAACATTACGGGAATTATATCTGCGAGTTATGCGGGAAGTCCTTTTTAAGTCAAGATCGATTGCGATGTCACTCCTTAACGCATGGATCTGGGTTCCACTGCAACTTATGCCCGGAAAGCTTTGACTCGCTTACACAGAAGAATAATCACGAATCTAAAGTCCACAATAAAGAAAAGCTCCTAAGATGTTTCTTTTGCGCAGAAACCTTTCAGAATTACAACCAGAGGAAGCGTCATCACAATCTGATACATGATGTGAAAGCTCCAGAGTTTTCGTGCCCAGTTTGCGGTAAAACCTTTCACATTATGAGCAAAATGAAGGTGCATTTAAAAGAGGTGCACATCAGGGAAAAGAATTTCTCCTGTTCTATGTGTGAACAAAAATTTTTCTCGCGAACCCATGTGCAAAAGCATATGGTCAAGCATTTTGGAGAGCGGATTCATCAGTGCGAAGTTTGTAAGAAGTCCTATGCAAGGAAGCAGACTTTGAAGGATCATATGAGGATACATAGCAATGAAAAGAAGTTCGTTTGTAGTGTTTGTAGTCAGGGTTTCGTTCAGAATAATAGTTTGAGGTTGCATATGAAGGTACATCATCCGGAGGCTGTGATTGTGTGAACATTATAGAGTAGCTAAAGAAGAAAGTGTTTGAACGTGTATGGTTAAAACAGTAGAGGCCAAAGAAACGATAGATGAACTGTGTGAAGCATGATATTACTATATGGCTAGAAAGGAGATTATTGCTGTGATATCGAGTAATAGATAAGTATGTCAGAGGGAAACATGATGCACCCCCAATGGGGAGACACTCTGTGGAACAAACGGCGCTAGCATAGCTGGTTCCCAACATCGTCATTGGTTGAAAATGTGGTAATGTCATTTTATATTTCAAAATAGCTTAACCTCATTGGTCAAAATTGAGACCAACTATGATGGCGCCATCTTAGATTATCTTTGCCTGTGTCTCCCCATTGGGGTATCCAAGGTGAA